>JARFIW010001547.1:0-321947 GCA_036346225.1 Platerodrilus igneus
CAAAACAACTGTAAACAATTTTATTCTTAGCATACAAAATGTTATAATGCAAAATTGCAATAACTTTATTTTTATGCAATCAAAATAATTGCATAGCGAATTGCTTTGGAAGCAGTTGTTAAAATCATCTTTATTTACGTTTTGATTCATGACCTAAGGTAAATAAAGACAATTTCCAACCATGAATGGCTTAATTCCCAAAGAATGTTCAGCAGAAAAATTAATAATGAATTTATAATTTCTAACCGTGTGCACTTACAAATTCAGTTTAATATAAGCAAAGTATCTGATTTCGTTTATTAACAGTGGCATCAAACGACTTCGTATCCTTTTATTTATGCTCGTGCTTACGGAAAATATGCTTGCAGTCCGAGTCTGCCGCTCCTGTTGTTTCACCGCAGCCAGTTCCTATACTCGAAATTAGATGTACCAATGATCAATGTCATAGTAAAGCAGAACCATACACGTACGTTAGAATATATTTATGTTTATGCAAACACTACTATTTTATAATTTACATTAAATTAGGATCAAGAAACCATTCTGGATTTTCTGAGGCTATCGTTGGATCGTTGGCACATTCTGATCCTCTCAGAAACATCAGGTAATATACAAAAGAAAAGGGAAACCTACAATAATCTGATATGCTATGATCGCAGATCCGGCAAAAACATGGTGGCTATGAAAAAGTTATGTCCTGAACCTAATATGACTGTTTGCTGTGAAGATGACAAATCCTACGAAGAGGACACAGTAAAGTTGCTTAATGCATTTATAAAGCGTGGTGAGAAGCTACTGCGTCGTCTAGATTTGGAACTAGAAATAATAAAGCAAAAAAGAGAGAAACTGGCTGCAAGGGAGCAGCAGATACTTCTAGAGCGGGAGTTAATAAATACTTTTTCATTTATAAATAGTTAGATTTTAATTTGTAAAAATATTTATTGTGATTCTTTTTAACTGTAAATAGTTAGATCAAAATATTCAACAATTTGTCAATAAAAGTTTTTCATAAAAGTTTCTCTTTTTAAACAAGATTTCCTCTAAACAAGGTAGTAACCTCAAAGTAAAACACATAAATCAGAACCGACTTTAATTTAATACAGCATTCTTTATACAATTGACTATGATGTGTTATAATTAAATAAACAGCAAAGAACTATATGTATATTATTATAATAAATTAATTTCATAGAATAGCCACATATTATTCTGAAAATTCTATGTTGACAGTTAGACCAATCGATTCCTTACTAGTTATGTATACGTGTTTGTTCGATCCAATACTTTCATTTAATTGTTTCACTCCATGTGCTTGAAGGTATTCAAAATATCTCAATTGCAATATACCTTTGAACTCTTCTGCTTCCACTAATACTTTTTCTCCATATTTTGTCTTGACAGTTTTCACTTTCAAAACTTCAAACCTCTTATTCACTACAAGATCTTTTGAATCTACATTAGGTTTGAGATATGTGGTTTTATTAAAAGTATTAAAATCCATATTGCATTTAGTTACTTGCTTCTATCTTACACACAACACTCCGTTAACTAGTTTATGTTATTATGATTGCTAGTCAAAATTTCTCACTTATGTTACATAGGATTGACCTTAATTACCACCGCTGCTTTTCCTACTGTTGGCACACTTTGAAGTCAAACCGGCCTATGTGTATTTGCAGCCTCTAAACAAAAGTAAAAACATAAATCAAAATCCACTTTAATTAAATACAGCATTCTTTATACAATTGACTTAGATGTGATATTTTCAACTGACCTACTTTATAACTTCTCGTTAGAGAACCGAATTTAAAACCGCTCCACATTTTTTCTGCACGCACTTACATTTCTCAACGTAGCATACGTGTGTTTTGAAGTCACACACGTATGTTACATTGAAAGTAACATAAAGCCGGTCTGTCTTCAAAACGGTGCACGCGTATGTTACATTGAAAAACATACGCGTGCACCGTTTTGAAGTCAGACCGGCCTTACTTACCTACTGTTGATGATTACTTTTGTAAGTAAATAAAGGGTGCATATCCTAGAAACATTATGTTTAAATAATGAACGGACTTTTGTTAATGATAAGATATTTTCCTAGTGACTACAATTTAAATGTCAAGAATAAACAAACGATTACTTTTGTGGAATCCCTTATCAATATGAAAATTATAACACTAGCAGGAATCTTTCAATTAAGTATCACTCACCTAATAAGGTGTTAAAAAGGGTGTTGACCGTGGATGTTTGCTCTGGATTTTATTTTCTAAATATTTGTAAATTTTACGAATAACGAAAAATATAAATGATTCTTTGTTAATGATACTTTCTGATTTTTTGAAGAGTAAGTGATTTTAGTCATTTATATACTCAATTGCTTTAATAATCAGAATGCTAGGGTTTGATAAATAAACAAATTTTTATATAATGTAAGCATCGTTCTGCAGTATAGTAAGGCGCACTTTGCTTAAGACGTATTTGGATTCTTGTCTTTTTTTTTATTAGTTATTTGGGTTGTTTCTATTGGAAGTTGTGTATTTTCAGGTTTCAGCCACCACGCAGAGGAGTTATCTTGGCATGCTGAGAAGTATTTAGCCGCCAATTGTTATGTAGGTAAGAAACACGCCAATATAGTATATTTCAGCATATCGGGCAAAGTCTGTGAGGTGGTTGAAATCTAAAAATATTCGGTTTCCAAAAAAAATTCAACTAACACAGATAAGACACATCAGCTTTCAAAAATAATTCTCAAGCAAAGTAAGCTTTTCTATGTTTAGTGCCTTATTTCGTGCCCTATGTACAAACTGGATTAAGTACTCTATCATAATCTTTTCGTTATAAAAGCTACAACTAACTGAAAATAAATGTTTAAAATCCTAAGCTAGTTACAAAATTAGAATATGTTATTAACAAAATAACCCCATTATTTTTCAATATTCAGCAATCATAAAATTTACAGTTCCATTGAATATAATAGGTTAAGCTTTATCGGGGATCCTACTATACACCTGCAGCCTGTTTTAAACACGTTACTGTATACAATTTTTCTAGGGAAGCTTTATGTTGTTTTGCGGTCTGTGAATTCGATAAATAATCCTCAACTTTTCTTTCCCAGAGTAAAGATACTGGAAATTCTAAATCGTTTATTTCACTTAAGCTTGTTAGTGTTGACCTTTTATAAAGGAATTAAATATTGTACACTCCGAGTTCCTTAGTACTGATGCGACAGACGTAGGTATTGATTTTACTCTCTCCCCTGGCAAATTCTATTGCGCGCATATTGTACCCCTCGCTAGTAAATCTAGAGTTTGTGCTTTGAACATAGATTGTCATTTACTTCAGCAGACTATTTAAAGTTAAGTCTAAATTTTGCGGATATTTTGTAGAATTTTTCAATGCATGTTAAAAGGACGCTAATCTTAAATATGACAGCAAAAAGGGATGGAAGGTGCAAAAACGCCTCTAATATTAAATTTGAATAGATTTTATATCGAAAAAGCTTTGTTATACTCGACAGCAGATTGAAAAAAGTACACCCTAAAAATGTACAGGCTATAAGTTATTGTCTGACTATGTACAAGAGCTGCAAAAGCTATAACTTTGGTTAAGGTTTTTGTAAATGACAGAAATTATAATGTGATTATTAAAATGCCATTCGTTTGTTAGAATTTTCTAAAGATTTTCTCTTTTTAAAATTGGCAATCATAAATAATTAGCAATATTTCATTGATTGAATTTCTTTGTGAAGCCGTCTACAGAGCCACCTGCACGGGCTTCGGTAGTACTTCTTTATGAAGTCAATTACAGCGTGGTCGTTTTATTAGCTATAGTATACTTTTAAATATATTTCCACACTGTATGATTATCAGGTTGGCAAAATCAATATTGCAATTCTCTATTACTTACCAGCGAGATAGTTAATAGTTTTACGTGTTTGAGCTAAACTAATCCAACCCACAGTTTTGTAATTTCATCTCGTATTGACAAATAATACGTGCTCCATGTTTATACCGTGTCATATTATATATTAGTCAAACAGAACCAGATTGTGTCCGCACTTCTGAAAGTACAGACTCATGGGTCTATTTAAATCAATGGGTGTTTTGCAGCAACATAACTTCTGTATTATTTATATTGACTGCCGAAGCCCGAAACGCGTCTTAATTAATTAGCAGCTTAGACGTAAATCGCTCCGACAATTCCATTTGGTATTTTTTAATCAAATTCATCTTGCTCCAACAGTTGGGAGAAAATCCCGTCTTGCAAAAACTAAAAACTCTGTTTTATATGTAATAGCTTTGAAACTACTTGATCAATTTCGATCAAATTTTGTACGAACCTTTAGAACATCAACTGGTAACTATGGTCAAATTTGAAAAAATCATCAAAATCAGTTGATTCAAATTTCTATTTGTAATTTCACGCAAGGTAAATATGATTTAACTAATTTTGATGAAACTTTGTAGGACACTAGAGAGAAAAATGGCGGACCCCATTGTTGAGGCGGTATATATATATATATATATATATATATATATATATATATATGTATTACAAAGTTAATAAGATGAAATAATAACTTAGACTTTTATGCAAAACCCAAATGATCATTTCAGATCGAGCTAGTAATCGAAGGATGGATAATATAAGGTCCCGGGTAGGATTCAAACCCGTATCTTAGACTTTCGCGACCTATGCGCTTTTCAATTACGCCACCAAGACCAATGACGACAATTGGAAAATATTCTAATCTACATCATGTATACAACCATACGTCAACCTAACTTTGATTTATGTTTGCATTTTTGTCAATCATATCTGACGGTGTCAGATGTTTTACTTATGTCAGTTATAGACAGGAAGCGACGCTCAAAATTACGGCTATAAGTCAATTATTAAATATATACATATATTAGGTAATTAATTACACAATGGCAGCCAGTATTAAATATATAAATATTTTAGGTAGTTTTTTACACAAGGTGAGTTAATAAATACTAAGGTATTGTAATTAATAAGATGAAATAATAATTCAGACCTTTACGCAAAGCTTAAATGATTATTTCAAATTAAGCTAGTAATTGAAAGAAAACGCATGAGCCGCGAAAGCCTAAGGTGCAGGTTCGAATCCTGTCTGAAACCTTACATTTTCATCTTTTTATTACTAACTCGATTGTATAAAAGTTTAAGTTATTAATTCGTCTTATTAACTATAATACTTTAGTATTTATCAACTTACCTTGTGTAATTAATTACCTAATATATGTATATTACATATAAATATATAAATATATATATATATATATATATATATATATATATTGCCGTGGACCTTTCTTAATCGAGCCTCAATAACAAAAATTAATTACACTTCTTTCATAATTGCGTACTTTAATTCAATTTAATTGAAATTTACGTTACTTCACGTCACTTCACGAGCTTGTTTAAGATAAATGTTGCACCTCAAATTAAAATTTAGACTCGCCACTATTCGCGTATCAAATTATGAGGCCAACACTGTACTATTTAATTTAAAAATATGTATACTTACAAACTCGTATTCTGAAGCGGTGAAAATACTAAGAGATCGAAGTTAAAAAAGAGAGCGATGCTAATTCTCTTCGAGTATTTGTATGATTCCGAATGCCACCTCTAGGCCACTCTTCCCGTGAAAAAGCTAATCTAAAATAGCACTTCCTCAAATTTTGCTTCAACCGTTTTCGAAATCTCCGAAATTTAGCGCGTCGTTATGATATTTTCCGAAAAATTAACATTCAATATTCCCGTGTTTGTCTGATGTACAACTAACAATATCGACCAATAGTATATCCATCGACGTCTTAAGAATCCCGTCTATATTAACGATGTCCTTTTCTTATGCATATTATATGTTTCCTTCTAACCTTGTTTGAGTGGTATAAATCGATATTACTGTCCGCGTTTTAAATTCACTCCATGTGAACTGATACGTGCTTTGCGACTGTCGTTTAACCAATATTCTTTGAAACTTGCTTGATATCTATAAAAATAAGAGGAACCTGACATTTCGAAAACATGCAGGTGTTCAATTAACCGACGTTCTAACACAACATTTCTAAGAGTTGGCTTTTCAAAATATTTTATATTCAACGGCTGTTTATGTGTTAGTAAAGCGTTTCACCTTGGTATTATCGATTTTTCATGCTTTTATGCGTATTAGACGTAATGACCCTTTAAATTAAACTCCATTAAATTATTAAATAAATTGCATTGGCTTCTAAAATTTATTTTCTTTACGAACCTAACTAAATTTTATTCATTAATTATAAAATTATGGTAATACTTGTTGCTTTAAAATAAACTAAATGAAATACATTTCGCACGTAAATTCTGGTTGTTTCCTTTATACAGAGTGTTTGAAATTACCTTGTTTGTACGTAGATTTAGCCCTTTAAAATATATATATATATATATATATATATACATATATTGCTGTGACACGCCACGCTTTAGGGCGATACGAAAAGGGTATTTTGAAACAGATATTTGTGGTGTGTAAACTTGAAATTGTTCGCTTCCCTTCGTTTTTCACTTTGTCTGGCTAACTCAACGAAAGTTAGGGAGTTTTCAAAATAAAATAAAACGCAGCAATATCACAAAGCATTTATACAATATAAAATATCTTCTTTCACACAAAAGCATTTACAACATCGTTTCTTTCAAACATAAAATAATTTTTAAAAAGTCTTTGTCACAAAATATTGTTGCTTACCTTATTTTATATTTACAGAATTGAACTTATCCTTTTGAGGATCTTTCATCTCGTTATAAATTATTTCCACGCTGGTATAATTTGTTTTGGTCAGAAAAAATCTTTGACATATAATCTTTTCAAGGTCAGACTATATCAAACTCTAAACACAAACTTCTGGTAAAAAATCCCTTACACAAAAAAATTATTAGGATTATCTTAAACCAGATCTAAATACTCTAATATCAGTTAAAAATAAATCTAACAGTGATACTTGCAGAATCCACAAAACGCTTCTGGTAATTAAAGATCTTATTTTAAATTAATCTCCAAATCGGCTTACAAGTTTTACCAAATTAAAATTCCTGATTTCCAACAGCAATTATCAAAGTACATTTCTGGGTAAATCTTCCGTTCGATTAATTATTACATCTTTAAAATAGTTTTATACTGAAAAATTTTGCCTTTTTTTTGTAATTAATAATTCCATTTTTGTATGTAATTTGGGCTTAAAAACATCACTTCAATATTCATTGCAACCTGGCAACTATGTTTTACTGCATACTTTTATATAACGCAAGTGCTAGCGTTTTAAAATAACATTTCTTGATCTACATCGACTGCATCGGATCAAATTTAATGAATGAATTCCTTTCGAAACGATAAGCGCTCCATTATATACAAATTCTCTTTTTTTCTAAAATTTTAATAGTATAATCCCGAATATGATGATGTAAGCTGTCCCGGAATACCCAATTAGCGTATAAAATTTCGACATTTTATTACCTTCTTATCTGTTCTAGGTATCCATGACACGTTCTTTGACCCTGTTTCTCATATTCTTTTATTGCGGCGTCGCATACTAACGCAAAAGATAATCCATTATTCCAGGGATTTTACGTTTTATTTTCAATGTTCAAGCTGCTTCTTGGATTAAAAATGTTTATTTAATGAGGTTATAGGTAGTTTTAAATACCGATGACTCATATTCTAAAAAGCTCTTCGTTTAGAATCAATTTCTACAATTCACGGGTTAATTAATTTAAACTTTGGTTGCTTTTTAATGCAAAAGGGTTTGCGTTTTATATTAATTACACGAAATTATTTATATTTATGCAAAATCCGTAAAGTTCGTTTTATGCTATTTACAGCAAATTTTATCAAAAGTGTATAGATTTGCATTCGCATTAAAATGCGTTTTACAGCTTCTTACAATTTACGTATCCAATTTACGTTACTTGCTATTTATTTACAATATACTTATATCATACAGCATGATTATTTATACACGCACAATTTGCGTGTTTGCATTGTTCATTTATGAATAAAAGTACGTTCGTATTATACAGGGCGTAACCATAATTTACGAAAAATTCAATTTTTTTCGGAGTTGGTGAGATTTATTTTTAGAATTACAGTTTTAATATATATATATATATATATATATATATATATATATATATATATATTGTTACGTTCAGTTTCGGAAATAATTGGTTAGTTTACGTACAATAATTTTTAACTCAAGTCCCTTTGACGTTAAACACGAAAATTAATTCCGTAAATTAAAATAACCCTTTCACGTGTTTAAAATTGTATTGTAATTAATAATAAATATCCATATATTTTACTTGATAAATCTTTCTGCTCATTGTAAATAAATATCCTTTCTAAGAATTTCTTAACGTGGAATTTACGCCATAATTAGATAGGCAAGGACGTCTTTCCAAGTATCCGATAATTAATGCTTGTGTTTTCTCTTTGAAAGAATTCGTCGAATAAAAGTTGCATATTATTTCAATAAACTCGGGTTTTCCTGTTTATTTCCTTAACAACAAGATTACTTTGAGCTCTGTGCTTTAGCTAAACAAATTTAATATTCATTCTCTGTTCAAATGGCAACAAGAAAAGATCCGTCTTGTTTTGCTTCGTTCCGTTTTTCGTTATGCGAATTTTGTGCATGCAATGCGGTGTGGTTTTTATAAAACGGTACTTTTCTGCTTGAATAAATTAATTTATTGTTCGTAATTATTCTGGCTTTCTGCGAGGGACACGCTAATCCCTTAAGTTGCCGCTTCTTGTTGTAATGGGAGGCCAAACGCGTTATTCCTAGGCGTAGGCCCATCTACTCGCTGACGTGGACCAGCTACTGACTCAACCCTGACGTCGGCAACTCAAGGGTAAGTTTTTTGTTTTCTCTCACTACTTACTCTGGAACCAAATCGCCTGGGATTTTACGTTCAAGTAACATACATTTTTAAATTTAATTGATCTACACGAAAATTATTGCTCTATGTTGGTATCTATTGGCATTATATTAATGCAGTACTATTTGTTTTTAAATAACTAAAAATACACCACTTGTTAACGTAAAAATGCTTTAAAGACTTGCAGGCATGTGTGAAAACGTTGTTGCCATTATATTTGTAACTATAGGTTAAGTTTATATTTACTACGATCTAGAGCAGTGGTTTTTAGGGTTGCGTTTGGTTCTTTTTTACTAAATAATGTCAGGGGGTAATTACCTAAAAACTACAGCTCGCCATTTTCATGAGTATTTTTTTTTTGGTGTTTGGGGATTTCTCATTATGTATATGTTAATTGGTGACAATGATTTTTTTGTTGGGTTTAGGAATACTGTGTTCTGTAAATATTTTGTTTAATTATAAGTTGTTTTTTTTTGTATGTTTTGTTCTGAGTGTGAATGAGTGTTAATGAGTGAGTGTATATAAATTTCTCTTTATTTATTTCAGGTTTCTCTTTAATTTGTCTATAGGTATAAAACCCCGCCCACTCACCGATTGAGCCCGGTCATACTTCTTTCTTTCTTTTTTTTGGTTTTTTATAGGTTACGTCAATGTACATAACAATGTGTATATATATATATATATATATATATATATATATATATATATCAAAGAATGAAATTTAATGGCAAGTGACTCAATATTAGCCACAAGGGCATCCTGTCGACGCGTTTCGCCCTAATTGGAGCTCATCAGGACAGGAGTAGCAAAGATGTAATATTTAACACGAACACATTATGGGAAGTACATCATCACCTAGCCCACAATTTGTGCCTTCGTGCAGTTTCACCTTACTTTGCAGATTTTTTCAACAGTCGGCACGGAGAAGATCCGGTTCAACTGCCTTTTTCCATAGCCAAAAATTATAATTATAAAGAATAAGTAAATTTAATGAGTCTTAAAATAATATCAAAGATTAAAATTTAATGGGAAGTGACTCAATATTAGCCACAAGGGCATCCTGTCGACGCGTTTTGCCCTAATTGGAGCTCATCAGAACAGGAGTAGCAAAGATGCAATATTTAACACGAACACATTATGGGAAGTACAGCATCACCTAGCCCAGAATTTGTGCCTTCGTGCTGTTTCACCTGACTTTGTAGGTTCTATCAACAGTGGCTAATATTGAGTCACTTGCCATTAAACTTCATTCTTTGATATTATTTTAAGACTCATTAAATTTACTTATTCTTTATAATTATAATCTTTGGCTATGGAAAAAGGCAGTTGAACCGGATCTCCTCCGTGCCGACTGTTGATAAAACCTGCAAAGTAAAGTGAAACTGCACGAAGGCACAAATTGTGGGCTAGGTGATGTTGTACTTCCCATAATGTGTTCGTGTTAAATATTACATCTGTGCTACTCCTGTCCTGATGAGCCCCAATTAGGGCGAAACGCGTCGACAGGGTGCCCTTGTGGTTAATATTGCGTCACTTGCCATTAAATTTCATTCTTTGATATTATTTTAAGACTCATTAGATTTACTTATTCTTTATAATTATAATCTTTGGCTATGGAAAAAGGCATTTGAACCGGATCTCCTCCGTACCGACTATTGATAAAACCTGCAAAGTCAGGTGAAACAGCACGAAGGCACAAATTGTGGTCTAGGTGATGCTGTACTTCCCATAATGTGTTCGTGTTAAATATTACATCTTTGCTACTCCTGTCCTGAAAAGCCCCAATTTGGGCGAAACGCGTCGACAGGATGCCCTTGTGGCTAATATTGAGTCACTTGCCATTAAATTTCATTCTTTGATATTATTTTAAGACTCATTATATTTACTTATTCTTTATAATTATAATCTTTTGCTATGGAAAAGGGCAGTTGAATCGGATCTCCTCCGTGCCGACTGTTGATAAAACCTGCAAAGTCAGGTGAAACAGCACAAAGGCACAAAATGTGGGCTAGGTGATGCTGTACTTCCCATAATGTGTTCGTGTTAAATATTACATCTTTGGTACACCTGTCCTGATGAGCCCCAATTAGGGGGAAACGCGTCGACAGGATGCCCTTGTGGCTAATATTGAGTCACTTGCCATTAAATTTCATTCTTTGATATTATTTTAAGACTCATTAATTTACTTATTTTTTATAATTATGATATTTGGCTATGGAAAAAGGCAGTTGAGCCGGATCTCCTCCGTGCCGACTGTTGATAAATCCTGCAAAGTCAGGTGAAACAGCACGAAGGCACAAATTGTGGGCTAGGTGATGTTGTACTTCCCATAATGTGTTCGTGTTTAATATTACATCTTTGCTACTCCTGTCCTGATGAGTCCCAATAAGGGCGAAACGCGTCGACAGGATGCCCTTGTGGCTAATATTGAGTCACTAGCCATTAAATTTCATTCTTTGATATTATTTTAAGACTCATTAAATTTACATATTCTTTATATATATATATATATATATATATATATATATATCTGTGTGTGTGTGTGTGTGTGTGTGTGTATTATAAGCGAATGTGAATGTATAGCTAATGGGCCGGATATCATTAAGTAGTTGTTGGTTCAGTCACCAGCAGGTTTTTATTGATCTTGAATTATCTGTTAGATTTGAAATGGAATAGGTTCTAATTGGTAATAGCGCGAACGTTCATAGTACGGAGTGTTTAAGTACTTTATATAAAATGTATAACATTTGGATATCTATTCGACCCATATGGTAGATACGTAGTACAATACCATTCAACAAATCGAACTCTTAGTAATGCATGTAGCATTGATTCTAAAAATTGACTCTAACTCCAGTTAAAAATCGTTAGCTAAATAATAATTGACTGCATGTATAGGTTTTTCAAAATCTCAGCAACCTGCGCAGAAATCCAAAATATTACTGCCAAAACTAAAGACCAAAATGAAAATATTGTATTGTGAAATGATACTCATTGCTCCAACAGGGTTAACGTTACTGCAATATAATTTTAAAATCGATGTTACCATATAAATATTTTTTATACATTTTTCATATTAAAAAATATTTGTTTTGTACTACACCACGTTACAGGTTATATTAATATTTATTAGATTACTCTGTTCTAAATCATATTTATTATTTTGATTAAATCTATGTTTATTAATGTAACAAAAAGTGGGTTATCTATATTAACCTTATCTAATCTATGTTCTTAACTTATCGCCGAACCGATACTGCATATTCTGGACACTTAATTTTGACATTTGCGATTCCTGCCTATTTCTGTTTTCTGTATTTTGTTTAATTTTTTTTGTTAATAATTATAATTGTTAATAATTATAATTATTTTTGAAGACTGCACTTCGTTGTTTATTTGGAAATTGTAAGTAAACGTTTTTAAATTTAATATTTCTTGAGTTACATATTTCTTTATTTTAGGTAAGATTTGACTTCATTATGAGCAATTCTAAAAAAATTGTTCGTAGCCAAGGCCGTGAGATTATATATAATCTTTACAATTATATGAAAGGGCAGAAGGATGCTGGCCAAGATATGATTTTGCTGAACAATTTGAGCAAAATAGTGTCTGAAGCAACTGGTGTTGGGTTAACAACTGTTAAAAAAATTATTAAAGAAGGCAAAATGCAACTAGTTGGTGCTAAGTTACAATTTACTTCACCAAGGGAAACCATCAAGAAAGGTAGTCCAAAGTCTACGTTAGATGAATTTGAAGAAGAAATTGTGCGCACAATTATTTATCGATTTCCGAATACACACCATAAACAACCTACAATGCAGGCTGTATTTGAAGCTTTCAAATCTGAAGGAATTAATTTCTGTGAAAAAATCAATTCGTTTAGACGATTGGTGCATAAAATGGGGTTTCGTTGAAAAAAATATCAAGACAATCGTAAAGTCTTAATTGAAAAACCAGAAATCCGAGCAAAACGAGTTGATTTTTTACGAAAAGTACAACAATATCGATCAGAAGGAAGAAATATTATATATTGTGATGAAACCTACCTGCACAGTTCACATACTGTATCGAAGTCTTGAGACGATGGTTCAAATCAATGTTCAAAAGCACCATTAGTTAAAGGGAAAAGTTTAATTATTATAAATGCTGGTGGCAAAACGGTTTTGTTCCGAATGGATTGCTAATTTTTGAGTCTGAACTTAAAACTGGCGATTATCACGATGAAATGAATCATAAAAATTTTTGTAAATGGTTACAAGATAAATTATTACAAAACCTTGAACCAAACTCTGTGTTAGTGATGGATAATGCATCATATCATAATGCGACCGAAGAACCAAATCCAACTACGGCTTGGAAAAAAGAAGACATGAGGTGTTGGCTACTGAAAAGAAACATATCTTTTCAGTTTAAAAATACAAAATCGGAACTATATGCAAATATTAACCACCATAAGGCTCCGTGCAAGCAATATATTGTTGATAAAATTTTAGCCGAACATGGTCATACAGTGTTGCGATTGCCTCCATTTCATCCTGAACTCAACCCTATTGAAAAAATATGGGTAATGGTAAGAAATCATGTTGCTGCAAATAACACAACCTTTAAATTAGAGGAAGTATGGAAGTTGGCTGAAAATAAGTTCAATACCGTTGGTTATCAAGAGTGGGTAAATGTTTGTTCTCGTGTAGAGAAAACAGAAAAGAATACATTAGTAGGGAATGTATAAAAGACGACATAGAAGAACTAATAATTAATGTTAACCACGATAGTGATTCTTCAGACTTGAGTTTGTCTGATGATGATTTTGGTTGCAAACCATTATAGTAACGTGCAGTATGATTATGTATGCTACAAAGCATTTTCAATTTGTTTGTAGTGCATATTGTTATTCATTTAAATAAGTAACATTATTGTATTACTTAATAATATTAAAAACTCATATTTTACTTGGGTGTCTGAACTAAATAATATATTTAAGGTTTTATTAAATTTATTTGAAATCATTGGACAAGTAGTATGAAAATTCCAATCATGCTGTCTAAAGTAATTATTATGACTATATAATGTAGATAGCTCAGGGTGAAGTTCAAGCAGTAGATATAATTACTATTTTGCCCAAACTGTTTTAAGTTGAGTGTTTATTCAACTGAAACATTTGCATAATAATAACTTTTTATATTAAAGTTACTTTTGCTATCCAAGCCTACAATCTACAATGTCTCCATAACTATGAATTACTTCTCCATTGTTAAAACCATGCTTGATGTTACCAATGGTTTTTCTAGATTCAAACAATAAACTTTCTATATTCCAAGTTTTATTTTTATTGATTGTTTTAATTAAAATCTTTGAAGTTCCGTAGAAATCTACTCTTTGTTAAAGTTTATTGCGCTCATAAGATACAAGTTGTACATCAAACCATGTCATAATATACATTACATTTAGACATTTATAATACTTATGGTAAGAGAATAATACAAATAATCCCCTTTATTCTTTTCTATATATAATACAATTAAAAATACTACAAAACCCAGTTGTCAGTATTTATAGCGAAAACTTCATCCACTGAGTACAGGCAAAAGAATAGCAAGTTCGTCTTTACAATTTTTTTAATTGATGTACATTTTTTATATTTTTATCGCATATGGTATGTGATTATAGAGTTTTATTGGAAATATAAGACTACTATGAATCATTTCAAGATTATGCTGCTGAAATTTTAGTGTATTTCCCATCTTAAATCTGTAGGATGATATCTCATTTGAAGTTATACAATGAGTAGGGCACTTCTTTATATACATTACTGCATTTAACATATAAATTGAAAACACTGTAAGTATTTTGAGTTGCCAGAACAAGTCCCTGCAGGAATGATTATATTTCTTGAATAACATTAATCTAACTATTCTCTTTTAAAGTATAAATATCTCCCTAGCCTTTCGTGAGTTTCTCCATGCAACTATGCTATAACTTAACATTGAAGGGATATATGCATAGTAATAAGCAATCAAAATATTCATGCTAACATCCTCTCGTAATCTCCATATAATAAAGCATTTGACCTTTAGTTTATTTTTCAGAAATGCAATCCGATTATACCAGTTGAGACACGAATCTACTTCAATTCCTAAGAAACGAACGCGAGACCGCTGGGTCAGAAGTTTATTAGCTGAGCGTTTTATAATCAAACTATGATCAGGTAACACAGTTGAAAATAATACAGCTGTTGTTTTATAAAGATTTAAGATTAGCCCATTTCTAGAACAGTAAGCCTGTATGTTATGCTCATGCTGAATCTTTTGATGCAGATTCCTCAATGGATTTTATCCACACTATTTGAAAAATTCATACTTCAAACGTGGTTCTTAATGATATTTGAAGAATTCTAAGTTCGTTTTCCAATTTTTTATCTTAACGGTTTATTCCTCCTGTTCGAAAAGAATAGTAACTTTGACCTTATGGCGAATATCCCATAATCTTTCTTTATATGATTTATTTAATTCACTTAGTCCCAAGAAGTAATATAAAACTCAAAAGTGAATACACCTTGCCTTTTATCATAAATTAGTAGTAAGGTTAGGTATTTGTTTATAAATTAATAATTTGACATTACATTAAGGGTTATTTTAGCAAATCGTGATGTTTTTAGGTTGAACTGAAAACACCGTGTTACATCCTTTTTTAAAGGTTTCTCACTTTCTCTATTGCGCATCCCAGGGTCACTGAGATTTTGAAACAGCTCTAACAAACAACGGTTTACATACTTAAAGTAACCGTATTTAACATTACGGTTATAGTTTATACATATTGCTAATTGAATCTGTTGTAATTAAATGAAAGCTAAGGTAATAAAGTGTACTATGTTCACCATATGTAGGTTTTAAAGTCCTTATACACCACCTCCCTTCAGACAAGGGTTGCAAGCTCCCAACGCCCACAGAAAATCAATACGCTTGCTAATGGAAACCACTTGCTGGCATGTATAATTAAATTTTTCCCTGAACGGAAATTCAATAGAATTTACGAGTAGAGCTATTCGTAGATTTTGTGTTGCTTTTTATAGAATTTTATGCCTCCTACTTACTCATGTACATAAATACTTACGAATATTGTATATAACAGAGCATTATAATAATAACAATAAATTTTACATGTAATGACTAAAGCTTAATAATTATTTTTAAATATTTTACGAAAATAAAAGAATCCGTTCATAACATTTTCTTATATAAACATTTTTTCTTGCCGCATTGAAACTGTCGCAAATTTCACTTTCTCTACTTATGAACAATAAATCTGATTATTTCCTGGCTTATTGTTGACCTCAAATGACTTCTTTATTATTTTAATTTTGAGACTTTTTTCTCTGTAATAAGAGCAACAGTATTAATTTGTCACGGAGAACCAGTGTGGCACAACACTAGGGTGTTGTAACTAGTAACAATCACAGATCGGATGTGGAGGACCAAAGAAAATCCAATAAAATTACTTGTCTCGCTGAAATAAGATAATTATTCATTGTTGATCGCCTTATTTAAGAAATTCTAAGTTTTTCAGTATCAAACATGAAGACTTAGCAATGGTATAAGACAAACTGACAATATTTGCGCAGTTTAAAGTACATGCGTGGGTACACTATTACGGTATACGAGTAGTGCACTACGGATACAACCAACAATAGAATTAACTTAAAACCATTAAAATTGCTAAACTAATAGAACTAGAGACATGATATTATGTAAAAAAGATGGAAGGGTTTATAAGCAAGATGCAATATTCAATAGAGTACCGAAGACTTTCAAATGGCTATTAACAAAAAATTCTAGTAAAATGCTTATGAATCGGTCTACAAAGAACCAAAATCACATGTGTAAAATATAACAAGTATACAATATTTGCTTAAAAGGAAAAGAAAACAACGACACCTTGACTGTTGTTGAACAAAGAATTATTACACTATCGCATGGTGTAAAAATATAGAAAACTGTATTTGTTACACTATGTGTACTCTTACAATAAGTATTTCTATAACTAAATAATTGACGTTAATGGATTAGTAAAAACAGTATAATTGGAAATCGTAAAAGTTTTAGAAGTTCACAGTGTGTTAGCATTACGCGAAGTCTTTAAACACTTATCTGAGTTCTCCTAATTCACTATAAACCACACGTGTGGGGGGTGCTCATCTCCACTCAGAAATCCAAGGCATTACGTAGAATCCACAAAAATCGTGCATGAAAATATGAGACGTAACTCAAAATGAGCTAAACCTTATAAGACGTTATTAAATTATTACCGATGGTGTACTTACTAAATGCACAGACGAAGCCAATAGTAAAAAAGGAATATTAGTGCAATTGCTCGCTTTAACTATAGAACATCTCGCGAAAAAGTTGATTTCGATAATCACCTTTTCAACCTGAATATAAAGCATATGTTTAGATAACGAAACTAAAATTTATAGTGTCAAAACAGAGCTGTATAAGCTGGCTTACTTGACTTAACATACTATAATTTAGAATAAACGACAATAACAGAAGTGTGATTCGTAATTAAGTATAAAAGGGACCCAAGTGTATGGAAGCAAGAAAATAAATATAACAAGTTTAAAGATAGCGAGACCGAGATATTTAATTATATAAAGAAGAGACTGAAATTTAAAGTAGGAAAATGAAGGTAACAAATTAAAGTTGAAGAAATTCTCATGACAGTATATTAATTTAAAAATAGAAAATGTAGAGCATTATAAAACAAAAAGGCACTTATGTCATGCCCCTTCATGTCGGGAGTAATTTAAAATACGGTATCTTCAATGCTGTCGTATAAATAAAAGGCTAAGGTATTAGCAGAATTTTTAACTCGATTCTGCAACATTTTTTCTAAAGATTCATTTATGATACTTAGTCAATTTATTTTATGTTTAAATTATAAAGTGCTTCATTATGACGCTTAAGTTGCTCAAACCTTTCACCAAGTTCTTAAATAGGAATAACTAAATGAGGCAATTAAAGTAAATTTAAAAAATATCGTGAAGATCATCCATTTCCATCTCTACCTTCATAATGAGACACCTTTTAGGTCTTATAGTATCAAGGTGAAATTTGACTCGTAATTCACGTTTTGTTAAATGTCTCAGCTTTTAGTATCATTATTAAGGTGTGTGTGCATGCAAAAGTGCGTGCCTGTCCGGATGCGTGCGCGTGCGTATGCATAAACGTGTGCGTGAACGTATACGTGTGTGTATGCGAGCGTACTCGTACGTATGCATGAACATACTCATGTGCGTGTGCGTGCAAGTGAATGTTGTATATGCGAGTTAAGGTTCGGGCCTTTGGAGCGATGTTTTTAAAAAACGTTTCCAAACTCTTAACAAATTTATTTTATCTTAAACAGAAATTATAATAGAATTTTGAATAACTGTATAAAGATAACTTTAAATCGAAAATAATTAATTAATTGTAATAAGGCGAGTAGTCTATGTAAACAACAATGCAAAAGCTGTAGTACTCAGACTGACTCACTTGAGTAGCTTGAACAACGAAGTATGGAGTTCGAAGACTGACTACCGGGTTTTGAGCTCCCGGGCTTTTTATAATATCCTGCCCCCTCACATGGCTGTGGAAACTTGCAAATCTCATGTCTGCTTTACTCTTAATTCTACACTTTATTACATTGTAACAATCTGATTTCTAGGTAATTGCGGTATGTTAACCGTCTGTGACCTGCCACCTGCAGTATCACTGCCCTCTCGGATACAAAGTTGCATATCCGTTCTCATGAACTGTTAATAACCTGTCTGGGTTATCTTTGTATTACATTGTTGCAATTACCTTATAATTTATTTAACAATTTCTAATAATTCCTATTAGATTCTATTATTATATATATATATATATATATATATATATATAGATAAATTGGGGGATACATAACTTGCGTACACCCTTGAAATGAATTTACAGTAATTTAAAAAAGTTATTTAAATATTTACATATATCTACAAGTAATCGACTATAAATTATCATTGTTGCATCACACTCATATTGCTATTTACATACTGTACTATCTATTCCCACTATCAGTGAGAGATTGTTTTTGTAAGAACATGTATGTCAGAATATTTATGTCAGATTATTTATGTCAGAATATTTATGTCAAAATATTTATATCAGAATATTTATGTTAAAATATTTGTTGTTCTTGCGAACAAAACGTAATACATTGTATTTGTAATTAGTTTATTTGAAAAGATAAAATCAAAGAAAGCTAAGGCATAAGATACAAGGAATGGATGTAGAATGATTACTATATGACAACATGAGACGGGTTATCGTGACGGGAAGAGCTGAATAGATCTGCTTTATACATCAATATTTCAAATAGGAGCGCCGTAGTATTAAATACGTGATAGCTTCAACAACAGAAATATTTTTGTCATGTAAAGTAGCCAGATTATATGCAATTGCGCTTGCGCTTCAGGGAGCGCTAACCTTTCGACATGCGTCTTGGGACTGTTTCAAGGTCAATTTTGACGAATCAGTTTAAACTCATATAGGTTTTGAATTTTATTTTTGTTTGTTTTAACTTTGCATAGAATTATTAGAATTAGAATTGGATAATAAGTTTTGTAAATAGGTATTATAGAAGAGAAAGTTATTTGTGAAGAGTGCAAAGGTTAACATTTATACGTCAAACATGACTTTGAAACAGCCAAAAATAATTGTGTTTCGAGACGCGTGTAACCTCTCACTGTCTAGCTCGTAGATTCTGTACACTAAATTATCGTACAACGTTTCTACTATTTTATCCACTAGACACTCGTTGTGGGTTACTTGAATAATTGGACTGTTTTAAGATTTAAAAATAAATTATACTATATGTTATTTTTATGTACAGTTTTTACAAAGCTATGTATATTTATTAATTTTCTTTCAAAATGTTCTCCTATTTATACAATTGAAGAACATTTTGTACAAATAAGTTTTCATGATTTTATTTTTAATTCTAGCCCTTATATTATGGCGTCGATTTAAAAGGTAACTGAGTTATTGAAAATTGGTTTAGAAAAAGTAGTTTTTACTCAAGACCCTATAATAAAAAAGAAGACATTATTAAGACGAAAACTCAAAATAAAAATAACTACTTAAACAGACAGATTTTTATATATAAAATCATTCGAATTTTTATGGTGTTAATAATTTTAAAAGTAATGAAAAACAGTTTACCGAAACGAGTTTTAATTGTTGAAGAAGGTGCATTGTATGCATAAATTTTGATTTATATAAATTAGGTAATAACTTGCAGTATTTATATTCGTGTCCAGACTATATTGGCAAATGATTCTCAGACATAAAAAATATTATAACAATGGCGATTTGAACAAAGGTGTATTAAACGAATTATACAATTTATTATCATTAATTTTTACGGTTCTGTCTACGTGTACAGCTGTCGAGTGCAATTTCTCTACACTAAAACGAATTCATACATTAACAACAAACGCTCAGTCCGAGGAAAGATTGTCATCATTATTAGCATTGCTTTAAATAGAGAAACAGCTTTTACATGCTTTAATGGACTCAACGACAAGCGATTTTTATGTTAAAGTAATCAACGACTTTGTGGGAAAAAAATTACCATGTCCGCTTAGTTTATAAAAATAATAAAAATAAACTCTTATATCTTGGTTCCATATCAATAAATCTATTTCAGAATGAGAATAAGTAAACTCTTTATTTTTGTCATTTGTTTATAATTTCTATGGAAGCAACTTCCTTATCCGCACCCGTTTACTTGCTACCCCATTTAAATTTATTTTAGTGACATTAAGTTAAAACTAGCTGCAGAAACCGGCTTTGCCAACAACTTTTTTGTGTTTTGTTTTTGGTGTAATTCATTTTGTATTCTGTTCCTGTACGTGTTCAGATGAGAATGGATGGGCTGAATTTTTGAAAATGCCCATTTGGAAGACAAAATACTGCTCCGCATTTTTAAAAAATATTTTGGCTGCCAAGGGCATTTTCAAAAACTCAGCAGTTCGTTCTCATTTACATACGCACAGGAGCACGATGAAAAAATTATTAGAACAATAAACAATACAGAAAAAGTTACAGCGCGCACATGGAAGAAAATACTTGTCAAAAGCTTGTTCAACATGCAAAATAAAACATTTTTCAAACATTTTTAGTATATCTATTTTCATCTACACACACACACACCGGAATATAATACAAAAAGGTATTAGAACGATGAACAGTATACAAGAAAAGTTATAGCGCCCGTATGGAAGAAATGTATAAAGCATGTTCTCCCATGCAAAGGCTGTAACTTTTTTTTGCGTTTTGTTTTTTTGTTCTTATCCTTTTTGTATCGTGTTTCTGCGCGTGTGCAGATCAAAATGGGCATGCTGAATTTTTGAAAATATCCCCTTGGCAGTAATAATACTGTTCTTCGCAGAAGAAAACATTCTTTAAAAATAATAAAAAAACAATATTTTGGCTGCCAAGGGCACTTTTAAAAATACAGCCTATTCATTCTTATTTCAACACGTACAGAAACACGATACAAAAAGAATTACAATAATAAACAATATGCAAAAAAAGGTTAAAGCACCCTTTCACATAACATTCTAAATTATGCTATAAGTTAATTTTGTCATTGAGGATTTTGATGTAGTTTTGAAAACCATAGTTATGGTGGAAGGCAACTTTGCTAACACTTAATTTATGCGTAAAACGTTATATTAACAACTAGAAAAAGAGAAAGAACAAGACACCATCAGTCAATTTCTAATTAGATCAAATACAACAATGTTTTTATTGTTATTTATAACGTTTTTTTGTCAAGTACTAAATTATGTTTCAAATTCAGCAAAACCGCAAAAATCTAGTAAACAAACATTAAGTAACCCGGAAATAGTTAAAACTATTACGAGAACATTATACTTATTTAAGCAATCACTTCATAGGTATCTGCTTATGATATATCAGTGAGTAAAGTTTATTAAACGTGTTAACAAAGTTTTTCTACCTCGCAGTGTTTATTTTCAATCGACGATTTCTTTCTTATTAAAAAAATATATATATATATATATATATATATATATATATATATATATTTCTGGCATAAAAGTACTTAGAAAAAGATCACTAAGTGTTTATGATATAGTTCATTAGACATTTACTTGATTGCTAAATGAATTTTATCAGTTTGGCATGTTTCTGCTACTTTTCCTATAAAGTAAAGTCGCCCATATTGAACCATTTTTCAAAAAAATGACTGTAACTTAGAAAAAATTCAAACAATTGCATTGCGGTCTTAACTATAATTAGTGTAAACATTCAGAAATATATTGCTACTACCTAGGTGCCTACATCAGCCTGGTTTATATTTGTTAGATATATAAGGAAAAATTTTGATAATGGTTCAATTTGAGCAACTAGTTTCCCAAATTGAACTACTGGTATCACAAACTAAATCTCAAGTTTTTAGCGTAGTAATTAAGCAACAAAGTCATATAATAGGCAAACTTCATATTTAACTAATTTAAAAATAAACAAACAAATGACTGATTACCTATTTAACATTGGCGAACCTTCTAAGAAGTTAAACACCCAATGCTAATTGAAGATGTTGATCTACTGAAACTAATACGTTTCTAGCTACTTGATAATGAATAATTTTGTCTAGCATTAGGAAAGTAATTCGAGCATAATGGACGAAAATTAATATAAATTGTTGATTATTTGTAAAGAGAAAATTTCAATGACCGGTTTCTCTGTTATTGCAGCTCCTCAGTTTGAACCACTTCTCTCTCCAAAACAATCAACTTGGATCTTGAAATTATACACAAATCATGGTGTATTAATATATGCAAAATGTAACTCATGCACTCCCTATACTCGAATGTAAGTAACTAACTATCAGTAAGTTATACAAGTCTCCGACATGATAACATAGATGGAGTTGTCAGACAACATCTTAAAAACTTAGTGAAAAGACAAAATGAAAAATAAATAAACAAATGACCGATTGCCTACTTAACATTGGCGGACCTTCCAAGAAAATACTACACCTAATGCTAATTGAAGATGTTGTCTTACTAAAACTAATACGTTTCTAGCTACTTGCTAATGAATAACTTTGTCTGGGTATTAAGAAAATATTTCGAGCATAGTGGACGAAAATTAATATAAATTGTTGATTATTTTGTAAAGAGAAAATTCCATTGACCGGTTTCGCTGTTATTACAGCTCCTCAGATTGGACGATTTCTCTCTACAAAACAAGCAACAAACATCTTGAAATTATACACAAATAATGGTGTATTAATATATGCAAAATGTGACTCATCCGCCCCCTATACTCTAATGTAAGCAACTAACTATCGGTAACTTTTACAAGTCCCAGACTTGATAGCATAGATGAAATTGCCAGACAAAATTTTAAAAGCTTAGTCAAAAGATAAGATGAAAAATAAATAAACAAATGACCGAATACCTACTTAACATTGGCGGACCTTCTAAGAAGTTACTACACTCAATGCTAATTGAAGACGTTGTCCTACTGAAACTAATACGTTTCTAGCAACTTGATAATAAATAATTTTGTCCGGCATTAGGAAAGTATTTCGAGCATAGTGGACGAAAATTAATATAAGTTGTTGATTATTTGTAAAGAGAAAATTTCAATGACCGGTTTCGCTGTTATTGCAGCTCCTCAGTTTGAACCACTTCTCTCTCCAAAACAATCAACTTGGATCTTGAAATTATACACAAATCATGGTGTATTAATATATGCAAAATGTAACTCATGCGCCCCCTATACTCGAATGTAAGTAACTAACTATCAGCAATTTATACAAGCCTCCGACATGATAACATAGATCAAGTTGCCAGACAAAATCTTAAAAACTTAGTGAAAAAACAAAATGAAAAATAAATAAACAAATGACCGAAAGCCTACTTAACATTGGAAAACCTTCCAAGAAAATACTACACCTAATGCTAATTGAAGATGTTGTCCTACTGAAACTAATACGTTTCTAGCTACTTGTTAATGAATAACTTTGTCTGGCATTAAGAAAATAATTCGAGCATAGTAGACAAAAATTCATATAAATTGTTGATTATTTTGTAAAGAGAAAATTCCAATGACCGGTTTTGCTGTTATTACAGCTCCTCAGATTGGACGATTTCTCTCTGCAAAACAAGCAACAAAGGTCTTGAAATTATACACAAAAAATGGTGTGTAAATATATGCAAAGTGTAACTAATGCGCCACTTATACACGAATGTAAGCAACTAACTATCGGTAACTTTTACTAGTACACGACATGATAGCATAGATGGAATTGCCACACAAAATTTTAAAAACTTAGTCAAAAGACAAGATGAAAAGTAAGTAAGCAAATGAGCGATTACCTACTTAACATTGGCGGAGCTTATAAGAAGGTACTACTCCTAATGTTAATTGAGGAAGTTGTCCCACTTAAACTAATACGTTTCTAGCTGCTTGATAAAGTAATTCGAATATAATGTTCGAAAATGAATAAAAATTGTTAGTTATTTTGTAAAAAGAAAATTTCAATGACTGGTTTTACTGTTATTACAGCTTCCCAGGATGGACCATTTCTCTCTGCAAAACAACCAACTCGGCTCTTGAACTTATACACAAATCATGGTGTATTAATATATGCAAAATGTAACTCATGCGCTCCCTATATTTGAATGTAAGTAATCAACTATCGGTAACTTTTACAAGTCTCTGACAGGATAGCATAGATGGAATTGCCAGACAAAATTTTAAAAATTTAGTCAAAAGACAAAATAGAAAGTAAACAAACAAATTAACCCATTACCCAGTTAACATTGGTGGACCTTCTAAGAAAATACTACACCTAATGCTAATTGAAGATGTTGTCCTACTGAAACTACTACGTTTCTAGCTACTTAATAATGAATGTTTGTCTGGGTATTAGGAAAGTAATTCGAGCATAGTGGACGAAAATTAATATAAATGATTGGTTATTTAGTAAAGAGAAAATCCAATGACCGGTTTTGCTGTTATTGCAGCTCCTCAAGATGGACCATTTCTCTTTGCAAAACAACCAACAGAGATCTTGAAATTATACACAAATAATGGTGTATTAATATATGCAAAATGTGACTCATACGCCCCCTATACTCGAATGTAAGCAACTAACTATCGGTTACTTTTACAAGTCCTCGACTTAATAGCATAGATGAAATTTCCAAACAAAATTTTATAAACTTAGTTGTTCCGTTTATATTGTAAACCTTTAAATCTAAATTTCATTAATACATTGAGTTTGTTAGTTATTTTAAATTCGCCGCGGTATATTTAAATTTGTTATTGCAAAAGCCCCATGTGTTTACTAAGCACGCGCCAAGTGCCGTGAGTGATAAAGCTCCGTATGTTAGTGCGCATCTGCAAACAAGTATCGATTGGAAAATCCACGAAGCCAAAGGGTTTTCATTTCGTCCTGCAAACACGCCGCATCGCTCTTACAAGTTCTACAGGAGTGTCTCATTTTGTCGTTAAAACAGTTCGCATTGCTATTGTATATAAACCGCTTTGCTAAACCGCTATCGTTGAATGTGTTTCGATCCATCCGCCAAAGAGAAGAGTAGATGCTACATCGTTGTTTGCATTGGCACGACTTCGTTAACAACCAGGTGAGTGCTTTATAGTAAATGCTTTGCTTTGATTTGATTAAGAACATTTAATTATTTGTTGTTTGTTACAATATCATTTAAATTTAATACAGTCCACTTTTTCTCTCCTAATTAGCTTTTCGAAATTTACACCGCAATTATTTTACATTAGTCAAAAGATAAGATAAAAAATAAATAAACAATTGACCGAATACCTACTTAACGTTGGCGGACCTTATAAGAAGGTACTACATCCAAAGCTAATTGAGGATGTTATCGTACTGAAACTAATACGTTTCCAGCTTCTTGACAATGAATAATTTTGTCTGACATTAGGAAAGTAATTCGAGCATAGCGAACTAAAATTAATATAAAGTGTTGGTTATTTTGTAAAGACAAAATTATTCATTATCAAGTAGCTAGAAATGTATTAGTTTCAGTAGGCCACCATCCTCAATTAGCATTGGTTTTAGTACCTTCTTAGAAGGTCCGCCAATGTTAAGTAGGTAATATGTCATTTGTTTATTTATTTTCATTTTGGCTTTTGACTAAATTTTTAAAATTTTGTCTGGCGATTTCATCTATGCTATCATGTCGGGGACTTGTAAAAGTTACAGATAGTTAGTTACTTACATTCGAGTATAGGGGGCGCATGAATTACATTTTGCATATATTAATACACCATGATTTATGTATTTCAAGATCTTTGTTGATTGTTTTGCAGAGAGAAGTGGTCCAATCTGAGGAACTGCAATAACAGCGAAACCGGTCATTGGAATTTTCTCTTTACAAAATAACCAACACTTTATATTAATTTTCGTCCACTATGCTCGAATTACTTTCTTAATGCCAGACAAAGTTATTCATTATCAGTCAACTAATTTATACTATAGCAAGAAGTATAAGTAAGTTGTTATTTACTAAAACCAACCATAATTCTGATTAGTATTTTAGGTAAAAATATAAAAATGAAATTACAAGTTAATAATTCAACTATAGAAGCACGATAAACGACAGTTTTGTAGCGAAATATCCTTCAATACGCTTTCCACAAAAACAAGCTTCCGATTTACACCAACCCTTACACAACGACAGTGTATCCAGATATTACACCCCATGCATTGAATCAAGTCGTTAGATTCTTCCACTCCACTTTCGTAACAATACCATCCCGTTCATTTTAGCTTGCAAATGGCGAAGGTGTATGCAAAACTTTTTGAAAGTAACCTACCTTTTTGTTATTTTTCTTCTTTTTGTTGATTTCGATATCTTTTTATACGCAGAACTGGTTATTTCAATTGCCTTTTGAACATCTAGAGCTCTCATATTTGCTATAGTCGTCCATGGAGCATCCAAAGCACTCAAGTTTTTACGATTTTCGAATTCCTTCTGTTCTGTTGCATTCAAAACGGCCTCAAAAGCCCTTATATAATAAAGTGCGCAATTGATTTGGACGAGATCTAGAATCTTTTAACTATTTTACTTCATTTCGTGACAATGGTTAACAAATATACATTGTGGGGACTGTACGTCGATGCGTTGTCACGAGACAATTAAACTTAAACGCTTCCATTACAGGAGACAACAAAGCACAATTCTGCTACCCTACTTGCCAAGGCAGACGGAGAGTCCTTTTATGCAACACGCCTTTGTCATATTACATATTTGATATCGAATACGAGGGCTGCGTGTTTTCAGCACGTGCCAGACAAAAGGTCTCTGACATGGTTATGTTTCCGCACTCTTTTTAGGGTAGTAATGCGATCGATAACGTGCACATATAAAACGCGGTACAGTCGACGATAAAATTAATATGTTTACATATTTGTAGAAAACTTAGGCGTAGCTGAAAGGGAAAGTATACGGTCGATGCCCACTTTCTGTCTTTTATCAACAGCTGAAACTGTGTAAGGGTATTTAAAATAATTTGATTACGATGTAATGACAACGACGTCACAAATTAATATTAATGCTTGTTTGATACTGTTGATATTCTTAATACAGAAATTAAACGTTTCCGGCTAGAGTGTACAAGTTTGCGAAAAAAATAATCTAGTATACAATTAAATCAAAGCTCAATAAGCATTTCTAGTGTACGTAAAATTTACCTCATTGATTTATCACACTGAGATGCGGAATTCTCAAACTTGTAAAAACTTCAAATCAAGGTCTTGTTACTCTTTTACAACTTTGAATAAACATTTTTGAGTTACAGGAAATTACTTCCTCAAACGTCTTACTTGCGCAGACTTTTTAATCTTTTCATTTATTGATCCTGCTTTTAAGCAATTTCTAACCGCGTTGAGTTAGTCATGAAGTTTGTAGATTCTGAATTATGATTGGTGCAGCCTGGTTTAGATTGAGAATTATAACTTGCGAGCTAAACACTGAATCGCAAATTGCGAGTTGCAAGTTGAAACTTCAGAGAAAGTGAGTTGGAAGCTGTGAGTTGAGAACAGCGAATTGTGAGTTATGAGCTGCGTGTCGTGAGTAGCCAGTTGTCAGCTGCGAATTCTGAGCTCTGAGTTGAGAGTAGTGAGTCGCGAGTTGTAAGTTGCAGGTTATGAGTTGAAAGTTGTAAATCGTAAGTTGCAAGCAGCGGGTTGCGAGTTGAGAGCCGGAAGTGGAACGTGTTGAGAGATGGTTGAGAGCTGCGCTGAAGGTTCATTTGAGCTGAAAGTTATAGTTGATAGCAGTGGCGACTCACGGGTTAGAAGATAAGCGAAGAGGTACAATATTTAAAGTGCAAAAAACTTACCTAGTTTTTAAACACCAACTCAATTTTTCTGTTTTTTTCATTGCAAAATTGTCTATGATATCGTCATAAAATGACTGTTTCTTTATCAGTTTCAGTATTGGTTCTTTTTGGATGGAAATATTGGCCAAAGTAGAAAGTATTTCTTGAGATATAGAATTTCATGAGTAAGTCTTAATATGCTTTAGGCAAGAAAAGCTTCTTTCCACGGACGCACTTGTTGAAGTAGTAGTTATAATTAGACCAAAAATTTATACGCTTCCGTAAAAATGTCTTTGTTCGTCTAGTTTTTTGAGCAGAACTTGCAGCGGCATATTTCTATAACTTTCATCGGCGTAAACAAGGCGTAGTTCATTTTTAAGTCGTTGAGTTTTTATAAATATCTTTGCGTAATACTGTTGTAAGTTTTCTAAGGCATCAAAAGGAAAACGTAAATTATATTGCTCAAATTTTGTGGTGTCCGCAAGACAAAGAAATTGCAGCTGTTACAATCCTGATATCTTACGTCCATTTTCAATAAAATGTGATCAAGTATTTCATAATAAAGGACTCTATATTTTATAATCACTGCTTCATGAGTAAAACCAGTATATTGCCGTTTAGCACTATTCATCTCCGTTATGCTAGTGGCTCTATCAAACAATGTTTTAAAAAAATCATCATTTCGTTTTTTGCTTAAAATTTTACGCTTTTTTTAATTTGAGATATACAAAAGTTAATATCTAATGTTTTTTTTTAGAGAACATCGAAGAATGTCTGTGATACCATAAAATATCATTAAATATTAATGTCAAAAATGCAAATTCAAAATCATTCATGTCATTTAAAAACCCTCTAGCAAGTAGAATTTGTTTCTGGTCTGAATTTTTGGATTCTGTTATAAATACAAACACTTCTTTCAATTTCTTCCAATCTTGGACAATTAACCTCACTATTCTAGAATTGGAGGACCATCGAGTTTCGGTTGTAGTCGGTATACGTTTTCCAGATCTTGAGGCAATTGCATAAGATCGTTTTTCTGAGTGATGAAAAAAACCTAAGAATTCTACCAATACTTGCGAAAAAGATACGACATTTAAACGTTTTTTTTAAAACTTTGTGTAACACAAGATTAAGACGATGTCCTAGGCAATGTCGCCACTGGTTGAGAGTTGGAAAATTAAAGATGAAGCAGTAGTGTTAAAAGTCAAAAATCAACAGTGAAAAGTTGAAGGTGTAACGTAGGTATTCGAAAGTCGAAAAGCTGAAAGTAAAAATGGAGGTCAAAACTTGAAAGACTATGGTCGAAAAGCAAACTGCGAAAAGCGAATGTGGAAAGTGAAAAGTCGATATTCGAAAGTCGAAAAGCGAAAGACGAAAATAAAAAGTCGAAAGTTAAAGGTGGAAATTCAAAATTTGAAAGTTGAAGGAAGAAGGTTGATAGCTGAAAGTGAAAGTTGAAAGACCAAAGTCGAAACTCTAATGTCGAAATTTAAAAGTCAAAATGCTAAAGCTGAAATTTGAGAGTCGATAGTTGAAATTCAAAGGTAAGGAGTTGATAGCTGAAAAGCAAAAGTCAAAAGTTCCAAGGTGGAAAATTAAAATTTCAAGTTGGAGGTTGAAGCGTTGGAGCATAAGATATAAGCGTAGATACATGAGTAAACACGAAGCCCAGGGTCAAAAGAAGAGTCTAGAGGGAAAACTCGAAAGTTTACGAACCTGGATTTGAGAATAGAAAGCCAAGAGTTTATAGTCAATATTCGAAGGTTTATACTCAAGGGTCGAGAGACGAGGTCCACATTTGAGATTCCAGAGTCAAAAGTCGAAAGTTGAAAGTCGAGAGGCAAACGCCAAGAACCGAGTGACCAGAGTCAAAAGTCGATACATGACAACCATTAGTGGAACGTTGAGGTTCAAAATTCCAGAGTCGATAGTCAGAAGTGTAAAATAGCGAATCGAGATCCAAAAATCTAAAGCAAAGAGTTTAAACATGAGAATCGAATCTCTGTGGTCTTGAATCTAAAGTCAAAGATGAAAAGTCAGGTTTGAAAGAGTTAAAATCGAAATACGAGAATCAAGAAGCGATAGTCGGGTGAAAATTCGCGTGGAGAGGGTTAGGAGTTGAAAGTGGAGTCGAGAGCCAGGTGTGAAAGACAAGAGAAGAGTGTCTAGTGTCAAGAGACAGAAATCAAAAGTCGAGAGCTGAAAGCCGAGTCTAGAATGGAAAGGAGAGACAATGGTTGAAAGTCGAGAGTCTTGAGTTTAGAGTCTAGAATCAATAATGGAGAATCCAAATTCCAGAATCACCTACTTGTCGCTGCCACAATCAGATCATTATCAAGCTTCGTGCTTAGGATAATTGTTAAGTAGTTTATATTGAGGGCCATCACTTACCCTCGGCCCATCATTACTCCCATTTACCTTATATAGCGCTATCGTAGATATCGTGCCGGACGGAAAAATCAATGTGTAAATAAAGTACTGTGGCAGGCGGCGTTTTCTATGTAATATTTTCTAAATATACTTTAAATCAGTGCAAGAGAGACAGACATACGGCTTATTTTTATTATTATTGCATATACGTCATTGTATAGTTACCAACTGTAAATTTCGAACAGGTTTGCCACCTTAGTACTACTTTAACCCTAACGAAACGTTATTCTTGTAGTTGTGCTGCCTACTATAGACACGCATGTATTATTATAGGATAGAAATACTTTTTAGTTCACGACATCTTCTTGTTTTTATGTTGTTCATCTTGGTTTCTGTTCAATGTATTTTCTTTCTTAAATATATAATATTAACGTACACCACATACGATCAAGGTGTTGCCTATATTTGAAGATTTTGTTTTTAGTATGCCATTATCTTTTATTTCTGAATTGTGTATACAACATCTGATTTCACTTTTAGTTAAGTGCACATACACACACAATACCAAAACGACAAAGCAGTTTCAACAAGTATATTGTCGTAGAACAAGAATGTATAATATAATTACAAAGAGTATAACATTTAACAGATTCACAGGAAAACATAGTTGAAATCTGGAAGCGTTCATGAGATGAATATAGAGAAAGATATTAATAATTTGAAAAATGTTAAAAGCAATTATTACTAAGCCTAAGAGGTGATATACAGAGTGGCATTAGTTTTATGTAATTAAATTTAGGGATAGAGATTGATTAGCTAAACAAAAAACCTATAAGGCACTTTACTCTTGGACCGCTTTTTAAATGTCCGACCTAAGTCAACTTCAGTAAAAGTTTTAGGACTATTGTTTTATCATATGCATTTTAAGAAATACTTACGTCTACAAGTGCTATCCTCAATCACAACACGCACTGAAATGATTTCACAATAAGTGTTCGAAATTTCCATCGTATCTGTAAGTTCGTTGTTGGTATAATTCTCGTGTTTTCGTATTTTCAAAAAACAACTCATTAATCTACGAGGACCGTCCGGGAAATAGTACCCGTTTTTGAATAAAAAATAAACTAGTACATCTTAACAAATTTTAATGTTTTATTTGAAAAGAACAAACCTTACACTACTTCTCCATATAGTCACCTCGCAAATTTAAGCATTTATCATAACGTGAGACGAGTTTTGTATGCCAGCTTTGTACTCCTCCACCGCCAATGTACTGAGATATGTAGTCACAGTTGCTTTCAGTTCATCATCAATTTCAAATTTCTTTCCTGGCAAAAAATCCTTAAGTTTTCTAAACAGATGAAAATATTAGGGTGCCAACTCAGCAGTTCGTCCGTAATTACTGACGGTCGTCCGGAACGCTCTTCATTATAGATATTGTCTCCGCCAAAACTAAAATTACGACACCAACGCCGAACTGATGACTCATCCATAATATTGTCTTCATACACTTCCATTAGTTGGCGATGAATATCGCAGGGTTTCACATTTCTTGCGTTGAGAAATCTAATGACGGCCTTAATTTCACAACTGGCAGCGTTCTTTCATTTTTTGAACATTAAAACCACTCACAGAAAGAACACAGCACCAGCAAGGCGTAACTTGTACATAGACAGCTGCAATATAACGAAACGTGTTATAACTAGTCCGGATGCCACTCTACTCACTAGCGCTCCACACGGTAAAAACAGGTATTACTTTCCGGAAAGCCCTCGTACTAACGTGACAAAAAACTCCAAGTATCTATATCCATTTACAATTAAGTTCCACTACTGCATTTAAATGTATTACCAAAGTACGTAAGTAGAACACAGAACACTTACACACAATTACATCTAACCCCGGTTACGAGCTATGTAATGAAAAAGTATTTTTCTTGGGTTTTCTTATTTTCAAAAAACTACTCATTAAGCTACTCACACGACAAAAAACTTCAATTAGCTAGATCCAATTACAATTAAGTCCCAACACTGCGTTTTAGTGTATTACCTAAGCACATAGTGGAACACACAAAATCAAATAGATGAAACACACTTATAACACCTAACCCAGGTTAGGAGCAATGAAATGAAAAAGTACACTCAACTTAAAGTAGGATATCGTATTCTGCATAAACACTGAGTTCCAACAAACGCATCAGCAATGTCAGGAAGAAAATACAGTCGACCACAACAGCATTATGAAATACTATTTTTTGTTGTGAACTAAACATGCGAATTTTAGAAAAAAATTTAAACCTTTTCCAGTGGCAGCTGTTACGTTTATTTTCGGCAATAATCGGTTATTTTATTTACAATAATTTTCAAATCAAATCCTTTGCTAATTAATTATCCGTTTATCTTAGTTCCATGTCCACGGTTAAATAAAAGCATCGATTCATAATTAAAAAGAAATACGCTGGCTAATAATTTTCAACTAAAATTCACTTTGCTTTTAAAACGAAATTTTATTCGATAAATTAAATATCCTGTATATTTCACTTGGTAAATACTTCCGCTAATTAAGAATAAATTCTACTTCCCAGAATTTCCTAACGTAAAGTTCGCGCTATACTCAGATAGTCGATAACGTGTTCCAAGTATCCGATAATTGCTTCTTATGTGTTTTCCGTGGGAAGAATTCGTCGAATTAATGCTGCGTACTATCCCAATATAAACTGTTTTTCTAGATTAATTCTGAATAGAAATATTACTTTGAACTCTAGTCACTGGCTGAACAAAATTGATTTCATTTGTTTTCCAATCTACACAACGGAGACACGTAGAAATGTTTGTTTTTTTCCGTTATTCGTTATGAAAATTTCGCGCAGGCAATACGGCGTGCTTCTTCCCGTGGCCTTAAAGCCACGATTGTCGTCCCTTGCTGTAATGGGAGGGTAAGTGCGTTCTTTCTGGGTGTAGGCCCACCTATTCGTTACCGTGGACCAGCTAGTGACTCACCCCGACGTCAGCAACTTCGAGGGTGAGTGTTTTCTTTCCCCATCATTTACAATTGCGCCCGTATTGGTTGGGATTTTCGGTTTAAGCTCATGCATTCCTAAATTTAATCCGTTTAGACGACAATTAGTGAATTAGTTTGAGATTTATTGACACTATATGAATGCATTACTATTTGCTTTAAATAACTAAGAGTGTACAACTTATTAAAGTAAAAATGATTTGAAGGCTTGCTGGCACGTTTGAAAATGTTGTTGCCATTAGATGTATATACTTAGTTTTAGATTTACCATGCTGATTTAGAGCTGTTGGTTTTATAGGGGTAATTTCGCTTAATTTCTTTTTTTGTTGAAACTCAATCTAGGGAGTAACCTAAAACCGACAACTCATCATTTAAAAAAAAAGATTTGTTCTTTTGGTTTTTTTTTAGATTTAATGTGTAATTATTTATTGCGTGTACATATTGTGTTTAATTATAGGTTTCTTTTGTTGATATGTTGTGTTTTGAGTATAAATGAGTGTATGTAATTTTCTTTCTTTGTTTCATGCCTCCCTTAATTTTTGTTGTAGGTATAATACCCCGCCCCCTCGCCAATTGAGCCCGGTCCATATCTTTTTTTAGTTTTTTTTTAGGCTACGTCAATGTACGTAGCACAGCAAATGTACATCGAGTTATTTCGTATTACAGCAAAAATGCACTCTATTTCACTAATTTAAGTTTGCTGAAGGTCACAACTTAATTGATCTACTGTAAAGAAAGATGTAATTGTATATTTTATTTGTGACCTAACTCAACATTTCAGTGCTTTTAAAACAATTTTAGTACTTTTCCTGTGTGTCTATTTGTAGCTAAACTGTTTGCTTTAGATACCAGGTTTATTAACAATTTTTGTTTGTCTTATCGGTTTTTAGACCCCCTTTAAATTAATGACATAAAACTAATGCCACCCTGTATACATTACTTAATACATAACTTAATATAAAAAATTATATTATAAAAGCTAGTATTACCATACATGTAACAATATAAAAACAAAATATATACAACGATATAAGACGAATTTATTGGAAAATTGACGACTTTTAGTATAAACATTATTATAAATTTATATTTTTATGAACTCATGCATAGGCTGCTGTGCTGCGGTGCAAACAATTGCAAAAAATATAATACTATAAATGTATTTAACTACACCACGTACGTTGGACGTGTTGTCTATATTTATATACATTATCCATATTCACATGGTATATTTGCCAACATTTAATTACTGTAGTACAGTCACCTTAGTAGCTAATTTAACTCTAAGAAGACATAATTCCTATATACTATTACCATACACCCCATACGTAACTTATATATTGCAATGCATGTAAGGCGTTGAGTGGTCTGCCCTAGACACACATTATCGTTCAAATAATTTATAGTACACGCAAGCTTCTCTTTTTACTCTAACCTTGTGACGTTTTCAATGTACCTTACTCTATAACATATAACTACATTACTTTTAACTTCTATTTAGATGTTTGCCCTATTACGTATATACAAAAAAAGTACACTACCCGTTATTTCTATTAATATATCCATGTGCAGATATACTTACAAATTCTATATATATATATATATATATATATATATATATATATATATATATATATACAATTATTAAGATGAAATAATAACTTAAACTTTTATGCAAAGCCCAAATGATCATTTCAAATCAAGCTAGTAATTGAAAGAAGGAAAATATAAGGTCTTGGACAGGATTTGAAACTGCATATCAGTTTTGCCGGAACTGTGCGTTAAGCAATTACGCCACCGAGACCGATGACTATAATTGGGAATAATACGTTAGTATTTATCAACTTACCTTGTGTACAAATATATATATATATATATATATATATATATATATAAAGAAAAAGTAAATTTAATGAGTCTTAAAATAATATCAAAGAATGAAATTTAATGGCAAGTGACTCAATATTAGCCACAAGGGCATCCTGTTGACGCGTTTCGCCCTTATTGGGGCTCATCAGGACAAGAGTAGCAAAGATGTAGTATTTAACACGAACACATTATGGGAAGTACAGCATCACCTAGCTCACAATTTGTGCCTTCGTGCTGTTTCACCTGACTTTACAAGTTTTATCAACAGTCAGCATGGAGGAGATCCGGTTCAACGGCCTTTTTCCATAGCCAAAGATTATAATTATAAAGAAAAAGTAAATTTAATGAGTCTTAAAATAATATCAAAAAATGAAATTTAATTGCAAGTGACTCAATATTAGCCACAAGGGCATCTTGTCGTCGCGTTTCGTCCTTATTGGGGTTCATCAGGACAGAAGTAGCAAAGATGTAATGTTTAACACGAACACATTATGGGAAGTACAGCATCACCTAGCTCACAATTTGTGCCGTCGTGCTGTTTCACATGACTTTGCAGGTTTTATCAATAGTCGGCACGGAGGAGATTCGGAAAAAGTAAATTTAATGAGTCTTAAAATAATATCAAAGAACGAAATTTAATGGCAAGTGACTCAATATTAGCCACAAGGGCATCCTGTCGACGCGTTTTGCCCTTATTAGGACTTATCAGGACAGGAGTAGCAAAGATGTAATATTTAACACGAACACATTATGGGAAGTACAGCATCACCAAGCTCACAATTTGTGCCTTCGTGCTGTTTCACATGACTTTGCAGGTTTTATCAACAGTCGGCACGGAGGAGATCCGGAAAAAGTAAATTTAATGAGTCTTAAAATAATATCAAAGAATGAAATTTAATGGCAAGTGACTCAATATTAGCCACTAGGGCATTCTGTCGACGCGTTTCGCCCTTATTGGGGCTCATCAGGACAGGAGTAGCAAAGATGTAATATTTAACACAAACACATTATGGAAAGTACAGCATCACCTAGCTCACAATTTGTGCCTTCGTGCTGTTTCACCTGACTGCAGGTTTTATCAACAGTCGGCACGGAGGAAATCCGGTTGAACTGGCTTTTTCCATAGCCAAAGATTATAATTATAAAAAAAGGTAAATTTAATGAGTCTTAAAATAATATCAAAGAATGAAATTTACTTTTTCTTTATAATTATAATCTTTGGCTATGGAAAAGGGCAGTTAAACCGGATCTCCTCCGTGCCGACTGTTGATAAAACCTGCAAAGTCAGGTGAAACAGCACGAAGGCACAAATTGTGAGCTAGGTGATGCTGTACTTCCCATAAAGTGTTCGTGTTAAATATTACATCTTTGCTACTCCTGTCCTGATGAGCCCCAATAATGGCGAAACGCGTCGACAGGATACTCTTGTGGCTAATATTGAGTCGCTTGCCATTAAATTTCATTCTTTGATATTATTTTAAGACTCATTAAATTTATTTTTTCTTTATAATTATAATCTTTGACTATGGAAAAAGGCAGTTGAACCGGATTTCCTCCGTGCCGACTGTTGATAAAACCTGCAAAGTCAGGTGAAACAGCACGAAGGCACAAATTGTGAGCTAGGTGATGCTATACTTCCCATAATGTGTTCGTGTTAAATATTACATTTTTGCTACTCCTGTCTTGATGAGCCTCAATAAAAGCGAAACGCGTCGACAGGATGCCCTTGTGGCTAATATTGAGTCACTTGCCATTAAATTTCATTCTTTGATATATATACAGGGTGCCCACAATCTATCTCCGTATATGGGTAACTTTTTTATTATAGAAGATACAATGTTGGTTAAATTAGCAAAGTTGAAGAGAAATTTACGAGTAGTATGATGCTTTTTTGAAAACTCACCTAGATGCTCAACTCTTTTAGATATTTGAAAAAAACTGAAATTTGCCATTTTCTTCAAACGCTAATAACTTTTTAACGGTTTAACCTATAGAGAAAATAAAAACTGCTTGTAAGGTAACTTTTTATGTAGAATTCAATAGCGTATATGACAATTTTAATTGAAAATGGGTTTTCAAGCTACAAACATAACCTCACTTTTTTAAAATGTAAACCATAGTTCAATATAACCCAAATGGAAAGGTTTTTCTTTTCTGATTACCCTGATGTAAGGGTTGATGTACTTATTTTCAGTAGTTTCTTCATAATAAAGAAAAAACGATTTATTTATTTGCGGGCATCAAGGAGTCCATGGATACAATTTTAAATAAACAAAAAACAACTGGCATTTGTCAGATATTATTAGTTAAAGTGTTTATTTACTCTGGGTTGCAAATTTTGTGTAGAAGACTTTTAAATTTATTTGATTATAATAGAGAATGTATACAAACGACGAGAAAAATGACATGCTCTTTTGTTACTATGCCTGTAACAGAAATTGTGATGCTGCTGGTGATATGTATTATGAAAGATATTTGGAAAGAAGGCAGCCAGATAAACGATTGTTTTCTAAATTAGAAAACAATTTAAAAAGGTTTGATGCTTTTACAAAACCCAGTACTGATAAAAGAAAATTCAAAACTGATGATGAAGAACGTGTGTTAGCCTACATAAATTTTAAGCCAACAGCGTCCACCCGAGAAACTGCAATTGAGTGCGCTACTTCTACAGAAAAAGCTCGCCTAATTTTAAAACAAAACCGCTACAAACCATACAAAACCCAGGTTAGCAATACACTGTATCATGGGGATTGTGAGAGAAGACAACAGTTTTGTAGGTGGTTTCTTAATGAAACAAATAATAATCCTGGTTTTAGTCACACTATTATATTTACCGACGAAGCAAAATTTACTAACAAAGGCATGTTTAACAGAAAAATACAGTCTACTGGAGTCAGGAAAATCCCCATTTAACAGAAGAAAGGCGGGATCAACATCAATTTTCGATAAATGTGTGGTGTGCCATTTTGGTAATAAAATACTTGGGCCTTTCTTCTATAATTATAATTTAAATGGTGTACGCTATTTAAATTTTCTACAAAACGAATTGCAAGAAATGCTCGATAATTTGCCACTTCATTTACTGCAAAACTTATATTATTTTCAGCATGACGGTGCACCTGCTCACAATGCTCAAGCCGTTTCTGAATATCTTGATAATAGTTTTCCAAATTGGATTGGCAATGCAGGTCCTGTTCCATGGCCGGCAAGATCACCAGAACTATCGCCACTGGATTTTTTCTTTGGGGTACTGTAAAGGATGTAGTGTATGCTAAAAATCCAATAACATTGAGCAACTCAAAGATAGTATTACAGCAGCTATTACAAGTATAAAACCACAAACGTTAAATAAGGTGCACCAAAACCTAATTAAAAGGTGCGAAATGTGTTTGCAAGCTAATGGAGGTCATTTTGAGCATATGTTAATGTAGGAGTGGCATATTCGCATTAATTAATTTTTGTTTCCTTTGATTAAGTTATTTGTATTGTATGGATAGTTTATTTTTAAGTATTTTATTTTTCTTAGTTTATAATAAATTTAGTTATAATAAACTTGTGTTTCCATTATTGATTTTTACACATTTTGTTTGTTTGTAATATGTATCCATGGACTCCTTGATGTCCGCAAATAAATAAATCGTTTTTCTTTATTATGAAGAAACTTCTGAAAAGAAGTACATCAACCCTTACATCAGGGTAATCAGAAAAGAAAAACCTTTCCATTTGGGTTATATTGAACTATGGTTTCCATTTAAAAAAGTGAGGTTATGTTTGTAGCTTAAAACCCATTTCCAATTAAAATTGTCATATACGCTATTGAATTCTACGTAAAAAGTTACCTTACAAGCAGTTTTATTTTCTCTATAGGTTAAACCGTTAAAAGTTATTAGCGTTTGAAGAAAATGGCAAATTTCAGTTTTTTCAAATATCTAAAAAGTTGAGCATCTAGGTGAGTTTTCAAAAAGCATCATACTACTCGTAAATTTCTCTTCAACTTTGCTAATTTAACCAATATTGTATCTTCTATAATAAAAAAGTTACCCATATACGGAGATAGATTGTGGGCACCCTGTATATATATATATATATATACATATATATATATATATATATATATATATATATATATTATATATATATTGCCCTGAAGCTAAGCTGTATTGAAGCCCCATGCTTGGGCTGCTATAAATGCTGCGGAATTTACCTGCAAACAAGTGCTAGATCTCTTACCTTCCTGGTCGCCAGAACTTTTCTTCAATGAAGTTTGCGACGGGTGCTCTGCTACTTATACCTAGAAAACTCGACTACAAAATATTATCACAACTTATTCTAACAGAAAATTCAATACCAAAAAAATTTTCTTTTTATTATTATTGATTCACCCATGGATTACATAACAACCATCCTCACTTAAAAATATTTCATTTTAAAACGCATATTTTGAGATTTACCTATTTTCATCAATAACTATTGAAAGTAACTGGGCTTAACCATAAACCTTACTTTAAATCCCTGGTCTAATAAGAGGTCATAGTAAACCTTTTTGTACATCTGCTAATTTTTTTTGCATTAAAAATCACCTAAAACCCGTTTACCTTTTAAATAAGCAGATATTACACAATTATTTTATAATACAAGTTTCTACACCAACATATTTTCAAATAATTTATTATAAATATTAAATAATCAATTCTTTTATCCAAAGAATTCAACAACCCACACCCCAAAAAGCACAGAATGTCATAACACCAAATAATCACAAAAGGCAAATGTTTTTACAAAAAAATCAGTTACCTGGAATGTAGCACAAACAGGTATCTGCCATTAAACCACCGCTGACGTAGTTCCTATCAATGACTGCACGTACAGGAATCACCCCAGGTTAACTCACACCATCTGGGACAGCAATCATCTATCCAAATTTCTATTCATCCAATCTACGGTAACTCCAATCCTCCATACATCTGTTAAGTTTCAACAACATCCACTACTCCAATTAAGTGCTCAACAAGCACCAACAACCAAAATAAGAAAGTAGTCTCCTCCGACAGTTCAGCGAGCTTCGCTTTTTCAAAATATATTTTATAAAATTTAAAACTGGTATTTCAACATTACACCAACTTGTGCATGTTTAAATGATTTTCATTAAAATATCAAACTCACTTATCGCTTAACTCATTTACTGATGTTGTTCGAAGCCTGGATGAAAATTATCAGAGAGCTTCTCACCGCCTCCCGGTGGTTTATATAGACCAAAAATGCCCCCCGACTAGTTTCACTTCCTAAAACACACCACCACCACAAACAAGCTTTCTTTGTAAATTTGTACAACGGTCAATACAATTCCAAAAAACAATATGTACAAACAACACTAAACTATCGTCGAATCTAAAAATCCCACCGTTATCTTTCAGGAATTCTTTAGAAAATTGGCAGTCGTATGCCAACCGTCTAGAAAATCTAAAAAGTTTTAAACACAAAATAAACGCCTTACTTAGAAAAACTAATTAAAATTTACAACGGCTATCGAATTAGTTAAAATCTCTCGTCAACTGACACAAACACAAACATCTAAATCACGCCTTGGAAATACGCGTATATACGGTCACCTCGCTCTAACTTCATACGAAAATCTTCTGTCTTCTATTTTGTACCCTTCCTATATTTTCTATGTCTGTTACCAGTTTATTGTATCCTTGTCTAACCCGTATTTTATATCTCTTTTCCTTTATATTCCCTGTTTACAAGTACGATAATATCTTAACAACATCTACCCTGTCTTGAGTATCGTCTATCCCATTTCTATGTGTGGAGTCCAACCAACTATCTCCGTTTTCCATATATCCATTATATTAGCCCTTGTAGAAGTCGACCACTTCACATTTTACACCTAACACGCTGCATCTTCCTTCTATTTTTCCTTGTCTCCCCTAGACGCTTCAAAGTCAACAGACACCTAAATTTTGTCTCATTTTAACACATACTAAAACACGGCCCTCTATCTAATATCGATCCATATTCGTATTCAATCTTCGACGCCCTACCAAAAATAGACTTGTTGTTCGTTTATAACGATCCTCTAAGTAGAAATCCTTGATACTTATCTTAAAATGTTTTGTTTGCTTGCACAATCTTTCTTTGAACCCTTGGCCGTTATAACTTGTTTATCGACAATACGTTCCTATCTTATGCTGTAACTTTGCAAGGTCAACCAATGTTAACGTTTTATACTACACTGCGCTAAATTATGTACTCAAAGAATATATACACTTTGAATATCAGTTATTTTATTCACCCTCTTAAATTATTGATTTTCACTATATACTGAATCTGAAAACTTTCAGATTAATAAACCTACACGTTACTTCTTTAAGATACAAGTCTTTACACTACACTTTACGGAACTACATTTCCTACCTAATATTTGTAATCAATATTTACAGTTATGTTACAACGACGCAAAATTAACCCTAAAGTTTATCGTAAATTTTTAATTCCTTATTTATTTTTCTTGCATCGAGACACAAACTGATGCTCTCATCACTTTTCCTAACGACAACCAGTGGCTTTACAAAATGCGTGTTTGACTTCTCAATGATACCCTTTCGTAACATTTGTTCGATCTCTCCTTTCACTCTATCCCTGAATGCTGCTGGAATAGGATATAGCTTCGTGTTAAACGGTTCCGTGTTCACCACCTCTAACTTGTGTTCATAGCCTGTAGCAATTCTGGACTCTGACCCTATTAATTCTGAGTATTTTTTTAACAATACCTTAACCCTACCTTTTATCTCTCCTGGACATTTAATATCTTCATTTGCATCCCCACTATATCTACTTCACCCTCAAAGTAATTGACATTTAAACAGTCATTTTCGACATTCACGCATTCTTCTTGCATCTTATTTCTTTGCTTTCAGCATTAATTCCTAACCCCAACTTATCTATAATGTCATATAGCATCTATTTTTAATCCCTGCACATCCATAAATTCGTTCTCAAATTTCACCATTCCCACGTCACACTCCAGAATTACCATATTATTTATACTTGCAAATTTCTTGCTGTTTGGTGCTACCAAATTACACTTCCTAATAGGTATCATCTTCTCCATTAATCTTTCCCGTTTAACAAAGTCTCCCTAAACGAGCGACGCTTCCGCTCCCGTATCAATGAGTATTTTAATTCTATTATTCTCCACATTTAATTTATTTATAGGCACTAAGTTTTTATTTGAACCGATTTCCACTTCATGTTTAATTAATTCGCGCTGATGTTCGTATTTATTTATCCTTAAGGGCTTGATTGGTTTGTCCTCATTCAAAAATCCTGACTTGATGTAGATGGCCCTGCCTGATTCATAACTTCAGCGTAAGTTCGGTTTGTTCTCCTCGGTTTTAACGTCTGTTTCACTCGTTCTGGGTGATGCGTATTCTGGTTTATATTTCTGTCATGGTTGGTTCGCTCCGTTGTCCACCTTGGCGTGTTTCCTGTAATCCAATTTCGTCTAAAACCATTGTTATAATTATTGTAGTAGTTTCTGTTAAAATTTTCCCTATAGTTATTGCTCCGTTTATAGTAAATAATTAAAGCTAAATTTTCATTTTACATTGAGTTTGTTGGTTATTTTAAATCCGACGTGGTATGTTTAAATTGTAGAGTGAAATTTCCTTGGGTTTACTTGAAGCACCCGCTAACCAGTGCCGTAAGTGATAAAGCTCTGTGTGTTGTATTCCGCATGTGAACAACAAGTATCGATTGGAAAATCCACGAAGCCAACAGAATTGTGTCGTCGTTCGAATACATCGCTATGTTACAAGTTCTATAGAGTGGAGTATCGATTTGTTTTAAAGCTGTTCGCATCGCTATTGCACATGAACCGCCTTTTTCGTTAAAACCACTAGTGAACTAAATGTGCCTCGCTTCCCAGCAAGACGCAGATTAGATGCTACATGTTTTTTTGCAATGGCACGACTTCGTAAACAACCAGGTGAGTGCTTTATAGTAAACGCTTTGCTTTGATTTGATTAAAGACATTTAATTATCTGTTGTTTGTGAAACTATCAATTAAAATTTTATACAGTCCACATCTCTATACCAAATTAGTTATCAAAATTTACACCGCAATTAATTTACATTTGGTTCTTCGGGCCGGATTTGAGTAAACAACAAGCTCAGATAATTGATTATACCGCCCGTTAAAGCATTGACAGCCAATTAGCATAATTTGTATCGTTGAGTTTACGACCATTTCTTATCTGCCGTGCAATAGGTTTACGTGTTTGTTATCGCCGCTAGGCTATAAATTGTCTAGTTTTTGTCCTTCTTATCTCATCCGCGTTTGTGTTCCATTTACATTTAACTATGGCAGAAAAGCTAAAACGTAATTGTTTCTTACGTAATATCGCTATTAATTCCATAGAAGAACTGTTTGAGATTGCTCAAAAATCTACAGAAGAAACCACTTTTTTATTTCGCGCTCAGTATGAATCTTTGGAAATTGTCAAATAAAATTTCTTTACACATCACAATTGGATAGTGGGTGCAATTTCTTCCGCCGCGGATGCTGATGAAAAATTTGAATTCGAAGATGCGATCCGTAGACAGTTTGACAACAACTATTGTAAAATAAAAGCGCTATATTTAAAGCTGTTTACCAGCCAATCTTGACCGCAGGTTGAGGTGTCCCCGCCGCTAGACAACTTAAGACCAAAAGTATCATTACCCCCGCTGACGCTGCCTATATTTGATGGGGAAAGTTTTCTGTTTGAAAGCGTTATTGATCGTTTTGATAGTCTCGTTCATTTTAATAACGATTTGTCCGACGTAGATAAATTTCATATTTTCAATCATCACTAAAAAGTTCCGCACTCCTAACCAGTTATTATTCCGCTGATAATTAGATCTATCTGTTTTCACTCTCCTTTGTGTTTTTACGAAATTCACGGGTTGTCTTTCTATTCTATTTTCCACCATACGATTCTGTCCCAATTCATCACAGCGTTGTAAATATTCCAGAAATATGTCTCGATCTACAACATCCTGAAGTGCGATATATGGTCTCACTTCTCCTTCAAAATGCCCTGTCAAATATTTTATTATTTGCTTTTCCTCTAAGAGAGGATCTAGTTGCTTTGCGATGCTAAACTTTTGTATAGCATACAATTCTTGGGTCATTCCTAAGTTGTGATTATATTTGCCCGTAATCAAATCGTTTCTTGCTTTAAACTGCTGGTAGTCTCTCCAAAAGTGTTTCAAAAATTTATGTTCAAATTCCTGGAAGGTTTTTACTTCGCTCTCTATCAAACTAAACCAAATTTCTGCACCCCCTTTTAACATCGATCTGACTAAATTTAATTTGTATCGTTCATCTGTTGATCCCTGTATTAATGTTTTATTATTATTCAAAAATATTTTTGGGTTAAGCTTATTGTCCCCGTAAAATTTAGAGTTGTGGTCCAGTGATATATTTTGTTGATTTAGCCTTATGGGTTCTCTAATATATTACACCGTATTCTTACCAAAATTTTCTAAGTCCGTTTTTAAATATTTCAGTTCCCTATTTACATCTTTAAATCCTATCTTACAATTTCCTTCGACCTCCTGTACTTTTATACCTAAATCCGTAATTCTCTCGTTTGTTTCCCTTTCACATGTTTCTTGGTTTAATTTAACTTTCATAACCTCGTCCCTTACGTTATCAATGTCTCCCATAATTCTTACAACATTGCTTTGTATTTGTCCATTCTCATTAATTTGCAATGTCATGTTTTTTATGGCCTCTTCATTTTCATCCATTTTATTGTTCAACACTAGTAAAATCGACATGATTTTTGATTCCTGCATGGTCTGCTGTTCCTCGCTGTTACTCCTTTCTAATATTCTTTCCTCAAATTCTGTCTGTGTTTCTTGCATGATTACACTTTTCTGAGACCATATTTCTGCCCCTTGATTCCTCAACGCCTTTCTAGCTTCCCGCATTATTTTATCCATTTCTATTTAGATCCTAAATTCTAATTTAACCCGTAATTTCTAATCTTAATCGATATGTAATTTTCAAATTTTGCTAGCCCCTACTTTAGAGTGGCCAAATTACTTTTCTTTTTGTTCTAGTCCCTACGTTGATGCGTCAATCTACCCTTGCTATGTTCTAGCCTCTACGTTCAAATTGCCAGATTTTTTGGATATTTTAGCCCTACGTTCATGCGTTTAAATTCCTTTTGCTTTACTTTCGAGCCTCTACGTTCGGGTCGCCATATATCTTTGTTGTGATATACGGGTGTTCATCTATGCTTCTTTTTATTTTTAAAATAACCTGTTTTTAAAATTTTTAAAAATACCTCTTTTATATGCCCCGACTAGTTCGGTCCAATTCACACAGAGCGCACTTCGATACGACAACAAAGACTGTTTAATCCCTCTTTTACTTTAGTTTCTTTCTGTTTGAATGATATAAACGAAACAAACCAAAATTTGTATAATGACCAATAATATGTACATTTTATAGTGTAATTGATACTTTGATTTGATTATTTATAAAATTAACTCCCGAATCAAAATAATAGTACCTATCTGAATATGCCCAAATCATAACTCCCTTAAAGCCAGCAAAAATACCACTGTCTGTTACTAGAAGCACTTTTGAATGTTCAAATGACTTTCTTTCTCTCTACATAAATTTTCAAAAAATTTTTGATGACCCCTCACAAATTAAATACTTTAATATATAAAAATTATAAGTGTTAAAAATTGAAATAACGTCTTATACTAATAAATAATATTTTTATCTCTAACTTGCGTTCTCCCAGCTAGGAACTGCCTTTGCATGTGGTTGGTCAGCACCCCTGGATTGTTTCCAATTAATTGTGCCAAGTATAACCCTTTATTGATTAATTTTCCTTTCGATGCTCAGCTATCAATGTCTAGACTTAAATTCGTTTTTTAAATTTGTTCAGCTTTAGGGCATACGTTTATTAGAAGTTTTAGGTTTATTTTGTGCTAAAGAACACTCCCTTAAAATAGTGCCGTGCAATTTTGAAACACCTTGTATATATATATATATATATATATATATATATATATATATTCACACACACACACCAAGAAGGCATACGCACTTTCGCGTCAAAGGTTTCGAAATAATCACGTAATTGCTGCTCCGCCTCTGAGAAATTTGTTTCAAAATAAAAATAATCAAAAGTCTTTTGATGTCAACAACGAACCAAGAGAAGCTGTCAAATTTATCTTTTATAAGTATAGAAAGTGAAATTTGCAACAGGGTCAATGTGGCAAGAGAAGCTGTTTATTAAAGAGAATTTTTTTAAAGGATTTTTCTATTTTTCTAAAATATTTAAATATAATTATTAAACTGTAGTCATTAATTGTAAGATTAATGGCTTATTATTGTATGGCTCTGTTATATACAATATTAATGAATATATATTTACATATGTAAGTGGGCGCATTAACTCCGTAGAAAGCAGCGCAAAACCTATTAAATATCCCTTTAAAAAAAAATTTAATTATATATACCAGCCAGTAATTTCCATTAGCAACCGTATTGATTTTCTGTGTGCGTTGGTAGTTTGCAAACCCTTGTCTGAAGAGAAGTGGTGTAAAACGACTCTAAAATCTACATGTGGTGACTGTAGTACACTTTATTAACTTAACCTTCAGTTAGTTACGACGAATTCGGTTAGCAACATGTATAAACTATAACCATAATGTTAAATGCGGTTACTTTAAGTATATAAACCGCTGTTTGTTACAAGCAGTCAATTATTATTTAAATAACGATTTTTAACTAGAATTATGGTCTATTTTTTAAAACTAATTTTACATATTACTAAGAGGTCAATTTGTTAGATGAAAGTATTGCGTATTTTTCATTTGAACGGAATTGATACTGTTATGTTTTTACATACGGTACACTTAAACACTCCGTACCCTCAATGTTCACGGTATTTACAATGAGAACCTATTCCATTTCAAATTGAGCAGATAATTGTAAAAGTCTGCATGCAGTAGTAATTGAACCAACTACTAAATGGATGTTCGGTCTATTGGATATAGCGGTATGTAGATTAACATTCATATTCACTGATAACAAATTTCAAAAATTGAAAATTTTTCTAATAATTGTACGATACAGTCTGTACGAGCAAATAAAGAAAAAGTTAAAAGAGACGTCGGTTTGACTTCAATAACCTAGCCCCAATCAGCAGAAAGTAGTTGTAGTACCCGTGGTGAAGATGATGTATTTGTACATAGTAAGATGTCAGTCGATCGGAATCCGGAGATTTGTACTGTAAGTATTAGAAATTGTGATATTGGTCAATATGCTTTAGGCAGTGTGCCAGATAAGGATACGATTATGCATGTATTATCTTGTGAGCCATGTCAATCAAGCGGACTGTTTTCAAAAGATCCTGTAACAAAGCGCTCCTTCAGTTGCGACTACTATTATGTCAAAACAAAAACCGAACAAAATCTACACAGATTTTGGCTGTGTTATTCAAAAATTTGTGGCGGTGTATACTGTGAACCCTGCTGGCTCTTTGCTAATAAACAAGAAAGATATTTTCAGAAGTCCTGGTGCAAAGGTACAATTAATGACTGGCAAAGTTTAAGCAAGAAAGTTATAGAACATGATAGTCAAAAACATATGACTGAAATGCCAGAAAAAAGCAAAATAATCATGTTCCTATATTTGAGCAAGAAAACTTAAAATGGAAAGAAATTTTAAAAAGAATTTTAGACATAATATAGTAACATTAACAATGTGTAATGTACCACTTAGAAGCCACCGGGAAAAGATTAAACACGTAGACAGCAAATCAGAAATTTTTTAAATATTATTTATTTGCTAGCCAAATATTATCCACAACTTAAAAGTTATATTGATAATTCGCGCAATAAAACCAAATATCTGAGTTCACTTGTCCAAGATGAATTAATTAGTTTAGAATCCAACAACTATTAAATGAAATTATTGTCGCAGTTCAAGCATCCCGGTTTTATTCGTTAATTATAGACACAACTTAAAACATTTCGAAGATCGATCAACTATCGTTGATGATAAGTTATTATGTGTCAGTAAAGCAGAATCTAAATATTACTATCAACGCAAGTTTTATAGAATTTATAAAAATAACAAACCAGTCTTCCAGCAGTCTAGAACATGGAATTATTGAAAATTTACACCGTTTAAGTATACCCTTATCCAAATGTCGGGGTGAGGGATATGATAGAGTCGCCATAAGGAGTGGTAAATATAATGAATTGCAGGCAAAAATCAAAGAAATGTCACCGACTGCTAAGTATGCACACTGTGTTACTCATAATCTAAATTTAGTTGTAAACGATTGTGTGGAAAACGTCGGAAGCTTGTCTACGTTCTTCGATTTAATTAATACTATCTACATATTTTTTACCGACAGCCTACCTAGATGGCAGAAATTACACGAAGAAAAAGATGGCTGCAATCTACAAACAGATAATTGTATGGTGAAAAAGACTCTTAAAAGACTTTGCCCTATAGGTGGTTTTCACGATATGATTCAGTAATTGCAGTAAAACATAACTTTCCTTTTATTATGAACTGCTTACCCAAATTACTTATAGTAACCAAAAAACAAAATGAAGCCGATCAAGCTACAGCGCTGTTAAAAAAGATGACCTTTTTCGACTTCGTCTTGCATATTGTTCTACAATGCAAAATATTGAAACATGTGAATTTGGTATCAAAGGTTTTGCAAAACCCAGAGACTTCTTTAGACAAAACATGTAACTTATTAAAAACCGTCACAGATAATTTTCAATCGTTTCGAAGTAACTTCAGTATGTTTCAAGACTAAAGTGAAAAATCGTAAGAAGCTGGCGTATTAATATTGCATTTCAAACATGCCGTACAAAAATTTAAAAATTTTATGATGAGCTAGTTGAAGACACCGTGTTTGATGATCCGGTTAAAAAATTTAGAATCACCGTATTCAATGTAGTTCTAAATATATTGAATGCACAAATAAATGTAAGATTTAAGAGTGTGAGAAAAGTAGTTAATCTCTTATCTGTTCTGCAACTAAAAGAAATGCTAGAACAAATGGACGAAGAATTAGTTGCATCAGCAAATGCTTTTTTTAATGAATACGAAATAGATATATCAAACTCGATAGCAACACAAATAATTAGCTTCAAAAATTTTGTCTCCCATCATTTCAAAATGCACAACATAACCACAATTACTGAAGTGTCCAATAGCGTGGACAATAGCTCTCTAGATAGCAGTTTACCAGATCTTTGTACTGCATTGCTCTTATTTTTTACATTACCGGCTAGTTCAGCATCGGCATTACATGTGATTTTCCAATGCTCCACCCGAAGGTACTACATTGGCCAGGAAGCGAGTTTTTGTTACCTGAAAATTTTTGAATTTTGCCGAACCCTTGCTGTTCCAAGCAAGGTAGGGATCTTTAACGTGCGTGACAACACTCACACACGGGACCACCATTTTACCTCTCATCCGAACGAAGGTGTATTTTTGTGAAAAATGCTCGCCTAACATTTTTCAAGCGGACCGTGTCGGGATTCGAACCCGGGACCTTGGGCGTAGTAGTCACACACATACCACTACGCCACGGAGCCGCCTTTCAGCATCGGCAGAAAGGTATTTCTCAAAATTAAAGGTAGTCAAATTTTACCTAAGAAGTACAACGGCTCAAACAAGCTAAGTAGTTTGGATATCTTGAGCATTGAAACTGAACGTTCTAAAAAGATTAACCTCGATATTGTGGTGCAAGATTTTGTAAACTGTCGGAAACGCCGCGGACTCTTACAACTATAATTAATAAAAACTTCACTGATTTTTCAAATGAGCAAAGATGACTAAAAACAAAGTAAATACGGCGTAGGGTGAGTTGAGGCGTGAAGGGAACTATACCAAATACAATAGCAACAACTGACGTTCCTTGCATCAAGTCAAATTTTAGTATGTTTGATATATACGCTCGCGTATATTCGAGAACAAACTCGTTTAGTTAGTTCTTGCATTGATAGTTACGCATAAGTTATTTTGCCTTCCTTTTTACAATACAAGTGCTATGTTCATATAAAAATAATTCTTATCGATTTTATGAATTTTTTAATCGTCACGATCGTCTCTTCAATAAATGTTTATTTAGAACTAGTTATTTAATGGTTTTCAAAAACATTTCTTAGGATTTTACGTATTCGTTTCCGAATAAAGAAGATTCTCGATTAATGTTTTGTTTTAAACTCTTAAAATGAAGTTAAATCATATATCGGCACACGCAGAAAAATAATTAAAGTACGTGTTTGCTTTTTGATTTTTAAACTAACAAGATTAATATCTCTAAATGCATTATATTTATATCTTAAATTAATTTGCATTCTAATAATTGTTCGAAAAATTGGTTTTTCGGTAAATAAAACGTGTTTCTATACACAAAACTATTTATTTAATATTTTAATTAATAAAGGCAGTAAATTGATATTGTTCTTAGCGAATTTAATGGCTTAATGATTGTAACATACACGGGAAGTGTATTTTTATGATAAATAAAATGAATGGCTTAGTTTTTGTAATGCGCTTATATTTATACAGGGTAAAACAATGGATGCTCGGAACTTTCAATTTTTTCTGTTTCCTTGCATTTGGGTGGAATTTATTTATAGAATTTGTGTTTCCATAACCTCTCGCGACCTCTTCATTGCCATCAATATGTATATGTATATGTATATATATTGCTATGTTCGTCCACGGTTCAACTATTCGTCTCTAAATTTTATGCCTCTTTTTATATATACCTCGGCTAGCTCAGTCTAATCGACACAGATTGCCCGACGACATGAGAATAAAGAATGTTTAACCCTTTATACATAGCTCCTATCTGTTAAAATAATGTAAACGAAAGTAACCAAAATTTGTATAATAATTGATAATATCTTGACCAAGTTCACTTTGCGTAATGTTTTACTTTTAATTGAGGTGGTTAGTTCCTTGGTCACAGAGATACTGGTTGTTTACAAAGTCCGCGTTATTTCTAAAGACTCCACCTTTAATTTGTTCAATTGGTTTTACTCGCGTGTTTGTCGATTAAGGCGTTGCCCTTTGCGCTTATCATTGCAGGCCTCGAATTTTCTACAAATTTCCTGTCAAGACTCTTGGTAAATCGTTTCATTTCACACGTAGGCATTTTATTCAGCATAATCCTCAGAAAATTCAAGTTTACATTGTATTCTGTCACGTCCTCATATTTGTGATTGCTGTTATTCAAATTTTTATTATGTTACCGAACGTCTGTTGTTTAAAAATCCAAATATGTGGGATTTTATATGGGTTTGCAAAATTGCAGACCACGTAACCTCTTTTCTATTATGACGTGTTTGAATGCGCCTATGCGTTAATATTTTTACTGAGATTATGTTGTAGCTAGTATGCCAGGTTGTTTACCTTCACCGATTGCGTGTTTATTTTAATAAAACTTGTTGTGTTTAAAACGTTATTTTTGCGTACTTCTTTTCAATCTTAGACTTGCATATTTAATTTGAAACGTATTATACGATGTACCCGTTATTATTCCTGCTAAATAGGATCTGGTTATTACAGAATGAGCTTTCTTTAAGAATTAAAATTAGTTATGATTTATATACAGTGTGCTCGCTATTGACTTTATGCAAAATTGTCGATTAACTCCCATTTAATGATGGAATTGTTTGGTTTTTTAAACGTTAATAATATTTACATGTATCGTACGACCCCTATGACTTAATATACCCTTAAATTACCTTCTTATCATAGCATTATATATATATATATATATATATATTACTGTGACCACCGCTTTATACGTTGGGAGGCACAAAAAATGCTGTGACTTGGGTACAGCTAAATTGTATTAATGAGGATGCAATAGAAGATATAAAATTACTATCTTACCATGTCCTTTTCCTTGCATAGTTCAGCAAATATGTTTTTGATTTTATCAAAAGAAATCAAACAGAAATTTCAAGAAACATCTATAAACAATCTTCTATGCATTCAAAAACATCTTTCTTTTATGCACATTATATAAATTAACGTATTTATATGCGTTATCTTTATCGTCATAATTTATTAGTCATTTGCATCATTTTATGATCTTTATTGCTAGATTCATGGCCTTAGTTAGTTGTTTTAACTTATATTGTGGACTATGTCATTTACTTTTGGAATTTTCTCAAAGTTTATAATGAATCACACTCTTTCTTTCCAATTGAATATTATATACGCGCTTTTCGTCAAAAATACAATCGTATGTTTAGCATTATTATACACGCTTTTTAATACCTTTAATATGCTTGTTATGAAATAAAAAGACGTATAAACATTGTCCTCAGTTTCTTGAAAACTAAAATTCTTTTAGAACGCGTTCTGTTTACGCAACTGAAAATGCTGTTCTTTCTTTGTGTGTAAACACGATCAAATGGAATGTTTTATAATGATCCGGCATTTTCTCGTAATCGAGTATTTCGATAGCAAAAAAGTACTTTTTTAGTATAAAGCTCTTAAAAGACACTTTTCCTCCATACGCGGAATATCTTACTTCTTATCTAAAAACGTTATTCCTTCGTGATTAAGAATGCAAATTCTTTAAAGAAACATGGGTCTATGCCTTTATAATATAACATACTGAGTGCTTCTACAAATGCACTACTATGAAAATAAATATCTTCAAAATTTGAGTTCTTTTAAAATATTCCTTATTTTGCTCAAGTTCGGAGTGTATTATGTTCACGAGGAAACTTTCAGAACTATTCTTAATCTAGCTGTTTCAGAAACTGCAGTTTCAAAACAATATCGTGAGCGGCAAAGAAAAATAAAGCTCTCTCCGAGCGAAGTTTTAAAAATATAAAACTTTGTATTACGAAATTGTGGGCACTATTTCTTTTCAAATTAACACTCGTTTCCAAAATATGCAAAAGCTTAATTTTTTTACACTAATGGACATTACACAGTTTGATTGTCATGACAAAAATTGTCCCACAGCTGTAAATAATTTAAAACTATGTTATCCAAACATATTAAATGACACACAGAGCTTGTAAATGAATTGCAATTAATTTATGCAGATGAACAATATAAAGATATGAACTCCAAAAATTTATTAAATTTTTAACAGAAAACAGAAGCATTTTTAAAAATGTTTACACGTTATTGTGCTTAATAATAAACATTCTATCAACTAGTGTTTCAGTAGAGAAAAGTTCTTGTTTGAAAAGATTTAAAACGTATTTACGAAATAAAATGGCAGATTCCTGTTTTTTAGAAAAACAGCGGAGTTGCTTAATGTAGTTATCTTAAAAATTTTGGTTAAATTACTTAAACAAACGCGTATACCATTGGAATAGGATGTGAACTATCGAGAATATTTAGATTTTGATTACAACAACCGACTTTTATACGACCACAGAGGCCGTATAATTTAAATGAAAATTAATGAAAGTATCAGGCAATGTGATAACAAACATGGCCACGCGTGTCGAATTCACAACAGGGTTGATGCAAATTTGAAGACATCTTTTTTGAAGATCTTTGCCGCGATACACTTTTCGAACGTCACAACTCTTCGATGGTTGGTCGTATTTTTACTCCACGTGCACTCGCGATCACCGATGTTCGGATCAACTCGATTACCAAGCGCACAAAAGATAATACGTCGGTTAAACTTAAGCAACTACGAGCGTCTCGCGGTAGAAATAACGCTGCTGTAATGACAGTTGTAAACAGATTGAGGTTACGTAATTTTTTTGTTTACATATACTGAATGAGATTCATGGAAATTACCTATTAATTTTGTTTATCGTGTTATATGTAAACGAGGAGTAAAAATGAATACTTGCGAAGATTGTGGTTTTGAGTTTACACAAAAGAAGAATTTGTATGCCCATTTAAGAAAGATTCATGATTTTGAATATAGGAAACCAGTTACTTTAACTAGTAAATTTTTGTGTGATACATGTGGCAAATCCTTGACCAGTAAAACAACTTTACGTCGTCATTGCAGAACTGTTCATAAAAGTATTCCAATAATTCTCAACTCGTCAAGAATCAAGTGCTTTTAAGAAAATTGTACAACACATCTAAAGGGATATAAAAAACTTCGACAACATTTGGCAAATGAACATCAAATTGAAACTAAACTTGATCAACTACATTTTAATTCACAATTAGGTTTGAAGATTATTATGCAAAGTGTTAATTATATACTAATTTTATTCTGTTCAACAGAATTCAAAAACTGAAAAAACCAAGAACAGGAACAATCTTTGGCAATGTATATATTTCACACTTCAGCTAAATTATTGTCTGATGGCACCAAAAAGGAGTACTATAATTGCCATCGATCGTACAACTACATTCCAAAAGGCAAGGGTTTTAAAAGCTTAAAAAGCACAGGCACTAATAAAATTGGAAGTGTTTGTCCCTCAAGAATGGAAGCGACGATAAAGAACGATGGGTCTGTTGCAGTAGACTTCGGGACAACTCACGTTGGACATACCAACGATATTGGTCGAGTTATTTTAAGTAAAGAAAGTAAAGCAGAAATTGCAGGTATTTTCGAACATAAAGTTCTAGTTTGAAATTTTACAATTGATGTGTTTCAGGAAAATTAAAGGAAGGTATTACATTTCAACATATATTGGATAAAGTTCGTGATTTGCTTTAAAACAAGAAAATTCACAGAGAATTTTGTTGTTAGAAACAAAAGATATGTACAATATTGTTAGGGACTTCAATATTGAGTATGGTGTGAAATGTCACCTAAATGATGCAATTAGCGTACGGCTCTGGGTAGAGGAGATGATGAACTTAGGAAGCGACTGCCCAGTGTTATATTATAAAAGCCAAGGTGTAGAAGGGAACCCAAATGACTCAAAAATAATTTTAGATGTTCAAGATTTTGCATTAGTCATAATCACTTCTTTTCAACGTGAACAGTTGCTTAAATTTGGGAACGACAAGGTGTGCGTTGATGGTACACATGGTACAAATTTTCAGCTCTACACACTAATGACAGTGTATGAATTTGGTTCAGGGTGCCCGGTGGCATTTTGTTTTTCAAATCGTGCTGACGAAATGATTTTCAAGTTGTTTTTTGGAAAAATTAAATCAATAGTGGGTATTATATCAATTACTGTTTTTATGTCTGATGATGCTCCAGCATTTTATAATGCATGGTCTTATGTTATGGCCAAGGTACCTCATCAGTTGCAATGTACCTGGCATGTGGATCGGAATTGGCGCAAGAATTTGTCAAAAATCAATGGAGGGATTGAAAAGAAAGTAGTAGTATATAAATCCCTTCGTGTTTTATTACAGTGTGTATCTATTGATGAATTTAATGACATTTTAAATCAGGTAGTAGAAAATCTTTATGACGATGTTGATACTCAATCATTTGCTGAATATTTTCATAATAATTATGCAAATCGTCCAAGATCTTGGGCATATTGCTATCGATTGGGTTTAGGAATAAACACTAACATGTATCTTGAATCGATGCACAAAGTTTTGAAGTATGTGTATTTGGAAGGTCAGAAAGTAAAACGTTTGAACAAAAGCATTAATGCAGTAATGAAAATTGCTCGAGATATCTTGTTTAAACGTATAATTAAACTTGCAAAGAATACTTCCAATGACAAAATTAATAGAATTAAACAAAATCATAAAGCAAGTCTAACAATTACATCAGATTTTATTGGACGTCTTGAAAATGATAAGGAATTTTTAGTTACGTCGTCCACTTGTGCTTTTCAACAGCATCAAGTTACAAGAGTAGATGAGGCCTGTGAAGGTTCGTGCCTAAGTTGTACAAAGTGCAGCATATGTGTTCATACATTTCAAGGCACCTGTATTGACAACATGATAAAGCTTAACATTTGCAAACACATACATGCTTGCACGATACAGTTTTACAAATCGAATCTTGACACCTTTGCATATTAGTAACGTTAATGAACTTTTCAGCAGTAATATTTTACATAAAGCAAAATCTTCAAAAAATGATATTATTAAAAAAAAGAGCCGAGCTAATAATAGGCCTATGTGAGAATGCTTTGATAACTGACGACGTACATCTGGCTATAATGAGGCAATTTGATAAAATTATTTGACACATTAAATAAAGCAAAATCTATTGATCTAAAAACTACAGAGGAGATTAATATTAATAAAGTTGAACATCAGGTGCGGCTTTTTTCAACAAAGAAGAAATCAACAAGGAATAATGATCTTAAAAAGCCTACACTAACAGAAGAAATTTTTATTAGGGATGGTTTGGTTAATAACTCAAATCTTAATGTTAATGTTCATACAAAATCTGATCATACATCACCTGATTTTATGTTAAGATAAGACAGTGTATTATCTCAGTAGAAAGTAGATTTAATTAACACTGCTTTCTCTTGTTTGGGAATAAAATCCGATGGGGAAACCACTCGCAGAAATACATGTACAAATTACTGGAAATTATTACAATCCCAGCTATTTTGATGGGAAACCTACAAGTACGCGAATAATCTAATTTAATCCTCAGTTCTCACTTTGTTTTATCAGTGTTATAAGCGCTGGTAAGTTATTGTAATTTCGTCAAATCTGTCGGATTGAGTGTTCTTATATTAACAGTACAGTATTTTAGTTTTACTTTTAGTCGGAGTACCAAAATAATCTTAATTTTCTACCTTGTTTTTTTTACATATTTTAGTCGACTGACAGTGCAAACAAAATTTTCGACAAAATAAAATTAGTTTCTTTCTTAATTAATTTAGGTATTTATTGAGAATGTATATGGGTACATAACGTGTTTACTTTAAAAAAAAAAAATACAATTATTGAAACCTCAAGCCTCTATTACTATTATTAAACACATTTCACTCAAGTAATTAATAATTTACAAATCAAATTAAAGAAATCCCAGCAAAGTACCTTTAAACTGCATATTGACACAAGTACGAAAGATACCTAGAATAGCAACAAGTTAGTACAAAATACTAAGTTGATTACATACAAGAGCTAACATATATAGATAACATTCGTGTAAAGTTAATTTCCTTCATTGCACTAAATTTAACTTCTTTTTTATCCAAAGTTGGTTGCTTATAGAAACTGGTCTCTTATATTCAAATCATGAAATTTTCTTAAGTGGCCATACAAAGTTTTATTTTACGTAAATTCAGAACCACAATCTAGGCAAATATTCATTTTTTACTTCTCCTATATAAATAAGGAGATAAACAATCAATTTAACATTAACACACACCTCATCCAATTTATGTAAACAAAAAAAATTACGTAACCTCTATTTACAACTGTCATTACAGCCGCGTTATTTCTACCGCGAGACGCTCGTAAGCAACTTGGGTTGTCTATCCGCGGGGACGGTCCATACTACCCACTAAACTAGCATCCTGATGTTATTTCCAAATAAAACTCAATCCCAAGGATTACAAGAAAAGGATGCATGTTGCAACTAACTAGTATAATAAACTAAAAATTAATTAAATTAAACCAAGGTGTGGGATGTTAAGGTGATCTAGATATGTTAATTATAGAGAAGGATCTATTGCTATTATGTATCAATACCGATGGCAGTGTAGCGGTTATGTAATAAACAAAGCAACTACGACAAACTACTTAATAAAGGATATAAATACCTTAAAGCCTGTGCCGCTCTGGACAATAAAAGTCACACACAAAAGGTTAGCGGACAACCAAGAACACTCGCGTTCGGTGTGGTGTCGCTTCCAGGGCTCTCGTACAACAACTGTCATCTGTAACCGTCCGAGTACGACTGATTGTTACTTCACGCACTCGCACTACCGGCATAAGGTTTCACTAAAAACTGTAGAGTACCCGCACTAATGGTATTTATTGTCACCACTACCAAATTGTTCAATGATGACGTAACATACCGCCCACCAAATTCATAGAATTTTGAAAAAGAGGGAAGTAGGTTGGGTGAAAGAAATCACATGGGATTTGACCTTACTAGGAAAACAGGTAACGAAAGATAGGGTGGTACACTACAGCGAGCGATATCACCAACTATGCAAAATAAAAAAATATATATGTAAATAAACATATATTTAAAAATGATATACTACCATACATGTAAGAAATGTGTATATACATCTAAACATAAAACAAAATTAAAATACCGGTAGCGGTGCTATTTTGACCAAAGGTCGTTTTAATGTGCCATGTGCAGTATTGATCTCAGTGACACGTATAATACCGTCCGCACCGGGAAAGGTATCAATGATACGACCAAACTTCCATTGAAGTGGAGAAAGCTGGTCGTCCTTGATGAGGACAATAGTGTTCTTTTCAACTTGTCGCACACCTACCTTAGAGTGCCATTTAACCTTCTGATTCAGGGTATGTAAGTACTCATGGCTCCAGCAAGCCCAAAAATCTTGGTGGAGTTTTTGCAAAAGTTTCCACCTGCTCTTTAATGATAGCACGTTGTTCGAATGGTGCTCAATTGGGGGTGCAGAAAGGGGCTCCATAGTTAGGAAATGACCTGGTGTTAAGCAACGCAAGTCATTTGGATCCGAACTCAAAGCGCAGAGTGGCCTTGAATTTAAAACAGATTCAATTTGAGTAAGAACTGTGTAAAGTTCCTCAAAGGTAAGTTTTTGTTCGCCGATTACGCGAGCTAGGTGTGTCTTTACCACAAGCCACCGAAGTGAGGGGCGCTAGGTGGATTAAACGACCACTTTATCTTTTCTGAGGTTACTGCACTATGCAGATAACTCGTAAGCTGACGATAGGCACCTACAAAATTAGTTCCGCAATCACTAAATATTTGAGAACAGCGTCCTCGACGTGCTATAAATCGTCGCAAAGCAGCAAGAAACGCGTCTGCCGACAAATCCGAAACAAGTTCAATATGTGCTGCCTTAGTGGCAAAACAAACAAAAATACAAATATAGGCCTTAAGAGTTTTAGAGCCTCGTAGGCGGTTAGCCTTTATTAAAAGAGGGCCAGCAAAATCAACACCAACAATACTGAACGGTTTGATTTGGGTAATACGTGCTGCCGGTAGGTCTCCCATAGGAGGTGTTACCAGGACCGGTTTAGTACGAAAACATCTATGACATGATGATAAATACCTTCGGATTGAGTTTTTAATAGAAAGGATCCAAAAATTCTGTTGTATAAGATACGCTGTGGTATTAACACCGGGATGGTAATACCTTTCGTGAGTTGACCGAGTGATAAGTTCGGTTAATCGGTGCCGCTGAGGCAATAACGCAGGAAACTTTTGGAAATAGGAAAGCGAAGAATGTGTCAAGCGCCCACCTACTCTTATGATATTTTGTGGATCAACAAATGGAGAAAGTTTTCGCAAGGTTTTAGGTAATTTACGTTTTGCCTTGATCGAAGCTATTTCCTTTGAAAATGTATCATTTTATACATGCCGAACGATAATCATAAGAGAATTGTGTAATTCAATGTCTGTTAAGGGACCCGTATGACGTTGAGCCATGGGTTTAGAAAATCTATAGATGTAAGCCACGATGTCTTGGATTCTATATAACGATGAAAAGCGACTTAGTAAAATGTCAATGATGTTTGGATCTGTTTGAGCGACAAATGTTAGGATCTTCTTTTCCGTAGTTACCTCAGCAATTGAGGTTGACAATGTTGGTTGAGGCGGCCACGAGTCACTAGGGTAGTAAAGCCATTCAGGCCCCGCCCACCATAGCGAACATGAAATAACCGCGCTTGGCATTAATCCCCGAGATGCAGGATCAGCCGGATTATGTGACGATTTAATATAAAACCATCGACTAGGTGCAATGATTTCTTGAATGTGGCTAACACGGTTTGCCACAAAAGTTTTTCAACCAAAAGGTAGAGAACGTATCCAAGTGAGAGCGACCGTAGAATCACTCCACGCTGAAACATCGGAGATTTCAATCAAGTCTTGATAAGACCGAATGGTAAAAGAAAGTAAATCGGTTAATAAAAAGGCGGCACGTAATTCCAAACGTGAATTTGAAATGCGCTTAATTGGAGCTACTTTTGTTTTAGCGGCTACAAATTGTACAGTTATTTCTCCAGTAGTTTGATTTATGAACTGGAAATATATTACCGCTGCATACCCTACCTCGCTAGAATCGCAAAACCCATGCAAATGACAAGTAAAAGGATCGGAAGGGGGTAAACAACGTGGTAACTTTAATGACGATAATAACGGCAACTCTTCTTGATACTGCTGCCATTGAGACGAAATGTCTGCTGGTGGGATGTCATCCCAATTTAAACCTAACATCCACTGATGCTGGATTAGGCGTTTTGCAAAAAGTGTTAGTGGGGCTAAAAACCCTAATAGATCATATATTCTGGCAACTTGCGAAAGTATGTTGCGCTTTGTACATATTGGGTTTAATGGTTTAACCCGAAATGAGAAAATATCTTCTGTAGGTGACCATTGAAGACCTAATATTTTTATTGATTCGTCAGAATCGAAATCGAGTGAAGTATATTGGCAAAAATCTGACGGAATGCCTTCCAAAATGGAAGCCGAATTAGAACTCCGTTTTCGAAGTTCAAAACCAGTCAAATGCAAAAATCGAATAAGTTGATCTTTAATTTCTCGGACCGATTGTATAGAATCTCCACCGGCGACGAAATCGTCAATATATAGATTTGACCGGATAGCCTCGGCGGCTAAGGGAAACCTTTTGCCTTCGTTAATGGCTAATTGCTGAAGGGTTTTTAATGCTAGATTAGGCGATGACTTAATACCATAGGTCACTGTATTATGCTGATAAATCTGAATGGGTTCTTCTGCGGAGAACCTCCAAACAATTAATTGAAATTTTCGATGTTCTTTGGTAACCAAAATTTGTCGATACATTTGGCGAACATCACAAGTAAAAACGAAACGATGAGTGCGAAATTTAAGTAAGATTGACAAAATGTCATTTTGGAGACTAGGTCCAGCCAATTGAGTGTCATTAAATGACACGTTGTTTTTAGCCTTTGCAGAGGCGTCAAAAACCACACGAATTTTAGAAGTATGACCTTCCTCTTTAAACACAGGGTGATGGGGTAAAAAATAATTATCGTTCCCAACGGGCAGAGAATCGAGTAATGCCATATGACCCGCATCAAGATAGTCCTGCATGAAATTGTTGTACTGTGCGCGTAGCTCCGGTTGAGCATGCAATTTGAGCTCTAACGATATAGTCGAACGGTAACGCAACAATAAAACGACCGCTAGGGTCGCGAAAAAACGTGTTTTCAAAAATCAAATCTGTCTTTTCTTCTTCTGGAGAAGTATAAGGCTTGGATGGCAGCTCCTCTATCTCCCAAAAACGCCTTAGGGTCTAGTCGATAGGATCTTCCACAGAAGTAAAAAATGCTTGGACAGTATCAGACTGCAAGCTTTTTGTGGGACCAATAATAGTCCAACCAAAAATTGTATTTATGGCGGCAGGCTGAAGAAATTTGCCATGTATAACACCGCCAGTGATGATGAACGGATAAACATCTGCTCCGAGGAGCATGTCAATAGTTCCGGGAGAGTTCCAGGTCGGGTCTGAAAAGTGCAGGCCGCATAAGTGTTCCCAATTATTAAGAACTTTAACGCTAAGTAATTTACCAGATATTGACGAAAGCACAAAAGTTGTGACTTCTAGAGATTTTTCAGAGTCCAAAATAAAGCGAATGGTGCAGCTGACGGCATCCCTATTGACCGCTGAAGTTGTCTGCCCAAGTCCATAAATCGGAACTTGAGAACGTATGCGTGGAAGCCAAAGTTTGCTCACGCAATCGTCTCGAATAAAGCTAGCTTGGGAGCCAGGGTCTAAGAGTACCCTGATCGGTTTGTATTTACCAGAACGATCTTGAACTTCCAAACAGCAGTGGAGAGTAAGACAGTAACCCCAGGATTTAAATTCGTCTGTGAAGACAAAACATTTGCCGGAATAGGAAAGGCTGACTGCGTCCTATTGGCATTTTTATGCATATGTGTAGCGGTCGGTTCAGCTGAACGGCTAGAAGCAGGTTGCGTTTCAAAATGTAGCAAAGTATGATGCGGCTTGTCGCAAGTTCAACAAGAGTTATAAGATTTGCATTGCATGGACGCATGGTCTGTACGTAAGCAATTTAAACAGAGGCGTAAGCGTTTGACAATGTCGAAACGTTCCGTCGGAGTTTTCTTTAGAAACGATTGACATCTGTAAATTAAATGATTGCCTTTGCAAGAAGAAATGAATTCTTTGAGTCACTGGAGTTAAATGGTGTATCCAGTGAAACTACGTTAGAAGAAACTTTTGGTTTAAATTGAAACGCTGAGGATTTCTTAGGCACTGATGTGTGAGATGTATGGACAGTGGTCGAATAAGAAACAGTTAAAAAATATCTCAAATCATCGAAATTGGGTATTTGCTTCGGATCCGATTGGAGTTCAAAGCGTTTTATAGTAAATGGATCGAGTTTTTCTAAAAGAAAATCGATCAGAATAAAGTTCCAATGTTCAGTAGGAAATTTTAAGTTAGTTAGAACAGCAAGGTTCTCTGAAAAACAATCAATAAGTGCCCTAAGTTTCTTAGGGTCTTCTGATTTTAATAGTGGAAAGTCTTTCATAGCTTTCCAATGCAAAGTTGCTAATAAACGTGGATTGCTAAATCGCTCACGCAAGGCATTATATGAAATAATAAAATTATTCCCCGAAACAGGAACAGATTTAATAATTTTCAAAGACTCCCCGCTACAGCAGTTAATAAGGTAATTTAGTTTCTCAATATTAGTCAATGAAGCATTATTATAAACCAGACTGTCAAATAAATCAATAAAAGATGCGAATTAAGTTACCTCATTATTAAAATGTGGGAGCTTTAACGGTAACAATTTTGATCTTGTACTGCTTGATGTACTTTCATTAATTTGTGTGCTCGCATTTCTTGCATCGTTTCAAGATGAAGCAAAATGCAATAATAAGCAGCATCTACCTCTTTCCGTAGAGCGCTGTAAGCTAATAATTCTACATCGTTACATGACGCTAAGACATCAATTAAAACTCTATTAAAATTGGAGTATGTTACGCTCCCTTTCGGCAGCGTACTTAAAATACATCGCTTTGCATAGCTGGTTGCATAAAAGTTGATTTACATTAATAAATAAATTGAATTATTGTCTCATAACTTTAGTCTTTATGCTATCTATTGAGGTAGAGATAAGAGGCGCTCAGATGTTATGTTAATGAAGTCGAGTTTATATAGACAATAAGCAGTTATAATAGAGCGAGTTTATTAAACAGATTAGCGTAGTTTTAGTAGTTGTTCGTTGTTTCTTAAATTAATGAATTGTAAATTGGATTGTTCTTGTCTAACCGCTGTAATTAATGAGTAGATATGAGTGCTGCTTTCATATAAATGCTGTTCCTTATGTGGATATACGAGTTTATTAAACAGAAGAGTCGATAAGCGGTTGTAATAGCAAGCAGTTTTTTTTGGTTCCTATATATAAATTGCGTTGAAAGTACTGTTGTCCGTGTTTTGCTTTTGAGAATAGTGAGAATTGCATGCGGTATAAATTTTCGAATTGTTTTTTTTTTTTACGGAACATTGACTTTATTGAAACGCGTGTTTTACTAATGATGTTTTTTGGTTGTTTTCTTGTGGAAATAAAGTGGTAAACTTGTTAAACTCGACGGCACGTGTTCTTACGGAACAATTGACGGACTTACGGAGTGTTTACATGTACTCTTTAATTGTGGGTTTTTTAGTGCATACTTTAGATTGTTTAAATACAGTTATAAGCTTGGGTCTTGTTTCTGAAAATGATGATACAGTTGTAGCAGATAAAACACCCCGTGTTAACAGTAGCTTAATGCAAGAACTTGTCAGATGACCTGCATTGCAGCGTGCCTTGAGGGTTCGTGACTCTGAATTCTAAATTTTTATTACAATTTTTGCGATTTGTGTTGCAAAATATTTTCGAAATTGTTTTCTCAGAAAATAGAATTAACAAGAAAGTTATCAATGCCACATGGTTCCATTTAGTATGATAATGTCTGGGGCTAACACCAGTGAAGTGTGGTGAAGTGCTTCGTTAGTGTAAAGTGTACTAAATTCTATCAACCCCATCACAATCAAGGGTGAAGTACTTCGTTACTGCAAGACTTTCTGTAAGTGAACTTTTACTACTTGTCTTATTGCTTTAAATATCTATCCGTTGCTTACCATATCTTTGTCGTTCTGCTATTTTTTACAAAAGACTTGCATGCTATTCTAAAACATAGAAAAAAAAGACTCATACTACTGAATTACTCGTCAAATGTGCTTACCTATCTACCTTTTGTTAAAAATTTTGTCTTGATTTCTGTTAAATTGGTGTGTGAGGAAACGTTTCTTCTGCTCCCCAATATTACCTCATTTTGTATTAAAAGTTTTTGTACTGCTTTTACCGTTGCTACATTATATAGATTATCCAACCGTTTTCTTTTACATTCTTTTACATTCTTTTTTTCAGGTTTACTTAACTATTTTTTTTTTAGGTTTGCTTAACTATTTTTATTGCAGGTATTGTCCCTAATTTCTTACAGCCGCGTACATTCTATGTTAGTCTACTTTCTACAACCCCCCCCCTAATCTCCGATTGAGCCCGGTCATTCCGTGATTTCTTTGTGTTACGCACGCCCAAGAATAACGTAACAAGTAAATGTCATTTACTCCCCTTGTTTGAATATGGAATAACGTTTTTAAACTTGAATCACTCTGTATAGCGTTTCCCAGTTCCAACATCTCATAATGCGTATTTTAAATAATTCGAGTTGTGCCAAATCTGCCTTTTTCGAAGCCATAATGACACTGTTTTTCTGAAAGACCTACAATAAAATGCTGTAAACGGTAACCGCTTAGCTGTGCGCTGAGAAATATTAAATATTATGGGTTGTTGTTCAAGCACGAAAATGTAAAATAGCGCATAAATCAATAAATCACGTTTATGACTATTAGCCTCCAATGGGTCTTAAGCAACACGTCTAAAACCTAACGGTTTGTCAAACAAAGCGTTAAGATAAAATTTACAGTTTAAACGGGCGGCCTTTAACATGAAGATCACAGGAACATTTAAGCATGTGGCTAACATATTTGCAAGAAAGATGCAGCTTTTACAACTTTATTACCCTTTGCAGATGTATTCAATATTTTACGTTTACAAACCGACCAGGTTTGTGTGTAATACAAAAACGTGCAATGGCTTTCAATGCAAATTAGCAAGTTTTATATTAAGGATTTGTTTGTAATTAAACGCTTGCTGGTTTAATTACGGCGAAATCGCTAATTTTAATGTAAAGAGAGTATATAGCTAATATTTACACACATTTTAACTCGCTGAATATGGGGTTTGAACACAAATTTAAAAGCTAAAGTAAATGATTAAAACACTCTCACTGAAATGCAAAATAATATTCAGTTTAGGACATGCGTATAAAAACATAGGACTAGTTAAATTCGGGTCGAATTAGGACCAAATGTGGGATGTTAAGGTGATCTAGATATGTTAATTATAGGGAAAAACCAATTGCTATTATGTAGCAATACCGATGGCAGTGTAGCGGTTATGTAATAAACAAAGCAACTACGACAAACTACTTAATAAAGGATATAAATACCTTAAAGCCTGTGCCGCTCTGGGCAATAAAAGTCACACACAAAAGGTTAGCGGACAACCAAGAACACGTGCGTTCGGTGTGGTGTCGCTTCCAGGGCTCTCGTACAACAACTATCTTCTGTAACCGTCCTAGTACGACTGATTGTTACTTCACGCACTCGCACTACCGGCATAAGGTTTCACTAAAAACTGTAGAGTACCCGCACTAATGGTATTTATTGTCACCACTACCAAATTGTTCAATCACGACGTAACACAAGGATAAATGCAAACACGTACAATACACTACATTTGATTTTCCAATGCTCCACCCGAAGGTACTACATTGTCACGAACAATACAAAACAAACCTACCATATATTGTTAAACATTAAGTTATTGTGAGAACAAAGCACACTATTTCATCATGGGGCGCTTTAGAAACTCTGTAGAAGTATTAAGGGTGGCTACCCGAGGAACGCCATCAGTTCCGGTATGCAAATTGGTAATGTGAGCGAGTCACCAGCGAAGAGGAGTTTCATCCTCCTTTATGAGGACAAGAGCGCCTATTATATCGATTGGCTCTAGGCGTTTGGATTTGAATCAGTCACTACATTGATAGAGCTGATGCGAATACTCATGGTGCCACCGAGTCCAGAACCCTTGGTGCATGGATTGCACTAACGGCCAGCAAGAGAGACAAGGCATCTTAATATACGAAAGATCTGGATCCGAGACGCCGGTTAGAAGTTCACGTGTCAAAAAATAACCAGAGTCAAAGAGCGCATGTCATTGGGGTCACTAGTTACACTGCACAAGGGTCGATAGTTCAACACAGCTTTGATCTGGATCGCAAGCGTTTGAAAGCCTTCAAAGCTAAGAATTTGACTACCGAACGACTCTGGCTAAATGGAGGTTACGATATTCCTTGCAAACACAAAAGAAAGCAGTAATGTCAGTAAAAAAATCCTCTACACCGAATACCGCAACAAAGCAGGGACTGAATGGTAGAATAAAAATCCAAACGAATTAGAATTCGGGCTAGCTCAAAAACGTTGTAGAGTGGCGTGGGTGATAGAGAAAGAACACATTGGAAACCTCAATAAAGTTGTATTATCAACATACAGTCCCGATGACTATTTACAAAAGTTAAAACACATTCATGTAATCGTCTCGTATAACGTGGTGTACACAAAGTGTTAATTAGCTTTATTACATGACAAAAATATAATCCTAAATATTTATAATAGCGAGAATAAAATCTTTTATCTAAGCAGCATATACAAATCTAAATACCAGTATAATGTTCCCAGTCTTAAATATGTAGAAGAATACATAAAACTTACAGTAGCATCTGTTTTAGCGAGTGCACCTCGTGAAGTTTAAGAAATATCGTAACATTAAGTTTTTAAATATCATAATCAAACCGTAACTAGCAAGTTGTTGACGTTAACAGAAAAGTAAACTAGCTTTAAGAATAAATTACATAATTAATTGTTTGTCTTGTAGCGTACATTTGGTAGTGTATAACCTGCAATTTAGTGCGGAAACAAACCCCAAAAAAGAAATGTCTATCTTCTAAACAGCAACATAAGTAAAGCAAGCAGGAAAAACTGTAACTTGAGCTATCGGCTTCTTGCTAGTATCATCCTAGAATGAGGAAATGCGACTGCACTTTTCTATGGGCTGGATGCTGGAACCACCAACCTACATCATACTTGCACAGAAAGCATTTTAGTCTCGTGACTCATAACACCCTGTTTCGCTACAAGGATGCTGTAGTGAATATACCGTTTTAAATCACGGTCTGTATTTATAAGAAAATAATCACGTATAGGCAAGGTGTTCTGCTTTCAAAAACATAGCCGACAGATCAAGTGCTCTTGGTCTAAAAGTCGACTAAGTTGTGGTTTCCGAAGAAAAGAAAAACAGGTCTAGAAGGCACCTACCACAGAAAGCAGATCGAAAAATTTAACAAAGTTTGTATGAGAACTAATAGTAAGAAAACCAGCAGAAGGAACGGGAAAGGAAAGTGAACCAAAAAGAACGGAAAGCTGAACTAAAAATAAAAAACCCTAACCTAAAAGTTAAACCATAAGTAACTAGTACTAAAACTAAAGAAAAAAAAACAACTAATAATATGTATATGTGTGAGAAAGAGTGGGTGTGTATGTGTGTGCATGTGTGTGCATGTGTATGTGTGTGTATGTATGTGTATGTGTGTGTATGTGTGTGTATGCGTGTGTATGTATGTGTGTGTGTGTGCGTGTGTGTGTGTGAATGTATTGGACAACTTTAGCCGTCTCTTACTACAGGAAGATCGTACCGTGGAATTATTCTAATTGGGACTCACACGAGTAAGTACAAGGAGCAAAAACGAATCGCCTAATTGAAAAGTCACACGGCGACGACGGAAATTATACGGGTTATGGGTGTTACAGTAGGCCGTGAATAGTTTCTTGAGGACATGGGAGCGAATATTTTTGAAGTGTTCGGGATCAGGAATATACATTTCATTTATCTTAAACTGTTGTCCGAAGTAATCGCCGGAGAGGATATGTTCACGACCAAACAATGCAAAAAACTAAGTACAACCAAGGATCTCTTATTTGGACGTTCGGATGGCGTAGGAAACTTGTGGAAGAGTGACAACCCAGTGACGCTGGTTGTCATGGACATAGGAAGCAAGCATGGTTTGATGAAGCGGTTAACACGATCAGCAGGATTAGCTCGGGGATGATAACGGGCTTTGGAAAGGATTTTGGAGTTATAACGGGCAAACGAGGAAGTGAACTCACGAATACGGAATTGCATACCGTTATCTGTGATAAGGTATTGAGGACCATCGAAAAGTAGGAAGACCTGTAGAATAATTGAACTAAACATGCAATCTGTCGCAATTATTGCATAGCTCAATAACAGTTAGCAACAACTGTTGCTGTTTGTACTCTTCCGTGTCAGAAGCAACAGTTATCCAGTTAATTTCACCCTCCAACTGTATAGTGACTGAAATAATACGTTTACTATCGGCTGTAGAAGAATTTCCATCTAATTTTTGCATTTAGCGATCAACTTAGCTAAACTTGTTGATCAATAGCTTTTATGATTTGTTTATAAATTTTTAAAACGTTTTAAATAGAAGTAGGATGAATAAATATTTATGTAGAAAATATCGCTTGCAGGGTTTTGAACGTAACATGGGTTTTCAAGGAGTTGACAGTGGTTTCTCAGATTCCTCCGAAATGCCGTGCCTAGGAGGAAATGAAATGCTATGCGATGGCTTCTGATTCAGCGGCACAACGAAATTGTAATTGCAATTGTAATAAACCGTCAAAGACTGGCAACAGCAATCTCGGCAGAAAAGTTTAAAACAAGTTCGAGGTGGAGAGCTTGCTACGTACAATGACGAAGCCGGAAGAAAACGTAATTATACCAGGCTAACTACCAATGCGGAGAGGGGAGGGGTTCCTAGCAACACAAAAATAATACATCGCCAACGATTTTCTATTTACAATAAAAAAATACAAATATAGAAATTTCTATCAAAACAGCAAAATAAAATTAACTAAGGTAACTATTTAATAAAACAATTTTACTCTATGGACAAATTCACTAATTGTTCCACAAAGGGCGCAATTCGTAGCTAACATGCAATAAATCTAATCAGTACCAAAAATAATAACGCTGATACTTTCGTATAAGCGGATGGGTTAATTAAAAAAACATTAAATTTAGAAACCTTTCTAGTAAGGATTTTACCATACGAAGCATTTGTTATAACTCTAATCAGTAAAAAAAAGAATGCTGCTGATACTTTCGTATAAGTAGATGGGTTAAGTATAAAAAGCAAAAGCATTAAAGTTCGAAACTTTTCTAGTAAAGATTTTATCATAACAAATACTAGTGTATCAAATTTCAAATTGGGTTTATCTCTGGGTATGTTAGAAAAGGAAAACAAGTCACATACATGTGTCGGGATACTTATCTTGTCATCCCTCGGAAACGAATTGACACAGCATAGCCGCAGTTGTCAGCAACAACCAGGCTACTACCGTAATTGCAACGGCGGTCTACATGCAAGAGCAGTTAATCTACATCAAGGAATAATCGGGCTACGCAACAAGCAATTAAGCCTCCAGCTAAGTGTTACGGGTGAAATTTCCACTACGACTTTTGATTTTTAGCAGTGTATTAAATAGTTAATTCTTTCCGTATTAGATTGTACATACTTTAATATTGATAGCGCGTTATCAGGTACGAGTTTGCAGACCAGCTTTAGTGGTATCATCTTGACATAATTTTTCATTTGAATCGTACACTTTTAATTTATGCTTTGGGTTCGTATATATGCCCGCCTTCGTTGAAAGGATTTTAGCGAATTAATTTGAAAGGAAATTATTCTGAGGTAATTGAATATAATTTTCCTTATTACCTAATTGGGATTACGGCGATTCATAAAGTTGAGTCCTCGACTGCTATCTGGTAACCACCTGTTACACATTTTGTTTGTTTGCACATTGAACCCGATTGTGGATCGGTAAGTAAGCCGCGATTTTACTGACTGTAATTAGGGGATTATATTTTAGGGTTCTAGTTCTAATTCTAGTTCAAATTTTACTTCAGTTCCATTCAAGATTTATGTTCCACGTTTTGTTCCACGTGCTGCATTTTACGTTTTACGTGCTGCCATTCTATGTTCTAGTACCGTTGTAACCTGTATGTTGAATTTCGAGTGCTAGATGTGGCATCTGTAATGAAAAGGAGAAGATGTTTACAAGTACGGATCCAGTAGACCCATGCGAGGTAATTGGTGGCGATATTCTACCTGCCCGCGCCATTTGAGCTGGATATCTTGGGCAGATTGTCATTGAAGGTCAAGTACCTTGACGCTAAATTCCGTATCGTTAGGGTTTAGGTCAGATTTTGCTTGTTGATATTTGACGGGTATATCCAAAGAGGAATGGACAGTTGCTGGCCCAGTTGCACAGCTCACAACAACCTGAACAAAGAAGTTCTATAAGTTACTATTTCAACGCTTGAGCCTCTTGAAGGATAGAGGTACCCCACAAGATGTCATCAACATACAAATGATCTTTCAAAATTTGTGCGGCTAAAGCATGGCTACTTTCCCCTTACTCAGCCAATTTCAGAAGGGTTCTAATCGCTAGGAAAGGTAATAGGTAATAGGTAATCTTGTTCAATTGACATGTTTGGATTGGCTGGGAAGGGTCCTACCGCCATTGGATCAACTGATAGCTACGATTACCTTCGGTAATCAAAATTCGTCTATACGTTTGTTTAATATCACTAACAAGAACAAATTTTGGAATGCGACAAGTGAACAGGATTTTGACAAGGTCGTTCTGGAGCTTCGGTTCAGTGATCAATACGTCATTCAAGGACACTCCATTTGAAAAGACAGTGGAGGCATCGAAAACAACTCTCAGTTTAGGCTGACCATTGTCTATTTTAAAAATTGCGTGATGCGGCATATAATATGGATCATCACCACTAAAAGGGATGATAAACTCTACATGTGATCTGACTTTTCATAATCACTCATAAAATCAATATATAATTTACGTAAGGCATGATTGGCATCAAGTGGAGGCTCTAAAGATAATAAACGTTTAATAGCGATGGATTTAGAACCCGGATAATCGGAGTGCTTTCCCTTGAACGACAGACTAAGGCCAAAGCTTCCGATAGATAAACGAAACAACGAATCGTCGAACAATTGCCGTGCTTCGGGAGAAAATGCTCTTTTAGAGGAAATTTCCTCAAGTTGCCAGAACCTCTGGAGATTAGCGTCGACACATGAGTCAACAGAAACAACATACGAATGTAAGCAAAATGCTGACAAGAGGTTCATGGGACTAAAGGCTATATAGTCAAAGATTGTGTTATGTGCGACAGGAGCAGTAGGATTGTCAGTTATTTTACCTAAAATAAAATATGAGCAGCGAAATCTGCGCCTAATAACAATTGAACCGGGGCCGGTATTCTCCAATGTTCATCTGCGAGCTTCAAATTCTCTAAGTGAAACCATTTAGTTTCTACCGGGGTAGAGGGAAGGTTTTCACAAATATATGAGAGAACCATAAAATTCATCTTGAAATTATGATCAGTCGGAGTGAATATTCGCTGAAACCATACCTAAAGCTTGCTGCGAGATCTGACCCAACCTAGAAATCGCCACAGATGAAAAACGTAACGAAAAGCCAATTGTCTTGCGACACGCTTCGTTCATAAATGAGATTTGACTACCAGTGTCAACAAGAGCACGAACAATTTGGGGTTGCTCGTTCTCATCTAGGATTTCACAACAAATAGTTGGGTGGTATCAGTTGGGGGCTGCAACATCCCATTTGAGGATACATAACAATGAATGATGTCGGCGAAGACATTGGCTACATGTAAACTTTGATGAACAAGTTGTCACCGTATGATTAGGATGAAGACAGTTTAAACATACACCAACGCGTTTGGCGTGTTCGTATCGTTGAGAAAGGGGCAACACCAGGGGGTAAGTTTTTTAAATTTTCCCTGTGGCAATTGTTTATTATTAGTTTGAACTATAAATGTTTTGGGTTTTGCATCAGACGAAGAATAAGAAAATTGCCTTGTGGCTGACACTGAAGGAATAGGTCCTCTCGAGGGTTTAGAAAGAACAAGATTGTTTAAAACTGTACACTGCTTTACCAAAAAATTCTTCACCGCATCATGCGAAGGGAGTTAGCTGAATTAAAGGGCAATTCAAATCGGTTGCGAGTGGCTTCGTCCAGTTTACTTAGTAATAGGTCAACAAGGCCAAGTTGAACAAGTATTAAATTATAAATATCAACTGCAAAAGGCTTGCAAAGTTAAAGCATGCAATTTTAGTATTAAATTTTAACTTTCAGTAAGAAACGACAACAACTATCATTGGTAAGTACAATAATACAAATAGTTGTTCTTGCACTTTTACATTAAATTCAATTACTAAATTGTAAGCAACAGTTTTACAGTCAAATTACTAATTGTCAACTGGGGCAACAAGTATACTATTTATAAATACACCCCTATCAACTGCAAAAGGCTTGCAAATTGAGGCATGCAAATTTAGTATTAAATTTTAACTATCAGTAGTGAAACAACAACCACTATTATTGGTAGGTACAATATACAAAGTAGTTGTTCTTGCACTTTTACTAAATACCTGAATATTTCATTTGTAGCTGTATTGTTCCTGTTCAACAAATATTTGATTTGTTTTCTTACTAGAAATTAATATCATAACTCATAACCTCTTTAACCTAGTATTAAAATTCCAACACTAAATGTAAACAAACATGAAAGTTTCAAAGTAGTATGGCGCTATCTACCAGAAACTATAGGACCTAAGGTCGGTAAATGCAAATCCGTGATAGTTTCACAAAAACAAATACTGTAGTGTTGGTAATACAAATCAGTGAAAGTTTCACAAGCGAATTCTGTAATGTTGGTAATGCAAATCTATAATGTAGGTAATTAATTACGAATTTGTTATTTTGTTATCACTAAGAAGTTGCAACAAAATAGATGTGTTTTTTTCCACAGAACGGTTCAAATTTGGGTCGTACGACCATGGAATGGGGTGTGTACTGTAGGGAATATTGAGCCTTTGATTACAACAACCGACTGTTATACGACCACAAAGGCCGTATAATTTAAATGAAAATTAATGAATGTACAAGGTGAAGTGATAACAAACATCCGGGTAACACACAAATTGGTTTCTTTTGCAATGCTTGTCCAGCAGTGATTCCCTTGTAGGTGTGTGGCCACGCGTGTGGAATACACAATAGGGTTGATGCAAATTTGAAGACACCTTTTTTGAAAATTTCCTCCGCGACACGCTTTTTAAACGTCACAACTCCTTGGTGGTTGGTTGTATTCTTACTGCTCGCGCACTCGCGATCACCGATGTTTGATTCAACTCGATTACCGAACGCACACAAAATAGAACGTCACTTAAACTTAAGCAACTTTGGTTTACTATCCACGGGGACGATCCAACCATAGTAGCTTATCTATACGTCTACGACTGTAGTGGCTTACATTATTGCGAGGGCATGATATAAAATGTCTTCGAGTTAGAATACGGGATTAAGATTGCGATGTTTTAAAAATTCTTCGGCTAATGCTTCCAGAAAGTTCTTTTGAAAACGCATGAAATTGACGTCACATACAACACTATTGTTCAGTTTACTACAAGTTTTTTTGGTCCCTGCTATAAAAGAACACCTTGAATGTTTAATAAAGTTATTTTTAAAAACGACAGAAAAGAATTAAAAAGTATCTAAATTTTATTTACATTAAATATGGTTATCGTAACAATTTTAGATTTGAATGAACTTTATGAATTTTGGTACACACTTACCCCACTTCACCTTAACACTAACACTTTGATTCTTGTAAGAGACGTTCTTTTTCAGTAAGTGTGTAATAGGACTTCTAAAATAAAAAATAGCGGTAAATTGAGAACTTTTTAATGTATGCAACTGTAATGTTGTTTACGAGTAGATAATACCCCTAAGTTCATATAATCCCAAGTTGGCTTTGACATTAAAAATACTGATGTTTAAACATCAAAATTTTAAAGGCAGTATTTTTAATGTCAAAGCTAACTTAGGGTTATATGAACTTAAGGGCATTATCTACTCGTATACAACATTACAGTTGTATACATTAAAGTTTTCAATTTACCGCTATTTTTTATTTTAGAAATTCATATTACACACTTACCTGCAATGTGGGGTAAGTGTGTAAACAAGTTGCAATTGCTACGTCAACAACGTGGTTTTGATATTGGGCAAGTATGTAAATGTATCATATGTTAGCTCTCCGTATTTGCTTGAAAAACTTTATTAAACATTGAACTCTTACATATACGAACTTTTAATACTGAGCTTACAGTCCCTTTACAAATGCATTGAAAACAAATATTAGCAATAACATAAAAGAAGAATTTAATAATGAGTATTAACTTCTTATTGAACATTACAATTATCAAATCCAAGTCCAAAGTGGTGTAATCCTCTCTTTGTTATGTTTAGTTTAGGAAGTATCATTACAATGTCTTCGATTGCAATGTAACAACGCTCTTCTGGATCAGCCCATATAAAAGAATGTAAAGTATTGATATATCTTGAAGGTATTTTTCTCATAAATTTCACTTCTACTTCATCATCGTCCTTTTTAATAGATTTAATAATTTGGCCAATATAATGTTTCAGAGTTCTTTACTCGCGCACACAACCAGTACCCAATCTTCAATATCTGGATCGGTTTCATGCATGTCTTTTTCTTCTGTTTCATGTTGGTGTTCGACCACCGTTGAGCGATTGTACTGGCTTGTTCTTAAGCATGTGTTGGAAATGAACAGACGTGCTATGTAGTGCTCTTAATTTTATTTTATCTACTAATCTTAAGTGTATCATAAGTGTAGTTAAGTTAAAGTTTAGTGCATTCAGGTAAAGGAAAAACAACCAAATTATTGGACACCAAAATTTCGATAATAATCAAAGAACTTAAGTAAGTACAAAATAAATCCCCGAACAAGTCTTAGACAACTTTTATTTTATTTAACGCCAGTTTTTGGAAAGGATGCGATAAACTGTGGGGAACAATTTTGGGAAATTTTTGGGTATTTTTGGAATGGAAAAACTTTAAATTCGTAATCAAATTGACCGCAAACAGTAAAGGTTTTTACAATTTTATTAATTATTGGACAAAGTGCAACGTAAATAAGTGACTTATAAACAAACAAAAGCGACAAGGCGGGCGTACCGAAATAGTTTTTACCGAATTCCGTAACGCAAGAAAATAGTGACATTCTTTATAACCGGCAGTGACCTCATTACAAACAATAACTAGTACTATCCGCGTAACTAAAGTGTACGTAAATAGTGAAATTAGGAAAGTGCGCCAAGGACAATTTACATTATTATTAATAACAGCTTTACTTCATCAGATTTACGACATCATCGCATTCTTTCACTATAAATATAATAAATTAACATCCGCGTTTGTAAAGTGTACGTAAATACTGGAACTAGGAAATAGTGTCAAGGACAACTAACATTATTGTTAATACGACACCATTTCGTTCTTCAAAAGATGACCTTCTAGTGGAAGTATTATTGTATTCACTACAATACTTTTTAACAAGCAGCATAGGATAGTTTAGTATAGCGCTTTTACAGTATATTACAGAATTTTGTCATTTTATTTGTTTTTAATTAAATTTAAATAACCTAATGATAAGTAATATCACAACATCAGAAAGCTAGAGTACAAGATACCTACCCAACATTTCCCCAAGCGAAAGCTTGGGGGTAAAACAACACCAGATCTTGACTTAAACTCACATCCTTCACTACATACTACCTCGACATCACCAATGCAGCTTGATCCTGCTTTTCAAAGTCAAATAAGCGTCGTACTAACACCCTCTGCCCACCCACCAACGACCGAAATACCACGGAACAAAAAATTGAGAGGAAGCTCTAGCCACAACAACCCAGAAAATATGAAACAGTCTATCTTAGAGCACCTAAAGAACCTAGGGACGGACCTTTTAAACTTTATTGACAACGAACTAGACCCAAGAAACCGCATACGGGTAGGAGCCCATAAAACCCTGAGGGATAAGATAATAAAATTAATATATCTACAAGCCGAATTAACCGGCGAAAATAAATTCATAAAACAATAAAACAACACACTACAAGACAATATAATCGAAACTAAAGTAGAAAACAACCATCTGAAACAACAATCAATACTCAATCCAACGATGTCTTCAAACACGTACCCAAACGTGACGGCAATACTACCACAGACATACGCCAGTGCTGTAGCACAAAAACCGAAAGCTCCAAAACAAGGCGCAATTTCAAGAACGATCTCGAACCATAATACAACGGTGTTCATAACGTCAAAACGTGGTGAAACACCTAGACAAATTCAAGAAATTTTTTCAAAAACAGAAAATTCACTGAAAGACAGAATTAAAATTACAAACATCCAAACAACTAACAAAGCAGTAATTATAGATACTGATAACGAAACTGAGGCAAACAGAATTTTAAACCATGCAACCCTAAATTGCGAAAAACCACGCAAGAAAAATCCTTAGTTATTATATACGACATACCAACGTACCAGAAAGATCAAGACGTGACAGATTTAATTTATACTCAAAACCTTGAAAACCTAATTAACAGAGAGGATTTTAATAGAAACTTTCAACTTAGTTTCAAAACAGGACCGAAAAACAAACCGACTCAACATCATGTTGCGACGGTAAGTGACAAAGTAAAGAATATATTAATAAATCTAGGGAAACTCTATATCGAATATCGCTGTGTTACAGTAAAAGACTTTTTAGTAGTACCCAAATGCCTACGATGTCTCGATCGAGAACACGTCACGAAACATTGCACACGCACCACCGATACATGTGGACACTGTGGGGAAGAAGACTCCAAGCACAAAAGGGCAGACTACCCCAAGCATGGACAACACTCAGTTTGCATACCATGCTTAAAACGTAACAAAGGGTGCGCTTCTAACCCTAAAGATTGCCCAACCCACAAAATGTTAATGGACAGACTCATACAAAAAACCGACTATGGACAGTAAACCTAAACAAACTAAACACAAACAGCCCTCACAAATTCAAAAGGACAAAGCAAAAGCAATTACGTATCGACAACATCTTCAACAAACAATACAGGAGAACATGCACACAGACAAAATAGAAACCTACCCACAAACGGAATACGAACCTACACTCACACACATCACTCTCACACAAACACAAGCAACAACCAGAATGCAGCATAAACACCTATTTCCCCTAATGGACGACGGGAAAAATCAGAATTGGCCAAATAAATACCATGTACTGTGCAACTGTAATGAAAGGCTTAGACAACTAGCTGAAACCTTACGATTACATGCACGTTTTATACAGGAACCTTATCTGGTGCATGGGAAGATTCCAAGCATGCCAGCCAGGGCAAGACAAATACATACAGGTAGAATCCCACAAACGGCAGTGGTCATTTTTGATCCCACATTGACAATCACGACAATCCAACGATACAGCTGAGAACACTGTACATGTCTGGAGGTCTCAAACGGTCGGATTGGAAAGTGAATCTTGGTAACAAGCTACTTCCAGTACAGACTGGACCCCAGCCGTACATAAACAACATATGCAACATATTACACACTTACAACAACAAACCAATAGTTATTATGGCAGATGTAAATGCAAAATCCCCGATGTGGCACAGTTCCCTCACGGATGAACGCGGAGAACAAGTCAAAAACTTGATTAACGAACTACAACTAGAAGTAATCAACCTTCCTAATAACCCATCCACATACAACACCCATGCAGAAACAGGAACAAACATAGACGTTACACTGACAAATGGGCTGGCGTACAACTACATACAAGACTGGCAGGTATTAGAACACCAAACTGTTAGTGACCACAACCTAATCACGTTCAACATAGACATAACAACCAGGCCATTTGACACACCACAAAACTTCACCAAAGTACAACGATACAAAATACGAAATGCAAATTGGAACAAACTGAGGGACACATTTGTACCCCCACAAGACATAAGATTAGATGAAAACGTCCACGAGTATACAAAACTACTCACCAACACAATTAGACGGACAATGGAGCAGGTGCTCCCAAAACAACAGAAAACACGACACACAGAGACAATTAAATGGACAAGACGCTTACAAAACCTAAAAAAGGAAACACAGCGAGCGAGAACAAGCTACCAAAACTCCCTAACAGCGGCCGAGAGAGTATACTACCTAACAAATTATCGACAATTAAAAGACATATACCAAAAAAGAACTGACTGACATGAAGAGGAGGTCATGGGAATTATTCGTGGAAAGACACTTACAAACTGACGCCTGGGGAATACCCTATAAAATTACTCAAGGTAAAATCAAACCACCGATGACTTATTCGACTTTAATAGAACAAGACGGTACATACACAAAAGACTGGAGTGAAACTAAGACACTACTATTACAAACACTTTTGCCTGATGACAACGTTCAAGACGACACTAACGTACAACGGCTCATACGACAAGGAGTAATCTACAGAAACCACGTAGGTAACCGACCATGGAACAGACAAGATGACAACTTAAATCCTTTCACAGAAGACGAACTGAGATACGCACTATGCCAATCAAAAAGCAGGAAAGCACCTGGACTGGATGGAATTCTTGCGGAGATTGGCATAGCGCTACAAGGTAAATTAACATCGACACTAACAGCACTGTACAATGAATGCATTCGACAAGCTGTTTTTCCAAACATCTGGAAACAGGCGAATGTCGTGATTATCCCTAAAGGAAAAAGTAAAGACCCCAAACAACCGGGCTCTTACCGACCCATTTGCCTTTTGAACACGCTATGAAAAACTATTATGTAAGCGAATGCAGGACCACAGACAAATCACAGGAGTACATCCAAGACAATACGGCTTTACAGAAAACAAATCGACCGAGGACGCCATAAACCAAGCAATACAAACTATAAAGCAAACACACAAAAAATACGTCCTATTAATATTAGTGGACATAGAAAGCGCATTTAATAACCTTTGGTGGCATTCACTTTTTACAAGACTTACGACCATAAACTGTCCATCACAACTATACCATTCTTTTAGGAGCTACTGCAGAAACTAGTATGTAACCCTACAAGGCACGGAGAGCATTACCAAATATATAAATAAAGGTTGTCCGCAGGGGTTCATATTATGGGCCCCTATTTTGGAATATTGTAATGGATGAACTCCTGGAAAAGCTGGACACCGTTGACGAAGTGTTGTCGACGATTGCATACGCCTACGACATCTTGCTAGTGGTTGAAGGCAATTCCAGAAGGAAAATCGAACGTAAAGCTAACATCGCCCTTGCCCAAACACAAAGTTGGTACAAAACCAACAAAATGACCGTAACACCACAAAAAACTACATACCTTGTGATGAAGGGAACCCTGGCAAGGGACCCCACCATCAAACTGGACGGTGTAAATATAAGTAGAACACAAAACACAAAATATCTGGGCTTAACATTAGACGAAAAACAGAATTACTCTGCACATATAAACACCGTCTGTGCAAGTGCAATTTCTGTAATGCAGAACATCGCAACGCTGGACCAAAGGACTTATAAGATACCACTTAATTGCGTACGGCTATATCTCAACAGTGTGCTCGGTGCTATGGTATCATACGCAGCGAGCGCGTGGGGGCATCGCCTTAACACAATCAAACCTAGACAATAAATTAATAGTACACAACAAAGTGTTTTACTGCGACTGACGGGGGCTTATGGAACCACCGCACATGATGCACTTCATGTACTGGTGGGAACTATGTTCTTGGACCTAGTAGTGAAACAGCGAGCTGCAATGTACAATCTTACACACAGTGATAACCAACAACTACAACGCATCTTAAACACAAACCAACTGCACACGACAAAGACGGAAATAAAGAACTACATACTTGCAGAATGGCAGACAAGATGGGATCAAAGCACAACCGGTAGAAGGGTATACGCAATGATCCTAAATATCAAAGACCGCCTAAAAGCCAAATACCTAACTGGCCACGGACCCTATCCAACACACAGAGAACGCATGAACTTAGTTGACAACAACATATGCACTTGCGGAGAAATAGGAAAACCGAAACATATACTATTCGAGTGTAATGACTTACAACCGTATCTCTACGCACATAGACAAACATTATTAAACAAGACCCTACACCAGATGATTTGGAACGAAAACCTTTTTTTCACACTTAAATGCACTCACACAAAAAACCACGGCACTCATCCACCAACGTTATCTTGACGGATAAAAGACACAAACAAAACTACCCGGACAGAGATATAAAAGTACCACCTCTCCTCGGACCGAGGCTCTGCCCCGGAGACCGGAAACCGATCTCCTGGAATTCCAAGAGCTCTGCTCTTGACGACCAGAAGCAACAAGATTAAAGCATCAACCCGACTTTGAAACAATCTATCCCCTTAATATGTAGAATTTGCATGCTTCTACATATTAGCAACCCTGTCTCTAACAAATAATAACTAACAGTAGTGGTATTAGTTAATTTTAAGTAGTTGTATAAGTTAATCATAAGTAGTAAAATAAGGAATTTCTTTTCTTTTTTACTAACGCTAAATTTTAAGAACCAAATTTACACATACTTGAGACAAAAAATACAGCAAACAAATCCTTTCCTTTAAAAGAACCTAATTTTTTTTATGTAATAGTATAAGTTCAAACATGTACAAAATTATACTAATTCAATCCATCCTTTTGGTAACCTGGACAAACATAATCACAAATTGTGGTGTTGTTTTTTTTTAAAAGAAAATATTAGTGGCAGGGAAATATAACAACAACGCACCTTGCCAGCTAACTGCCGGGGTTCGTTGGAGAGCACTATAGGCGTGGGTTTATGTATGAATAAAATTAGGGCCACTTAAGGGCAGAAAATTTAATGAGAATATAAATCTCAAACGAATAACTTGACTAAATCGGAAATATTTTGGGCACCACCTGTTTCGGTAATAGACGCAGTGACACATTCAACTGGAAACAGGAAAATTGAGTGTAAATAAGCGTATGTAAAAGATATCAATTATTATAAATAAAGTAGTGGAGAGGTTAATTTTTAGCGTATCGCATATAATGTCATTTCAAATAATATTGAATACAAGCTCTCATGCTCGAGTAATTCACATAAATAAATATATAAATCATAAAAAGTGATTATTATAAACTTCAAGAGTATGCGACGATCAACGCAGTTACTATGGTTACCTCGTTGTTACAAACAAAACATAAACGTTTACGTATATGTGAATTTCAGTTGTTAAAAATTATGGTAACAATAATTTAAGCTGATAATAATATTAGGTACTTGTAAATATTTAAATATAACATCAAAGAACTTCAATAAGATTACTAGCAACGTAATTGGGAATTAGATCTCTCAAGTACTAGTGAGTACCAGGATAAAATACTTTTCCAATATATCGTTTATACACACAAATACATGTTATAGGAATCTATCAACACCTGATTCTTCTGACAGGCTGATAGTAGCATCAAGACAAACTAAATAAGATAAGGAAAGAGATATACGACCTTATTATCCGTTAGCTTCGTATGCTGAACACGACCCTCGACGGTGTATAACAGATGTGCATCCGGGCGTGTTATGTTACAGATGACAAGGGTTTCCAAGATCGACGGTAAGTGTTTGAAAATAGATTCAGAACTTGTTTTACCAGGTGACGATACGGGAATGTTACTTCCGCAATATTTGTTGTGCTGTATCAAATCTCCTGTCTAGATTTATCTGGGCTTCCAAACTTCCCAGTTCCAAACTTCAAAGATTTCAAACTCCCAAAAGTTTCCTAAAATAACCAATACAAAGTGAATTACAATAGAGCAAGATAAACATATAATAAGATATTATTACTAAATACTTACCCCTGTATTAGGGGAACACGATAAATAAATACTCGCAGGTACTTGATGAGATAAATGTGGTTTATTAGCCACGAGTGCTCACGGCACCATCAAATCCTAAAAATGAATGTCAATTCACCTCATGTGAACTAGTTTGAAAGATAGCGCGTCCGCTCTTATCAAACCTTTACGTGTTTAACAACTATATAACTGTTAATCAATATTCAACATTAAATTTATACTGGGCGATACGGCATTGTAGGCCGATATAATAAGATATTAAAGAATTAAATAAAAGGAGCATTGTAAATGCTACAAAATTAACATTTCAAACACACACTTCACACACACACACACACACGCACACACACGCACACACACACATACACACACACACACAAACACGCGAAACACCTCTTATGCACTGTGCAAACACAAAACACCATTCACACACTTACATTGCCTTATCAACATCTGGATTTCTGGCTGCCGATGGTCCGGACTGATAAGGCAAATCCGTTGAGCGTTCTTCCTTGACGACCAGGATATCCGGCTGCCGATGGTCCTGGTTCTAGAGGGGGAACGTAACAGGACATCAACATCACAAACACAACACACATACACACAACCCTCACCAACACACATACACACACATACACACACACGCATAACACACGCCCTCAAGTCCGCGCACATACACACACTCACACACACTTTACAAACACAACCTATTCACACACTTATATTGCCTTTTCAACATCTGGATTTCCGGCTGCCTATGGTCCGGACTGATAAGGCAATATCCGTCGAGCGTTCCTTTTTGACGACTGGGATATCCGGTTTCCGATGGACCAGGTCCTAAAGGGGGAACGTAACACGGAGACCAACATCACACACAACACACATACACACAACCCTCTCTCTCTCTCACACACACACACACCACACACACACACACCCCTTACTACACACACTTACATTGCCTTTTCAACATCTGGATTTCCGGCTGCCGATGGTCCGGACTGGCAAGGCAATGTCCGTTGTGCGTTCTTCTTTGACGACTGGGATATCCGGCTGCCGATGGTCCTGGTCCTAGAGGGGGAACGTAACACGGACCAACATCATACACATAACACACTTACACACAACCTCCCCCCTCCTTCCCCCCACACACATACACACATAACACATGACGGTTACTTCTGTGGAGAAACCAGGTCTGCTTAAATTTCAGGTAGCAGACTACTGAAACGTTGGAACAAATAAATAAATAAATAATCTTCTGGTAATTCATATTCTTCATAATCAATGTCATTATCGCTCTCTTCGTAAACAATTTCCTTTTCAGATAAACTTTCTAGGTCAGAAATATCTATAATTTTTCTTTTTTTTAACGATTTCTTTATCGGCCATATTTTGCATGCGTTGTAACACATCATAACTGGTAAGAATTTCTGCACCGCTTGCTACTTTTCTCTTGAGTTTCTTAATATTATCTGATTTAGGTTGCTTCACCATACCCAAGAGGAGTTCTTCAAAAGTAACGTCTTTTTGTGTGCCGGAAGTTGAAGGCATTTCCTGAATAATTTTTGTATTTGAACCAATAGTCGAGGATGGTTTTGATTCATTTTCTTCCAATGGAGTGCTTATATTTTTTTTGTTGGGATTTTCCTTAATGCTGTTATGCTATCTTTTCAGTGCCAACGGATCTTACTGTTCTTCTGATATAACGCTAGCATTGAAGGGAAAGTACCACCCTTTATAAATCCATTGGTAATAATATTAGGGTTTATACCAGTCCATATTTTCCCAACCAGTTGACTAAAATGTTTCTTTGGTATTCTCTGACCGTGATGGTGCCGTTGCCATTGGACAAGTTCAGCATCCCATTTTACCTTTAGTGATCTCATGACACATAAGTCAAGTGGTTGAAGTAAATGACTTGAATGAGGCGGCAATTTCAATATAACAACATTGTTTTGTATGGCACATATATTAATCGTTTATCAACATGCGATACATGACCATCATATATTAATAATACTGGTCTCGTATCACCAATTTCTTGAAGAAAGCTCTTTTCAAAATTTCTTAAAAATATGTCCGAATCCATCCAACCATTTGGAGTAGCAGCATATGTAGTGCCTGGAAAACATTTGTCTTCTGGGGAAATCCACTCGTCCCATATGTTTTACCTTTAAATATTATTAGTGGAGGTGCTTTGTGACCCGCGTTTGCTGTCAATAACACTGTTATATTTTCACGCCCTGGACCTGCTGTGGTTCTTGAGGATGCACTTCCTTTTCGTCCAACGATTTTAGTTTTTGATGGATCTAAACAGAAACCAGTTTCAACCAAATTCCAGATGCAGTGTGGTTTGTCATTTAAATCTAACTTTTCCAGAGTTTCTTTTAACAATTGAAAATACTCGTTTATTACAAATGGATCTAAACACTTTTTGCGAGCATATTCTACTGATTGAGGCTTCTTGAGGGATAAATTATTTCTTTTAGCAAAACCCAAAAACCAGTCTTCCCCGGGTAAACCATTTTTAAACGGAGTTTTTAAATTATCACGCTTAACATGTTCACCAACAATTCTTATGATCTCTTGCCTACTTAGCCCCCATCCCCACTTTTCCATAGTTTTTAAACTTTGTGCCAGAATTTTCTCTTCTTGTAAGGGAATGGCTGTGCTTCTACCTTGTGTACTACTACTTTTCCCTCGTAAGCCCTTCAAGTGGTAGTTGAGGGTCATTATAGGTATATTATACCTTTTGCTGGCTTTGTACGCAGTAATAATTCCATTGTTAACTTTCGCCATAGCTCGTTCTAAATGTTCTTTAGTATAGGACTTGCCCCTGTTACTTTTTCTAACATACACCCTTACCATGTTTATATAAATATACCTGAAAATTTACTTGCATTAGCAACAAAATCACTGTAGTACTTTCGACGAGGTAAGTGTGTACATATTACACACATACCCCTAAAAATAATACACACTTTAACCAGTGGCGGCTCGTGGTGATTTTATTTGTGGGGTTCTAACTGCTTATGGCATGAATATAATACAAGATAACATAAGCAACATTCACCTTCAGTGATTTGGTGTATTCAGCCTAGTCACTCACACAGACCCATTAATTTTTGTATACTTGTTTATAGGTTTATGTACAAAAAGTCACACCCTGTACTCTAATTGTCACGTAATAATAATTTTACTGCTTGTATACAAAATGCTGTGCTTCAGATGTATGAGGACGATAGCATGGACAGACAAAGATAATAACAAATAAGTTACAGAAATAGTAGGGGAACAAGAATATCTGGGGGAAAAGAGAAATAGTAGGGCGGAATACGTTCTAAGGCATTTTTGGGGAATAGTATGTGATATATTACAAGCAGAGATAGGGAAAAAGAGGTAGATGTAGACCTAGATCAGACAGTTATAGATGCAAACTGTGCATATTTCAGGGAAATCGGTAGGTTAGTTCAGAATATGGAACAATGATGGTACGCGTCTAACCAGTTCTAGGACTGAAGACCTAATGATGATGATACAAAATCAAGCCTTCTGTCTTTCTGAGCAATAAAATAGTCTATAACTTTTGCGTCAAAATTGTTGATGTTATGTATTAAGTTTTTGTTGACTGACATCATTGCTAAGGCATTAAGACGTTCTTCGGACATTGTGTTCCTTAGATAAGTTTTAATCCTATTAAAAGTTGAAAAACATCTTTCAGATTCGGCAGTGGACATTGGGGTTGTGACTATAATTTTTAATAATTTTATTGTTTCGCCAAATGTTTCGTTTAACCCATTTTGGGTCAACCAGGAAAGCATGTTTAGGCCGCCTAAAATATTTTTAAAATCCGTTCTTGAGTACATCACTTCCAATTCAGTCCTCAATTTGCCTGGCTGTAACATTGTTTAACACTTAACAATCGATTGGAAATACGATGTTGGAAATGTTTTTGAGTAAGTATCAAAATTAGTTACGTCTACTAAAAATGCGGTTTTAAATGAGTTTGGTATGAGAGCCTGTCCTTCATCTGAACAACTATTATATCGCACACTTTTTTAGCAATCAAATTCCGATTTTCCACGTTACTAATTTTTTTTCGTTTAGTATCATTATAGATTATATTTTTTTCTATCTCATCAGTTGAATTTCTAGCAGATGCTATTATCCTTTTAAAGTCTTTCATTTTTCTCTTCAGTGCAACACTGTCTGTATCTCTAGCTTGAAACTGATTAAATAATATGTCAACATGTGGAAAAATTTTATGAAATAAATTGAGAAAAAACACAAAATCAGGATTTTACAGAATTCTACGCAAACCATATGCTTCCCTACAGGTAATAGTTTTATTGCATTTTTCTTCTAATTCCTCAAAGCATTCGATTAGTTTTTCTTTATTCTCATATACGACGTTCACAATACGAATATTATAATTCCAACGTGTGGCAGCAACAGTGGAAAATTTTCGTTTCACTATTTCTTTTAGCACATCACACCTGTGAGTAGAATGAGAAAAAAAGGCAGGAATTGCGAATAAATTAGAAAAAAAAAATTTAACTTTAGCATTTTGACTAGTTGCTTTCTGCATAATTAAATTTAATTGACTAGCATAACAGTGAACAAAATGGGCATTTTTATATTTAAGTTTTATTTTTGACTGAACTCCACTAGCAGAACCACTCATAACATTTGTACCGTCTTAAGTTTGAGCGATTAGTTTAGATGGCGAGTTTAATATTAATTTATCTAATTCCTGCTCAATACACTCCGTTAAACCGTTAGCCGTTTTATCTATTACTCGTAGAAATGTCCATAATTTCTCATAAATATTTCCACTGTAGAAATATCTAACTATAATTACCATTTGACATTGATTTGAAATGTCAGTCGTCTCATCGCACTGAATTGCCAAAAATTCACTACCTTTAATTTGATCTTGAATTTCTTGACGACACAATGCAAGCATGTTTTCTAAAATCTCGTTTTGCATAGTTTTAGATGTACCTTTAAATACACTCGCTATGTGTAAATGTTCTTTTAAAATTACATCCAATTCCGAAGTAAAATCAATTAATTCTAACAAAATTCCACGGTTTTCGGAATCTACTTTTTCATTGTGTCCTCTCAATGCCAATTCTAACTTTTCACAAAATTTAATACAATTGATAATTTTTTTTAAAATGTATCTATTTTTAGTCACCTGCTCATTATGCTTCATAATGTTCTGCCTATATGCGGAATCTAACTGAACCGTAATGTTCACGGAACCTAGCATAGCCAAATCCGTGCAAGACTTTATATGGTACTTGCTAATTTCATGCTTTTCTATTTTATCGTTTATATGCTTCAGATCTCTAAAGCCTTTTTCCGACCATGTTTTGTCCATTCCGTCACAATAAAATAAATGACAAGGAAAACAAAATAGAGCATTCGATTGAGTGTATCCGGAAATCCACTGACATTTTTTATAAATTTTTTTTAAAAAATGCCTTGTAAAACTATGATTTTCAACCTTATCTACCTGTTTCAGATTAAATCCGGCCGCGAACGGCCTAGATTCTTAATTTTCACCTTTTCTGCTAATGGAAGAGTTTTAAATTTAATTTCGACTATATTACGAATATTGTTTTCAGTCATCTTGAATAATTCAAAATATTAATCAAAATTATACACTACGACTACACTCACAAAACAAGACACGGTCTTTACTTTCAACGAAAACAAGTGAAATAATCTCTACGCTCACGCAAATTAGTACCGGACAATTGTTTGATTTCCTGTAAGATTTGCATTGAAGCCGGGCTCAATAGAATGGAGCCCTCCCTTACACCAATGTACTAAAGAGAATCAAGGAGTTCTGTTAACGTGAAGAGAGCACTGTCAAAATGTCTAGGACAGGTATTTATTTATTATTGCTTAAATGTTGGATGTAAAATGAATAAGTGAGAAACTTAATTGTTTTAAATAATTTTAAAATATTTATATCAGTGTTACATTTGATCATTTGAACCACAAATCTTAAAAGAATTATATGCATTTTGGTGTTAATTTTCATTAAAACTGTTAGATGTGATTGCTTACGAAAGGACGACGGCGGAATATGTTTACTATTTATATCTGTTTCCGGCATCATACATCATTTTCATTGTAAACGTAGCATTTGTAATTTATTTACTGAGACCACTTAATAATGCCGGGCTGAAAGCATTTATGCATTCGATCTCTAGTTTTGAGTAATCATTTTACGATGAATTAATTTATGCCGAAAAATTTATTTACGGTACCCATTCCTTAAAATAACTTGGGGGGCTCTAGCCTTTCAGTCCCCATCGAGTAGCCGCGGCTGACTAACTATGTTTAATTTTTATAGGGGAAGTGTGTAATAGCATTGAAAAACTTTAAATTTCTAAAGTTTTAAAAACTAACATCATCATATTGCAATTTAGCCTTTGCTTACCTATCTTAATAATACACATTCAAACAAAGTTCCAGAATGATACTGATTAACAACGATTTCTAAGGCAGTTGTCCACTACATACCTCTCACAAAAGACTCAGGTTGGATAAAATGCACATTTTTGTAGAAACTGTAGAGATCTAATTTTCATTTCAATGTTAGTTATGCAGCTTATGAAGAGATGTTGTTAAAAGGCAACAGATGACGCTGTGTGCAACGTAAGATTTTACAAAAATATTGAATAGATACACACTTGCCCCCTATACACACTTACCCCACTTCACCTTATTGTGTGCTTGTTCTTTGTTCTTGTATAGTATCGTAAAATGTTGAAAATTACAACATTCTCCATATCATTCATATTCACTTCGTCCAATAGATTATTCATTTTAATTAGCAAAAATATACAAATCAGCAATAACTTTGTACAGGATTATATACTTATCACTGTATATTACGAAACCAAAGAAATATAAAATTATTTACAATTCAGTATACTAAATAAGGCAATTTGTGATTAAGTTAAAATAACAAACAATTTAGCATATGATAAAACCAGTGCAAAAACTATAATCTAATTTGAAATGTTGAAGAACAATAAGGTATAGCGTTGCCTCATTTTTTTGTTAACGGGATATTTAGCGTGATATTGCTAAGGTTCTCTATTGCTGTAATGAAAATACATTAAATTCGACCCATTAAAATTTTGTTATAGCGATCGGAACTCATAATGTAAAAGTTATGAGACGCTCCTGGTCGTCTCTTATTTAATTTAAAATTAATTGAAAGCTAATTAATATGTAATAAATGTATATCCTTTTGGGTTGTTTTTGCAACAAAATACAAAAGAGCACAAACAAAATGTGAAATGTCGAAAATATAATTTTATTTGTGTTCTTATAGTGTATGTTTGGTTGCCTATCTTAACTACTTCGCTATTACTGTTTTCTATTTAGTTAAAATTTACTGGATGTAGAGTTATTGAAGATCAATGTGTATAGTGCTCGGTACTATTTAATAATAACGTAATTTAAGTGCAAAGTAATGCTTGTTTAGGCGGTTAAATGTATTCATATTGAATTTTGTTATAAACAGTATTCTAATAAGTAGCAAATAACTGTACGCCACTGATCCAATCGTAATATACGATGTAGAATACACGAGGTCACGATGTGTGTTGGGTGGGGCTGATTACCTTTCCATTCCATCCGCAGTATCACCGGACCGCATTCTACAGTCTAGTTTAAATTACTCATCGTCGTAGTTGATTTATATCCGCGCGCACAGAACTTCAATCGTTAATACTTGCTAATGCTCACATCGATTATTCATCGATCGTGATACGCGTTAAATATTCTGAAAAATGTCAACTGAAAATTCGAAACACGAAGTTACAGAAACAACTCGATTGTGTGTTATATCCAAATGGGACAATTTCGATGGTTATGGTTTTAATTTGCATGCCGAAAAAGGTAAAGTTGGGCAATACATTGGTAAAGTGGATGAGGGGTCGCCGGCCGAAGCCGCAGGCCTTCGCCAAGGTGACCGTATCCTGGAAGTAAATGGTGAGAGCATAGTTGATAAAACACATAAACAAGTTGTTGAAGCTATAAAGGCGTTGGAGAACGAAACCACGCTGTTAGTTACGGATCCACAAGAAGAGTTAATTAACACGGATGTTAATAATAAAATTCCTGAGAAACTGGTTAATAATAATGGACCGAACGGAAAAGAAACCGAAAATGGTGCTTTAAATCTCAACATGACGGCTGCAGAATTACGAGCCAAACTCAAGGAGCGGAAGAAATTTGATCCTAAAAAAGAAGCGATTGATTTTAAACAGAAGTTTGATATTGTGCAAAAACTTTAAGTTTTTCTTTTAAGTTTAATTGGTATTTTAAGTTTTTAGTGCAGTACAAAGTGTAATTAACCCCCGTTACAATAATAAATTAATAAGTGCACATCAGTTGGGATATATAACCTTCACTAATTACATAGAAGGCAGTTATTAGCGTTATATAATGATAATAAAAAAAATCGACCAGAAAAACCGCTTAAAAAATACGTTTATGACCGTGACAACTCTTGTGTAATACTTGTACCTAATGCACAATGGTTGTTAATTATCTACATGAACAACTTCTGGAATGAAGATTATTTTTGTAATTAAAGTTATTTTCAGGATGTATTTTCTTAATAATTTCAAGAAATATTTTTGTACGATTCCTATATTTGATTTATACTGTTATCAAAATAAACGGATTTAATAATAATGTGACTCCTTTTTAAATTACATGTTAGGAGCATCCTTGCATATGTGGGTGAAGGTGAGCAGCATGTTTACTTACTGTTTGGAAAGCCCTACATAGAGGTGAGCTTGTTCAAATGGAGCAACACAGCAACTACTCTCAAATATCATTAAAAGAAATTCGAGGCCAACAAGTAATTGAAGAAAATAGTATAACTAAACAGTTCCAACATGCTTTCGAACGTAGATGTCGAAGATTTTTCTAATATATCTTCAACGCGAATCGTGGAACTTGAAAAACAAAAACTTGGTTATTGCGGTTTTCATTTAACACGCAGTAAATGGGATCCTTATCCATGGATTTCTAAGGTAGATTCCGATTCACCCGCCGCATATGCAGGACTGCATCCCGGCGAATGCATTTTGGAAATTAACGGTGAGGATATTATCGGTAAAAGGATTTCTGAAGTTGCAGAACGTATTAAATCGGGACCTAATCAGGCTTCCTTGTTGGTTTGGAATTGTGGTACGCATCCCCAATGTACACCAGAGGTATGTATGTATATAATAATTAATTAAATCACTGGTAAAACTTACTGACTACCCTACAAATAACTACGTAATATTGTGTAAAGTTCTAGCTGAAAATATTTCATACATTTAGCAGCTTAATCTTTCTGTTTATATCGCGTGGCCACAATATGCTGCGCAGATCACGCAAGTGTTATGTTATTACATCATTAAGTCTCCCATTCCATGCTATTGTAATTTATTTGTTTTCCATTTAATTAACATTTGAGCAAATTTATTGTTTTGAATCACATTTATAAATAGCGAATTGCATAACTGATAATTTTTGTATTTTGTACTTTTAAGACATACGAACCTAAATGTGAAATACCCCTGTCTCGGCATTCTTATCAGCTAGCGTTTGTATTACAGTATAATAACACCTTGAATTAAAAAACAGCGTAGTTACCTTGGACTTTCCATACTTGCATATGTATTTACAACCAGACTAGAAAAAATTCCTATTAGTATGACATCAAACCTTGGGAATTACGGCATTAAAATTTATTATTTCCTAATGTAAAACTTGCAATTATATTGGCATTTCAAAAATTGCGTATATGAAACTTTTGTTTTTGTGTTATAAACATCCCATTGGTATCACAAACCGGTTTTTGCACATGAATCAATTATTGGTACCACCCAAAACGATGTAGGTACTGCATCACATTCATAAGAATATATATATATATATATATATATATATATATATAGTATATATATATATATATATATAATATATATATATATATATATATATATATATATATATATATATATATATAGTTAGAATTAACGACCTCTGGTTTAATACTATTCAGTTTTTCTTTTATGGGTTATAGGTCCTGTTTAAAATTAATAAAGGCGTACTCTTTTATTCCATCTGAATTTTCGAGTATATTTGTGCTCTTGGTCACAGATTACTAAAAATTACACGTTGTATAAACACAGTTATTGCAAATGAATATATACTTACAATAGTTGAGATTGTGTAATTACTGGCATGTGTAACAGGAAAACATTTTTAAAAAACTATTTAGAACAATTACAAAATTGACAGTTTCTGACAAATGACATATAAATTAAAACATTTGTATATAAACATGCAAACTAAACTAGAGTGGAACTAAAAATAAATTATGAATATGCTTTATGGTAAATGATTATGAGTGGGGTGTACTAGTAAATGATATCTGGTTTGCTGGTGAATGTGTTTATCTATGTGCAGTGTCTGTATATTGTATATTTGTGTATGTTATGTATGTGTGTGTCTGGTAAGCTTTGTTTTGTTGTGTAAAGTTGTATATGTGCGTGTGTTTGTGTGCGTGTGGGTACGTGTATGTATGTGTAAGTGTGTATATTGAGTGTAACTACATTATTTTTCTCATTAGAACCTAAGTTTCTTCTTTTTTTTTTTTTTATTTTATATAATATATTTTATTATTTTGTGTATATTTGCTATTTGGGTGACTTGAAATTAAGCAAGTAAGTGTATATCGAACTTAGATTGAGATATCTGTTTTTTATTTATACTATTTGGACAGTTATATATGTGACACATTTCTTTGAAAATGCGTTTAGATGTTACTTTTCGGTTTCTAATATTTTAGCGTCATTGAAATTCATATTATGACCTTTCGTTAAGACATGTGTAGACAAAGCACATGCCTGAGGTTTTATTTTAATATCGCTTTTGTGTTGCGTTATTCGCTGTTTTAAACTTTGAGCAGTTTGGCCTATATAGGACGCATCACAATCCGAGCAGTTAATTTTGTATATGGTATTCCGTTGATTTAAACAGGGAGTTTTATCTTTATTTTAGAAAATAATTTTTATTGAGATTAAGTTTTGTTTCATGATTTTTATGTTTTCTTTTAAATACTTGTATCAATTTAGGTGTTAAGCGTTCTATATAAGGTAATGTTTTATACGAAGTGTTTATAAGGTCTTTATTGTTTTTATTGGAGAATGTACTGCTATTTAGTGTTGTTTTATTACAGTTGAAGGATAACCGTTTTCTCTTAAAATTTTAGAAAATAATTTAATATTCTTATTGTATAATGAAGGATGGGAAATTCTTTTATGCGATTTTTCATTTCTATAATAAAATTTATCTTGGTACTAAAATTTTGATAAGAGTAGTAGTTAATATATCGATTCGAATTTGTTGGCTTTTGATACCAGTCTAGTATGATTTTGTTTTCTCGTGTTCGAATTAGTAATGTATCTAGAAATGGCACACTGTTATTTGTTTCCATTTCAGCTGTAAACTGTAGGTGTTTATTATACCCATTAAAAACTTCTAATGTTTCCTTAGGCTTCTGTTCGGGAATGGCTGTAATTATGTCATCTACAAACTTTCTAATAAATGGTAGTTTGAAGGACAGCTTAGGTATAATTGTTTCGAGGAGAGTATCCATTACTATGTCAGAAATCACTGGACTTAGGTTCGAGCCTATTGGACAACCAAAATTTGTTTAAAATAATTATCATTAAATGAAAAGTAACTTGATTCGAACAAAAATTCTATAATTTCAAAGAACATTTTGTTGTCAATTTTACATTGTAATTTAATACGGTTCCATATACCTTTATATTTTCCAAAGCTAATGTTTTTGGTATGTTAGTGAATAAAGAGATCACGTCTAAGCTAATTAATACATATCCTTCTGGTAATTGAAAATTATTGATGAAATCTGCAAATTCAAAAGAGTCTTTCGTGTTATATTTACTTTCTGTTGATTTTGAAGGATTACTGAAATAAATTTCGATAAAGACTCTGTAGGGCAATTATTACATGAAACTATTGGTCGCATAGGAAAGTTATCTTTATGAATTTTGGTAAAGCATAGAGTTTAGGAACTGTACTACTATAATTATTTAATGCTTTGGCTTCTTCTTTGCTTATGTAATTTTTATTTTTTAAAGATTTGATTAAATTTAAAGTTTTGTTCTGAATGCTAGTTGTTGGATCTTTATCTAATTGGCAATAAGTATTAGAATCACGTAGTAACGTTTCTATTTTGTTTATATATTCGGCTTTTGACATAGCTACAGTAATATTACCTTTGTCTGATTTAATCACTACTATGTTTTCATTTTCTTTTAAAAATTCTTACATTGAATGTAGTCATGCCACAGTTTAGGTTTGCGTTTAGAATGTTCATGTATAAAGTTAGTTAAGATATTTGTAATGTACGTTCTATATAGGTCTCTTTTTTCTGTATTAATATTTAGGAGTATGTTTTCAATATCTGCTAAAATATTATTAACCGTAAATTTATTTATAACTGGAGGAATGCAAAACTTAGGTCCTAGTGATAGTATGTGTTTGATTTGATTTGGTATATTCAGATTACTGATATCTTTAAACCACTTGTTATTATTATGTGGGATTTTATTGCTTAAAGACAAAATTTCATTAAATTTTCTTATATTCCTTGTCTTAACTTCATAAAATTTTTATTAAAAGCAATTTTAAGTCTTCTGTCATATTCTGTATAGACATAATTTGGAATAATATCAGTAATTTGCGTTTTAAATCTGAGACTTGATTATTGAATTGACATATGGTGCGATGAGTGATTCTTATTTTAAATTTAAAATTTTGACTGTCAGTTTATCATTAAATCTTTTATTTCGTTTGCCATAGTTCTTGTGTTGTTATTTAATAGATTATATATGTTCTTAATAGCATGTGGTATGTGATTAGGTAATACTTGTGTTTCCTGCATTGCAAAAGGAATACCTTTCTGTTTAGTAATGATGCCAGTTTAATGTTGATGTTTGCCCAACGTTTAAGAAGTTCCGTGGTGTTGGCTCCATATTTTAAAGTGATGTTATTATAGAAACCCATTATATTATAGTTAGAATTAACGACCTCTGGTTTAATACTATTCAGTTTTTCTTTATGGGTTATAGGTCCTGTTTAAAAATAATAAAAGGCGTACTCTTTTATTCCATCTGAATTTTCGAGTATATTTGTACTCTTGGTCACAGATTACTAAAATTACACGTTGTATAAACACAGTTATTGCAAATGAATATATACTTACAATAGTTGAGATTGTGTAATTACTGGCATGTGTAACAGGAAAACATTTTTAAAAACTATTTAGAACAATTACAAAATTGACAGTTTCTGACAAATGACATATAAATTAAAACATTTGTATATAAACATGCAAACTAAACTAGAGTGGAACTAAAATAAATTATGAATATGCTTTTATGGTAAATGATTATGAGTGGGTGTACTAGTAAATGATATCTGGTTTGCAGGTGAATGTGTTTATCTATGTGCAGTGTCTGTATATTGTATATTTGTGTATGTTATGTATGTGTGTGTCTGGTAAGCTTTGTTTTGTTGTGTAAAGTTGTATATGTGCGTGTGTTTGTGTGTGTGGGTACGTGTATGTATGTGTAAGTGTGTATATTGAGTGTAACTACATTATTTTTCTCATTAGAACCTAAGTTTCTTCTTTTTTTTTATTTTATATAATATATTTTATTATTTTGTGTATATTTGCTATTTGGGTGACTTGAAATTAAGCAAGTAAGTGTATATCGAACTTAGATTGGAGATATCTGTTTTTTTATTTATACTATTTGGACAGTTATATATGTGACACATTTCTTTGAAAATGCGTTTAGATGTTACTTTTTCGGTTTCTAATATTTTAGCGTCATTGAAATTCATATTATGACCTTTCGTTAAGACATGTGTAGACAAAGCACATGCCTGAGGTTTTATTTTAATATCGCTTTTGTGTTGCGTTATTTGCTGTTTTAAACTTCGAGCAGTTTGGCCTATATAGGACGCATCACAATCCGAGCAGTTAATTTTGTATATGGTATTCCGTTGATTTAAACAGGGAGTTTTATCTTTATTTTAGAAAATAATTTTTTATTGAGATTAAGTTTTGTTTCATGATTTTTATGTTTTCTTTTTAAATACTTGTATCAATTTAGGTGTTAAGCGTTCTATATAAGGTAATGTTTTATACGAAGTGTTTATAAGGTCTTTATTGTTTTTATTGGAGAATGTACTGCTATTTAGTGTTGTTTTATTACAGTTGAAGGATAACCGTTTTCTCTTAAAATTTTAGAAAATAATTTAATATTCTTATTGTATAATGAAGGATGGGAAATTCTTTTATGCGATTTTCATTTCTATAATAAAATTTATCTTGGTACTAAAATTTTGATAAGAGTAGTAGTTAATATATCGATTGAATTTGTTGGCTTTTGATACCAGTCTAGTATGATTTTGTTTTCTCGTGTTCGAATTAGTAATGTATCTAGAAATGGCACACTGTTATTTGTTTCCATTTCAGCTGTAAACTGTAGGTGTTTATTATACCCATTAAAAACTTCTAATGTTTCCTTAGGCTTCTGTTCGGGAATGGCTGTAATTATGTCATCTACAAACTTTCTAATAAATGGTAGTTTGAAGGACAGCTTAGGTATAATTGTTTCGAGGAGAGTATCCATTACTATGTCAGAAATCACTGGACTTAGGTTCGAGCCTATTGGACAACCAAAAATTTGTTTAAAATAATTATCATTAAATGAAAAGTAACTTGATTCGAACAAAAATTCTATAATTTCAAAGAACATTTTGTTGTCAATTTTACATTGTAATTTAATACGGTTCCACATACCTTTTATATTTTCCAAAGCTAATGTTTTTGGTATGTTAGTGAATAAAGAGATCACGTCTAAGCTAATTAATACATATCCTTCTGGTAATTGAAAATTATTGATGAAATCTGCAAATTCAAAAGAGTCTTTCGTGTTATATTTACTTTCTGTTGATTTTTGAAGGATTACTGAAATAAATTTCGATAAAGACTCTGTAGGCAATTATTACATGAAACTATTGGTCGCATAGGAAAGTTATCTTTATGAATTTTTGGTAAAGCATAGAGTTTAGGAACTGTACTACTATAATTATTTAATGCTTTGGCTTCTTCTTTGCTTATGTAATTTTATTTTTAAAGATTTGATTAAATTTAAAGTTTTGTTCTGAATGCTAGTTGTTGGATCTTTATCTAATTGGCAATAAGTATTAGAATCACGTAGTAACGTTTCTATTTTGTTTATATATTCGGCTTTTGACATAGCTACAGTAATATTACTTTTGTCTGATTTAATCACTACTATGTTTTCATTTTCTTTTAAAAAATTCTTACATTGAATGTAGTCATGCCACAGTTTAGGTATGCGTTTAGAATGTTCATGTATAAAGTTAGTTAAGATATTTGTAATGTACGTTCTATATAGGTCTCTTTTTTCTGTATTAATATTTAGGAGTATGTTTTCAATATCTGCTAAAATATTATTAACCGTAAATTTATTTATAACTGGAGGAAACAAAACAAAACAAAACTTAATCTCAATAAAAAAATTATTTTCTAAAATAAAAGATAAAACTCCTGTTTAAATCAACGGAATACCATATACAAAATTAACTGCTCGGATTGTGATGCGTCCTATATAGGCCAAACTGCTCAAAGTTTAAAACAGCGAATAACGCAACACAAAAGCGATATTAAAATAAAACCTCAGGCATGTGCTTTGTCTACACATGTCTTAACGAAAGGTCATAATATGAATTTCAATGACGCTAAAATATTAGAAACCGAAAAGTAACATCTAAACGCATTTTCAAAGAAATGTGTCACATATATAACTGTCCAAATAGTATAAATAAAAAAACAGATATCTCCAATCTAAGTTCGATATACACTTACTTGCTTAATTTCAAGTCACCCAAATAGCAAATATACACAAAATAATAAAATATATTATATAAAATAAAAAAAAAAGAAGAAACTTAGGTTCTAATGAGAAAATAATGTAGTTACACTCAATATACACACTTACACATACATACACGTACCCACACGCACACAAACACACGCACATATACAACTTTACACAACAAAACAAAGCTTACCAGACACACACATACATAACATACACAAATATACAATATACAGACACTGCACATAGATAAACACATTCACCTGCAAACCAGATATCATTTACTAGTACACCCCACTCATAATCATTTACCATAAAGCATATTCATAATTTATTTTTAGTTCCACTCTAGTTTAGTTTGCATGTTTATATACAAATGTTTTAATTTATATGTCATTTGTCAGAAACTGTCAATTTTGTAATTGTTCTAAATAGTTTTTAAAATGTTTTCCTGTTACACATGCCAGTAATTACACAATCTCAACTATTGTAAGTATATATTCATTTGCAATAACTGTGTTTATACAACGTGTAATTTTAGTAATCTGTGACCAAGAGTACAAATATACTGAAAATTCAGATGGAATAAAAAGAGTACGCCTTTTATTATTTTTAAACAGGACCTATAACCCATAAAAGAAAAACTGAATAGTATTAAACCAGAGGTCGTTAATTCTAACTATAATATAATGGGTTTCTATAATAACATCACTTTAAAATATGGAGCCAACACCACGGAACTTCTTAAACGTTGGGCAAACATCAACATTAAACTGGCATCATTACTAAACAGAAAGGTATTCCTTTTGCAATGCAGGAAACACGAAGTATTACCTAATCACATACCACATGCTATTAAGAACATATATAATCTATTAAATAACAACACAAGAACTATGGCAAACGAAATAAAAAGATTTAATGATAAACTGACAGTCAAAATTTTAAATTTAAAAATAAGAATCACTCATCGCACCATATGTCAATTCAATAATCAAGTCTCAGATTTAAAAACGCAAATTACTGATATTATTCCAAATTATGTCTATACAGAATATGACAGAAGACTTAAAATTGCTTTTAATAAAAAATTTTATGAAGTTAAGACAAGGAATATAAGAAAATTTAATGAAATTTTGTCTTTAAGCAATAAAATCCCACATAATAATAACAAGTGGTTTAAAGATATCAGTAATCTGAATATACCAAATCAAATCAAACACATACTATCACTAGGACCTAAGTTTTTGCATTCCTCCAGTTATAAATAAATTTACGGTTAATAATATTTTAGCAGATATTGAAAACATACTCCTAAATATTAATACAGAAAAAAGAGACCTATATAGAACGTACATTACAAATATCTTAACTAACTTTATACATGAACATTCTAAACGCAAACCTAAACTGTGGCATGACTACATTCAATGTAAGAATTTTTTAAAAGAAAATGAAAACATAGTAGTGATTAAATCAGACAAAGGTAATATTACTGTAGCTATGTCAAAAGCCGAATATATAAAGAAAATAGAAACGTTACTACGTGATTCTAATACTTATTGCCAATTAGATAAAGATCCAACAACTAGCATTCAGAACAAAACTTTAAATTTAATCAAATCTTTAAAAAATAAAAATTACATAAGCAAAGAAGAAGCCAAAGCATTAAATAATTATAATAGTACAGTTCCTAAACTCTATGCTTTACCAAAAATTCATAAAGATAACTTTCCTATGCGACCAATAGTTTCATGTAATAATTGCCCTACAGAGTCTTTATCGAAATTTATTTCAGTAATCCTTCAAAAATCAACAGAAAGTAAATATAACACGAAAGACTCTTTTGAATTTGCAGATTTCATCAATAATTTTCAATTACCAGAAGGATATGTATTAATTAGCTTAGACGTGATCTCTTTATTCACTAACATACCAAAAACATTAGCTTTGGAAAATATAAAGGTATATGGAACCGTATTAAATTACAATGTAAAATTGACAACAAAATGTTCTTTGAAATTATAGAATTTTTGTTCGAATCAAGTTACTTTTCATTTAATGATAATTATTTTAAACAAATTTTTGGTTGTCCAATGGGCTCGAACCTAAGTCCAGTGATTTCTGACATAGTAATGGATACTCTCCTCGAAACAATTATACCTAAGCTGTCCTTCAAACTACCATTTATTAGAAAGTTTGTAGATGACATAATTACAGCCATTCCCGAACAGAAGCCTAAGGAAACATTAGAAGTTTTTAATGGGTATAATAAACACCTACAGTTTACAGCTGAAATGGAAACAAATAACAGTGTGCCATTTCTAGATACATTACTAATTCGAACACGAGAAAACAAAATCATACTAGACTGGTATCAAAAGCCAACAAATTCGAATCGATATATTAACTACTACTCTTATCAAAATTTTAGTACCAAGATAAATTTTATTATAGAAATGAAAAATCGCATAAAAAGAATTTCCCATCCTTCATTATACAATAAGAATATTAAATTATTTTCTAAAATTTTAAGAGAAAACGGTTATCCTTCAACTGTAATAAAAACAACACTAAATAGCAGTACATTCTCCAATAAAACAATAAAGACCTTATAAACACTTCGTATAAAACATTACCTTATATAGAACGCTTAACACCTAAATTGATACAAGTATTTAAAAAGAAAACATAAAAATCATGAAACAAAACTTAATCTCAATAAAAAATTATTTTCTAAAATAAAAGATAAAACTCCTGTTTAAATCAACGGAATACCATATACAAAATTAACTGCTCGGATTGTGATGCGTCCTATATAGGCCAAACTGCTCAAAGTTTAAAACAGCGAATAACGCAACACAAAAGCGATATTAAAATAAAACCTTAGGCATGTGCTTTGTCTACACATGTCTTAACGAAAGGTCATAATATGAATTTCAATGACGCTAAAATATTAGAAACCGAAAAGTAACATCTAAACGCATTTTCAAAGAAATGTGTCACATATATAACTGTCCAAATAGTATAAATAAAAAAACAGATATCTCCTATCTAAGTTCGATATACACTTACTTGCTTAATTTCAAGTCACCCAAATAGCAAATATACACAAAATAATAAAATATATTATATAAAATAAAAAAAAAAAAAAAAGAAGAAACTTAGGTTCTAATGAGAAAAATAATGTAGTTACACTCAATATACACACTTACACATACATACACGTACCCACACGCACACAAACACACGCACATATACAACTTTACACAACAAAACAAAGCTTACCAGACACACACATACATAACATACACAAATATACAATATACAGACACTGCACATAGATAAACACATTCACCTGCAAACCAGATATCATTTACTAGTACACCCCACTCATAATCATTTACCATAAAGCATATTCATAATTTATTTTTAGTTCCACTCTAGTTTAGTTTGCATGTTTATATACAAATGTTTTAATTTATATGTCATTTGTCAGAAACTGTCAATTTTGTAATTGTTCTAAATAGTTTTTTAAAAATGTTTTCCTGTTACACATGCCAGTAATTACACAATCTCAACTATTGTAAGTATATATTCATTTGCAATAACTGTGTTTATACAACGTGTAATTTTAGTAATCTGTGACCAAGAGTACAAATATACTGAAAATTCAGATGGAATAAAAGAGTACGCCTTTTATTATTTTTAAACAGGACCTATAACCCATAAAAGAAAAACTGAATATATATATATATATATATATATATATATATATATATTTTGCTGTGATATTCGCCCCACGGTTTGGGCGTACATATTTATATGCTGTGTTAACTTCCTGTAGGAAAAATAAAACCCTTGTTATTCTCGCCCCTCGGCTTGGGCATACATATTTACTATTATATTTACCTGTTAGCCCCTTGTTATTATATTAATATTTAGCCCCACGATTGGGTCGAGCTATTTATGTCGTGTTATCTTCCTGTAGGAAAAATAAAACCCTTGAAATTCTCGCCCCTCGGTTGGGCAGATATATTTATGCTGTGATTTATTCTTTTATTACTCAAGCACTTGTAGAAATGTTAATTTATAATTTTCTTTTCCTCGACTAGCTGATTCAATTGAATAAAGCACTTCTACAATACACAGTATAATAATTAAATATTTACAACCTTATTAAATATCTTCTCCCTTTTTAAATTATATACATCTGTCAGATTTTTAAAAAATCAAGCCATCAAAACGAGTTTTTTATTACATTTAGAGACCTTTTGAAACGTTTCAAGGTGTCTATTACTTTTCATAAATTTATACAAGAGACCCCAATTTGTCGGCTCTTACACTTTGAATTATTATTGAGATAAAAACAGTTTCTAAATTAAACCAAATCAAAATATCTAACCTGAAGAAGTTCAGTGGGTGCTCTGCATTCCCAAGAATTGAAGTCGACATCCAACCAAATTAGTATCCAAATCGCTATTGGTGAGATTATTCCAATGAAAGGTTTTCATTTCCGTAATAGAATATTTACCATTTTCAGTGTTTATCAAATTGCTTGAACAGGTAACATTCTCCAGAGTCTCGTATCCAAAATTGTATTTAAGATCGTAATTGACAGGAATCGTAACAAGATCTTTATTAGAATCGTTATATCGATTGCAATTTAAGATTGTAATTAAGATGGTAATTCAGATGGTGATTAAGATGGTAATTAAGATGGTAATTAAAAGCCCTGTTTATTTATTATTAGAAGCGGTATAATTTCACTAAATCTGATCTACTTTCGTGTTTAGAAGTACGGCTCGCTTGCACAATTACACACTCTTTAATTTTCACTTTAATTTACTATTCACGTAAATATTTAGCACTTTCAAGTATAGTGACTGCCCAGTTTCTAAGGTATACTAACTCGATATTCAATTGTTATGATATTTATAGGATCGGCCCCTTTTGTTTGCGATTTGTTGACTTCACGTGCTGGGCGAGATCAAGTGTCTTATCTCTTGTTATTTTGGGAAACTTTATCAATTGTTTAGTTAAATTGCATGAAGCGATGCTAAGAATGTCACGTAATTCATTATAATACCTCACATTTAATTCAGAAATCCCAGAAATCTTCGTCCAACAAATCACGTACTATTGTTGTTGGCCTTATTCTAATCTGAATGGAATAAATTTGGTGTTTGTTTATTTCCTGATAAATTGGATTTTTGAACAAATGTGATGCTTTTAGATCACGTACGCTTTTCAAATAATGCATAATTTCTGCGTGCGTTTAAAATGATATTATTAACGCACTTTTTGAATATTTATCTAGCCAATTCATGCAGGTTTTTTACTGATTTAATTTCATTGCGTTTCGTTACATTTTTAAATTCTTATCTTTGCTCGTAGCTACTCTTGGATATGTGTTTTAATCGTTTGTACTGCTTTATACAGTGTGCTCTCAACTAATAATATTTATAATGACCTATTTGCTCCTCTATTATCTGTAATTATGTACTTTTGTTACTTGGGAGTTTGTTTTGTTTATTCTACGACCCCTATGACTTAACCTACCCTTAAATTAATCCTATAATTACAGCAATATATATATTTAATGTTGTGTTATTCCCTTTATATTTAGCCCCACGACTTGGGCAGACCATAAATCTGTGATATACGAGCGCCGCAACTTGGGCGTCATAAATATGCTGTGATATCTCTCAGCCCCTACGATTGGGTGCAATAAAATGCTATGATATCACCCTTATACCACACAAACACTTGTGAAATTGTTCATTTATAATTTTCTTTTGCCTCGACTAGCTGATTCAATTAAATAAAGCACTTCTGTAATACACAGGATAATGATTGAATATTTACAACCCTTTTAAATATTTTCTCCCTTTTTAAATCATATACATTTGGTAAATTATTAGAAAATCAAGCCAGCAAAACAAGCTTTTTATTACCTTAAAAGACCTGTTGAAACGTTTCAAAAATGTCTATAGCTTTTCATAAAATTTATACAAGAAACCCCCAATTTGTCGGCTTTTACACTTTAAATTATGATCGAGATAAAATACTTTAAAAATAAATCATATCAAATATATTTGAGATAAAACAGTTTTAAAAATAAGTCATATCAAAATCTCCAACCTGAAGGATTTTCATAGGTGCTCCTAAGAATTGAAGTCGATATCCAAATCGTTATTGGTGCGTTTATTTCAATGAAAGGTTTTTTATTTCCGCAATAGAATATTTACCATCAATTTGCTTGAGCAGGCAGCATTCTCCAAAATTGTATTTCTGATCGTAATGGCTCGTAATTTAAAGTTCTACAAGAATCGTAACATTATTTTAATTGTAATTTATGATTGTAATTTAGATCATATTTCAGATTGTCATTCAGATGGACATTCAGATCGACATTCAGATAGGAATTCAGAGCCCTGTTTTATTTATTATTAGAAATGTTATAATTTCTTAAAATCTTATTTACTTACGTCTCAGAAGTACGGCACAATTTTCACAAATATACACTCTAGAATTTCACTGTTAATAAATATTTATTATTCACGTAAATATTTGGCACTTTCAAGTATAGTAACTGCCCAGTTTCAAAGTATACTAACTCGATATTCAATTCTCAAGATATTTATAGGATCGTCCCACTTTTGTTTGTGATTCGCTGGCTTCACGTGCTAGGCGAGGGCAAGCATATTATCACTTGTTATTTTGGAAAGTTTACTAATTGTATGTATTTTAATTGTATGACGCGGTGCTCTAAGTCACGTAATTCAAATGTTACACCTTATATCTACTTCAGGAATCCCAGGAATTTTCGTACATATCGATCACGTAGTCTTGTTTGTTGGCCTTATTCTAATCTAAATCGAATAAATTTGGTGTTTGTTTATTTCCCAATAAATTGGATTTTCGAACAACTGTGATTCTCTTAGATCACGTACGTTTTTAAATAATGCATAATTTCTGCGTGCGTTTACGATAATATCTTAACACACTTTTTGAATGTTTATCTAGCCAATTCATGCAGGTTTTTCACTGATTTAATTTTAATGCGTTTCGTTACCTTTTTAAATTCTAATCTTTGCTAGTAGCTACTCTTAGATATGTGTTTTAATTGTTTGTACTGCTATATACAGTGGGCTCGCAACTAATAATTTTTATAATAACCTATTTACTCTTCTAATATCTATAATTATATGTTTCTGTTACTTGGGAGTTTCCCTTGCTTATTCTACGACCCCAATGACTTAACCTACCCCTAAATTAACCCTATAATTACAGCACTAATCCCTCAAATTAAAATAAAATTTTTGAAAATGTTGGTTTTGGCGCCCTTCGTGACGCAAAATTTACATTGATCAAAAATATCTAATTTTTATTTTGCTTCACTATGTACACAAGTCCTACATTATTTTTACATCCCTATTCCTATTTTAATATAACCTATTCTATAACTACACATGTATTCCTTCCGAATATTTTATGCTATTTTCTAAATGCTTATTATTTACACACGCTATAAAATTGCTGTGGTTTGCTGTAGAAAAACCTTTTTTATTCTTGCCCCACGAGTTGGGCACCATAAAATCTTTTCCTGAAGATAAAAATTATTGCAATATCTCTGGAACGTTTCGTTTTTATTTCTGCATACCCCGGCTAGCTCTAAAATCTGCTTCTTCTGCGATACTTACCATCCTAAGTTTAGTCTTGCTCACTTATACTACTAAATAAAATTACCACTCAAATAATGCAACGAAACATACAACCTTTTATTCATTCAAATCAAAATTTCACGTCACCAGCTAAATATTTACAAAATTGGATATACAGCTTCATAAAATATTACAATCTCAATCATTAAATCCTTTTAAATTTCATGACCGATTTATTTCAACAGTTTTAGTTTTATATAAGTAGATGGGTCTATCTTGAAACCCTAAATTGTAATTTACTCTGGTCTATCGTGAGCTCAGTATAAACCCTGTTACTCTAAATGCATAAATAAATCGCATCTTTGTGTTCAACAACCTTAAAGACCCGTTTACTCTTTACATTAAATTTTTATGTCATTTATTTACACCTTTAAATAATAAATACAAATTGTCCTTTTTATATTCCCTTCAAATTAGTTTTTATGTTCATAAAATACACACCAAATGTGTCAAATCACTCTAGCACAAAATAACAGCACAAAATGTTTAAGCAATAACAATAGAAATTAATTTCGTTACCTGGAGTAAGCTTTTTTCATCGTCACCTCTGAAGATGTTGTCTAACAAAACCTCGTCGTTGCTTCCAGATACCTCTCTGCTATATGTAGATCAAACTCATTTCCAATCGCTATCCAAGTCTCTGCAGACGCCTTCAATGTTTCTACCCATATAATTGTCCAAACCAAGTTAATCACCTTCCGCATCTACCAAACACCCAGCATCCCCGTTCCAAAAATTTCTTAGCACGCTTACCTTAGTAACATCCTTCGTTCATTCTTTGTCTGTAGCTACAGCACCGTTTACAAAATAGCACCCACTTGTGCTTTTCACACTTTTAATTAACTTTCGATGGACTCACTAACACCGTTTTATAAAAATTTTACACTCGGATGATACCGTAGAAGTAAGTCAAGTAAGAGCTCAGTGTAGTCAAAGAGCTAAGAGGAATCAAAGAGATAAGCGAAGTAAGAGAGCCCTACTACGTCTTCTCGTGTATTTATAATGGTCAATCCACATCTCCTGTACCCTATTTCAAACGAAAAGCTCCCCTACCGTAACCGATTCTGAAAATTTTATATCCAACGAACTTTGTAAAACTTAGAATTCTCACTCTATCGTCGCTTTAGTCCGAAACACTGGTTAACAAAATACAACCGTCGCGCTCTTTTTGAAATTTTCTCTCACCCCCTAGCACTCAGCCAATCACAAACATTTCTCCCATTCTTAGGTCTAGCCTTACACTATCTTACCTTCGTCTAACTCATATTTGTGTCTCTTTTACAATCCCACTCAACATAAAATCGATATTGTGGTTGACTTCTAAATTTTGTCGCGTACTTTAAACGAGTGTTTTATCCAACGTCTCTATTTGTTTTCCTCGTCTCGCCTATGCTATCGATATCCCATCTCAACTTGCTTTCAAACCACCGGTTGTTTTCGTAGCCTTCGCATCGACCGTTAACTAAGTTTCTACAGAATTATGTTCCAACCTACATTCAGGTTCCTTGAACTTGTTTATTTATCTGTCAGGCTTTTCTCTGAATCGATTGTCCGTTTGAAATCGTATTTTCCATGTTGTTCCACTTATAGAATTTCATAGGATTTGTATTTAACGAACGCTTTGTTTAGTTAAATGGAAAATATGCGTTTACATTATTGATTTTATGCCCAAAAGCTCTCTTTATTATTTGATGTGCTTGATTTACACCTTTCAAATTATTAAAGCTAATTCTATTCGTATCGTCCTTGAGTTTTCACGTACTACAAAGCTTCTACACTTATGCAAATTTAACATTCCGATTTATTACTACAAATGTATGCTATTATCCGTCCGTTTTAATGTCATAACTAATTTATTTGGCGCGTAAATAAATTATTTCTATTTTCTATATACACGGTCGTTACAAACTTATTTTCTTGATTTATCTATCCCTCTTAACCTATAACTTACACGATAATATATATATATATATATATATATATATATATATATAATTTTGTGTATAAAAACACGTTTCATTTACCGCGGAAGCAAATATTTCCTGTTACAATTGTTAAGAATACAAATCTTACTGCAGTTGCAAAGTATAGGCAAGTCCTTATTAATTATGTGTGTAGATATGACATTTAAATTCATTTAGGGTTTTTAAACGAAACAAACTCCAGAACCTTCTTTATTAATCTAGACAAATACGTCAAATCCTAAGAAATATCCTATTAAACAAATTATGAATAAAGCACCCGTTCATAGAACTTGCGTTATCATTAAAAATGCAATAAAATCAATTTTATAGCTTTCGCATTATATGGGATAGGAGGCGATGCAAAATTAACTCGTGAATCAGACAACGATCGACAACGCCTTGCTATGCTCGTAAATCATTCGGCCGCATAGTTTGATGCCAATTAAATCATTGAAACTGGAATTCTTGGAAAAATTGACATCATTAGAGTGTATTTATGTTCCAATCGAAACATGGAAATTCTCGTATGGAGATAATTTTAATATAAAAACGGGAACTTTATAAGAGGCAATTGATTCATTAATTCACATCTTGCTAAGTACCATCCAAGAATTGAGAATGGATTTGTTCCTAAACCAAACAATACGTTACATTTGCGTTTGATTATAAAGCAAAATAACATGCCGCGTTCATGAAGCTTACGCGTTTAAATAATTTCAAACGTGGAAGTTTGAAGTATCGCTTGTTTTATAAATATTAAACGCTTTCAAAACAGAAACTAGTATAAAGCTAATTAATTAAAAATAGAAAATGCACTTTGAAAATTATGATTCTAAATAGAGATTTAAAATTATATGAAGAAACTGGTAAGCTGTGCTTTTAACGTCAATCTAAATGGAAGCAGTAGGTATTTTTACTACCGTTAATTACGAAAAGCGCTTTTGGATTTCTCAAGTATTAATTTTAGACTGCTTTGTTTGTAACTGGTATTGGAGTATTTTGTCATTTGAATTTAAGATACAATAAGTCTTAATCATATAATATTTTTTTGTAAGAATATTTACCAGATAGTTTTGAGGTCAGAGTTCAAACCTTTTTGACCTTTAAATAGACTGTCAAAGATTTTTGGCCAAACACCCTTGTTGAGAATAATTTATTGTTTAAAAGAAACTATGCTGTAAATGTTCTATATTCTTTTGTATGAGAGAAAATATTTTAGACTGTATAGATGCTTTTTGATATTGTTATGTTTGATTTCATTTTGTAAATTCCATTATTTCCGCTGAGCTAGCCAGGCAAAAAAAAAGTTAGAAAGGAAGGTAAGTCAGTTATTTCAAATTTACAATTATTGTACCATGTCACAGCACGCTTGTAGCGTCTACTCCAAGGAAAGAGGGTAACAGCAAATTTAACGGCGCACCAACTCGAGGCCTTATCACAGCAAAATTTAGCAGCGCTTTAAGGTGAGGTCTCATCATAGCATAACCTTCCTTGTAGTAGACGCTAAAAGCGTGCTGTGACATGGACAACAATTGTAAATTTGAAATTAACGACTTACCTTTTCTTCTTTTCCTTTCCTGGCTAGCTCAGTGGAAGTAAAGGAATTTATAAAATTATCTCAAACACATAAATATCAAAAAGCATCTATATAGTCTAAAATATTTCTTTTATACAAAAGAATATTGAACATTTACAGTATAATTTCTTTCAAATATAAAATTATTCTTAGCAAGAACCCATTTACTTAATTATTAAAATATTCCTTATCTAATTTTTGTTATAATTTACATAACTCACACAACTCGAATCTTCTGTTGAGGATAGTGTACCTGTATTTTACTCCCATGCTTGTAAGGCTCTTTAGCCAAAAATCCTTGACAGATAGTCTATTTAAAGTCAAAATGTTTCAAACTCTGACCTCAAAACTTTCTGGTAAATATCCTTACAAAAAAATATTGTCTGATTAAAACTTATTTTACTTTAAATTTAAATGAAAAAATATTTAAATATCAGTTACAAACAAAGAAATCTAAAATTAATGTTTGCGAAATCCATAAGAGCTTTTTGTAATTAATTGTAGTAGATACCTTCTGCTACCATTTTTAAATTGACATTTATGGTCTAGCTTACCAGTTTTGTTCATATAATTTTAAATATCCGTTTAGAGTCATAATTTTTAATGTGCATTTTCTATTTTTAATTAATTAGCTTTAGACTAGTTCCTGTGTTCAAGAACGTTCAATCTTCATAAAACAAGTGATACTTCAAACTTCCATGTTTGAAATTATTAAAAAAAGAAAAAGCTTCATGAACTCGGCATGTTAGTTTGCTTTATAATCAAACGCAAATGTTACGTATCGTTTGGTTTAGGAACGAATCCATTCTCACTTCTTGCATGGTACTTAGCAAGATGCGAATTAATGAATCAATTCCCTCTAATAAAGTTCCCGCTTTTATATTAAAATTATCTCCATACGAGAATTTTCATGTTCCAATTGGAACATAATACACCCTAATGATGTCAATTTTTCCAAGAATTCTGCAGTTTTAATGGTCTAATTGGCGTCAAACTATCGGGTCGAATGATTTACGAGCATAGCAAAGCGTTGTCGATTGTTGTCTGATTCACGGGTTAATTTTGCGTCGCATCCCATACTATAGTAATGCGAAAGCTACAAAATCGATTTTATTGCTTTTTTAATGATAACGCAAGTTCTATGAACGGGTGCTTTATTCATAATTTGTTTAATAGGATATTTCTTAGGATTTGACGTATTTGTCTAGATTAATAAAGAAAATTCTAGTGTTTGTTTTATTAAAAACAACTAAATGAATTTAAATGTCATATCTACACACATAATTAATAAAGGCTGGCTTATATTTTGGAACTGCAGTATGATTAGTATTCTTAACAATTGTATAAGAAAAATATTTGCTTTCACGGTAAATGAAACGTGTTTTTATACACAAAATTATTTATTTTATGCACGGAAGGTGTACCTTTATAGTAAATGAACGGCTTTAATCTAAGTTATTCTTATTTTTGATGGTAGCTTCGTTAATAAATTCTTTATGAATGCAACAAATCGATATTGCTTTTACACGGATGCATTAATTGGCTTTGTATTTATCTCTTAAAATAATTACTTACATACACGGGAGTCAATGTAGCTAATTAAAGTTTTAATTTGCTAAATGCAAAAAGATCGATATGGTTTTTCGCCGATGTTTTAAATGGCGTTTTATTTACAATATGCTTTTATTTATATACAGGGTAGAACAATGAATCTTCGGAAATTTCAATTCTTTCCGGATGCTTTTCATTTGGGTTGGATTTATTTATAGGATTTAGGTTTCAATGACCTCTCGTGTCCTTCCTATCACGTCAATAGGGAAAGATTCGTGTGCCTTAGCCTATCATTCAAAAAAATATAATCACCAACCTGACTTTAATAAGGTTAATATTTTAGATACTGAAGTTAACTACAGAGGGAGACTTTTTCTTGAAATGACACATATCATAAACAACAGAATGCCTTAAATTATAAATCGGATACGGACGGTTTAAGTGCGATATATTCGTATATTTTAAAACTAGGCAATATAAATAGAAACAATTGTAGATTAAGAACACCAAATTAAACTATATATTTTTATCACCTTAGCATTGTATATTAATTTATAGGAACATCTGTCACCAATCAGTCATATACACTTCAAAAAAACTGTGACTTTTAAGTTTAACATGTTAGTTTACGTTTGTGTTTTGTGATATATATTTATATTTTTGTTACATTCCCGCTTTTGTACTTACATCAATACTCCAGTTTTTGTGAGTGATTTTATCTATAATATTTTAATGATGTTATAATATTGCAGCACCCTGATGAAGCTTGGTTAAAGATAAAGAGTTTGAATCTTCAAAAGTAACATGGACCTATAAACCTGTTACCTAACTCATTTATTAAAGTCGTTATTTTTGTCATATATATTACTCATATTTAGACCAGGGTAGAAAATTAATGAATTACATAAAATAATTTTAATCACCGTGTATAAGGAATTTTATTAGATAATACGCTTTATTAAAACACCGTGGAGAATAAAAATTCATTCGTTTCAGTAAAAATAAGAGATTTAAATCATGTACAAGACGCTTTATATCAAAAGAAACAGTATTAACAAGCTCTACGTGTAATGTATTTATTCCGAGGAAAGAAACAAATGGAAATTACGTGCAAAATTTATATTAATTAACTCTATTTCAAGTAACCGGTATTAAACAAAACGTACAGATAATAATTGAATATTTAATTAGGATTCACTAAAAATTTAAAGGATATTAATTTTAATTGAAATTAATTGAACCGTTAGTAACATATAATATCTATGAAAACTTGTAAAAACCCAATAAAATAAAGCTCTGAGAATTAATAGTATGTTTGAACACCTACGTAGTTTAAAAAGCTCATTCTGCGTAAATTTTGCAGATAATTAATGGTTACAAAGAATCTTGGAGAAACCGGGGCTTAATATTCACGGGAAGGCGCGATACGGGGTTATTTAACCCAGATAGTCCACATGGACTGAAATAATCGATAGTAAGGAATATCAATTTGCACCACTAAGAACAGGTTAGAGAAGGAAAGATAATGTGCGTAAGACAAAGACACTAATAATTAAAGGCGTGATATGAGCAACGTCACGAGGGTCACGATTGGTTGAAAATAAGATGCACATATGAGAGGTAGAAACAACAATTTCTGTATAAAATTTAATTAGTTATTCTCGGACATGTTTGCGTGCCGTGTTGAAATTTCTGAGATTTAACTGGGGCGAGTACAAAATTCGTAAAAACCGACGCACAGGCTACGGACTGGGAACCTAGCATGCGAAATTCTTTAGAATTGCCCGTTTTGGGGAACAGACCGACAGACAGGCTAACCGCTATATATACCGAGGTGAATATAAACAAGCTCTCTGACATCCGCGACTTGATTCAAGACGTTAAACAGTGCATTTTAGTTTGATAGAATAATTTAAAGTTTGCTCGTATATTTTGGTGATTTAAAACAGTTTGTTATTTACGTGCTAACATGAATGTACTTGAGTGCACTTAGATACAAGGTAATAAAATTTAGTATCACTGTACCAATTAGTAAAAGTTACAACGACAAATGTATACACAAAAGTAGGCAGTTTTGGCGTATATTGGTGAAAGAAGTATGAATTTCTTTGCTATTTTCGGGGGTGTTAATGATTAAATGGTTCATAAACGTGTCTGGATCCACAAAACAAGGGTCAGATATACACAGATGAGTTCCGGAAAAGCCCTGAGACAAATTTAAATAAATGGTGATGGAGAAAATTTTAAAAGCGTTGAGAATCAGAAGCTGTAAATATAATCCAGTTAGAATGGTGTGATTAACAAAAGGGACGATGTACATTGAAGCTACGAGTGCAGTAACCTTCAGGTAATTTATACTATTTTGTTTGAACTTTGATATTTTGTGTGTGTTGAATAACTTTATAACTGATTTACTTTAAATGGACATTAGTGAAATTGTACTAACCATAAAATTTTAATTTTAAGATGAAATTTGCTTGTTTAAGTAGAAAGGGGTATTTAGTATTGATGTTCTGAATTATGATGAAAATTTGGGTATGTCTTTGAGCTCAATTAGACGAACCTGGTTAATTAACGTAAAGGGGTGGTAGATGCTCCCTTTGTACTCAGACTCCGGTCTGCATATATTGTTACATTAATTAGTAGGCATCCAACAAGGACTTTAATTCAGGATGCACATTTAAATGATAATAAATGTAATCTTGAAAATTTCTGATACTGAAATTTATTTCAAAATTTAATTTTGAAATTTTAATTTATTGTGAATATTGATGTAAATAGAGTTAACGTTAATGTTTGTGGTAGGAATGTGTTTGTTTTTTTTATGATTGAGGATGTAAGTTATCTAGAGGAGCAGCCGAGGCGATTAACAGAAGAAAGTCAATGGACCAACACAGTTAAAGTAATGAATAGCTTTTCGTGGGATTCACAGCATTCTGGACATCCAATTCGTAGGGGCTCGATTCGAAAAGCGGAGTACCCGGATTTTGGTGGTATCACAGCAAATTTGACGCCCAATCTGTGGGGCTCGAATGTTTTTTAGGACCAGTTCCCGCATTCAAAGGAGCATTTCACAGCAATATATATATATATATATATATATATATATATATATATTACTATGATAATAGGGTTATTTAGAGGTATATTGAGTCAGGACGGCTCCGTTGCGTAGTTGGTATGTGTGTGATTACGCCCAAGGTCCCGGGTTCGAATCCCGACACTGTCCGCTTGAAAAATGTTAGGCGAGCATTTTTCACAAAAATACACCCTCTTTCGGATGAAAGGTAAAATGGAGGTCCCGTGTGCAGTGTTGTCATGCACTTTAAAATCCCTACCTTGCTTGGAACAGCAAGGGTTCAGCAAAATTCCAAATTTTATGGGTAAAGAAACTCGCTTCCTGGCCAATGTAGTACCGAATTAATAGTTTTCCAGTAAATCCTTTCACACGATTAACATTATTCGAGAATATTGCACAACCAATACCTGTAATTTCTTATAATAATCATCATGTTTAAGTACAGTTATTCTTTTCGTCATTAGTAAAAATGTTATGTAAAAGAGAATTTTTTATTATTCACTTATGTTTCAGTAAGAAACGATATTAATTAGAGCTTGTATTTTTTTCATATTGTTTTAGTACCGAGAACCGATATGTTATAATTGCTCAATTTTCTGTGCTATTAGGGGTCGTGTACTTTAAGTTTATTATGATATGATGTAATTAAAAGATAAAGTACTAGAGCAAATTAACAAAAGAAACGCGAATGAACAATAACGCAATGATAGCGAAAATGGGAAGCTATTCGCATTTGCAGGTTAGCAATGCAAAATTTAGTGAGTGGTTGTGTGAACCCGGCCAACCAATATAAAATTTCTATTTAAACTTGGCGCTCATTTATGGAATTGCACCTCCTGAATATGTTCGTTAAACGCACTATAGCAGTTGCTAGGTAAATAACGTACTTCAACCGTATTAGAAAATGGGAAGAATTATTCAACTATATACAGGAAAAGACACTAATATGCATTTAGTGAGTGTTTCTCCGCGTATGGCCTTTTTGAGCGACCAGTGCATAAAATCTGTTTCCTTCCCACTAAACCTAAAACAAAAAAGACGATTAAATTGAATAAAGACGTTCATATTTAAACAGTACATGCTTATCTTAAGTTTCTATGTATAATTATAATTTTGGGTATTTTTAAATTACCTAGTGTTTCTATATAAAATTTTCAGTTAATACAGTTTTACATTATTTAAAAACACGTGTGCTTTCAAAATTTGAGTAATTATGCTAATTCTATTATAATCAGTACTTATTGTAGACGCTGTTAAAATATTAGCATATTTCTAGGCGTACGGTATGTTAATATCGGTTGTCCTTCATGCACGTTTATTAGAGGTGCACTTCCAGTATTTTACGTTTACACATCGGTGTTCATCAGTATGTCAAATGGAATAGTAAACGTTATTCACATTTTTGCATATTAAAATGATTTACTTAACTTCAAGTGTTAATTTCGACAATATATTACCTCATACGAGTTTTTAAGTTTAACAATATTTTTAAACTGCTAATTTTTAAAGTCCGTGCGACAGATTGGTAAACGTAGGATCGATTCCTGGCTGAGTAAACGACCGTTCAATGCTGATTCTTCACCACTGCTCTGAATACATAATTTAGCACTTTCTACTTTGTAATCCTAGAAAATTTAATATCAATTTTCATTCTTGCTGCTTAAAGCGCAGACGTAGTGAATTAGCTGATTTTTATTTAAAACAAAATTTATAGTTTTTGTATAATTATGCTTTGCATTACAAATACTTATGGTTCCGGGTTGGGGCGTGTCATTTTATAAACTCAGGTCGACGTATCGCCCATTATTGTAAGGGGTTCATAAGAACAAGGAAAGAAAATAAGTGATAAAGTAAAAATAATAATAAAGATAAGAATAATAATATCAAGTAGACAAGTTAAAGTGTATGTAAAGTTACTTCTGAACTAGCAAACTCACCAGCCCATTTAAGCCGAAAGGTGTTTTGTGACAAAGTAGCTGGGGAAAGTAGCGAAAGTGGTAGTTTATATAGGGCGAGAACTTAATGCATGAGTGATCATGAATAGAGAGGGGTGTCATAGCGGATCAGTGAACGTCACGGTTCTGCTTTTATGAACATAGACTTGTTTTCCAAATGGGGGAAAGGTACTTGCCATCGTCTTTGTTTAGATTGTTAGAATTTTTAGTGAGTCCTGCGAATTATCTGATTTTTCTATTGTAGAAAAATGGAATTCTGGCAATTAGTATCGTCCTGTCAAAGTTAATGGTATGACATCTTTCATGTTGGTGTTTGGCTACCGCTGAGCGATTGTACTGACTTGTTCTTAAGCATCGCTTATACTCGTTTAGTCTAGTCTGTACTGACCGTCCTGATTCTCTTATGTATACTAAATCGCAATTGCAAGGTATACTATCTACACATAGGGCTTTAAGAGGAGTATTGTAGTGGATCAGTGAACGTCAAGGTTCTGCTTTTGCGAACATAGGCCTGTTTTCCAAATGGGGAAAGGTACTAGCCATTGTCTTTGTTTAGATTGTTAGAATTTTTAGTGATTCCTACGGATTCAGATCAACACAGTTAGGTTTGACAATAGACGGGACAACTACGCTAGAGGGGAATAGTTACGGATACCAGCGACAGAATTGGGAACAGAGACGACCATATGTTAGGAGTAATAGTTTAGGAAGGGGACCTGCACCGAGACCGGGACCTACCAGAATGAATAGTTCACCAGACATGAGCGGGACTGCTAATACAGACACGGAACGAGTGGAAACGCCTAGGACATACGCTGAGGTGACGGCTAGACCAGGACCGAGTAGGGAAAACAGACCTGGACAGGATTTTTAGAACGCGACAGACCACTAGATTTCAGTGTAAATGTATATGAACATCCACGTGAATTTTTCAAAATTGAGGAGGAAGTAGAGCCAGAAACTAAGGAAAATTTATGTTTGCCAATTATTAATTTAGAAATTTTTGAGAATAATGTAGAAGTATTACTTGATACAGGGGCAGAGGCGAGTTTAATATCGGAGGAATTCGTCAGCAAAATTAGGGATAAGGTTTGTGATAGAATTATGCCTATAAAGCGTAGTCATTTAGTAGCTCCAAATAAAAGAAGTTTGCTGTAGTAAATAGTGTTGTGGTGCTTAGGATAGATATAGGAGGTTTAAGCTGTGAACAGGAGTTTGTAATTGTACCTGGACTGAAGTTTCAGAGCATTTTAGGTGTTGACTGTATGATGAAGTTAGGGGTTTTGATAGATATGGAACGGAAGGTAATAAGGATTAAGGATAGGGTAGTGCCATGGAAGGGCAGTTATGAAGTCACAGAGGATGACACGGGGTTTAGTATTAATGTAGTAGAGGTAGAGGATGATGAAGGTAAACAGATCAACACAATAAGATGTCCAGAGGATAGGATAGTAGAGGTTCAAGCTTTAGTACAAAAACATGCAGAATTAGTGGGGGTAGAAGCAACAGCAGCATATCAGGAGCAGGTGAAGGCAGAATTATTTTTGACGAGGTTAAGTGGCAAGTTTGTTTTTAATAAAGTAGATTTAAGGGATTCATTCTGGCGGATTCCATTACATAAGAATTCTAGAAGGTACATAGGATTTTCCGTAGAGGGAAAAATCGATAATTTTAAAGTAGTATCTTTTGGTTTGTCGGCAGAAAAGGAAATGATAATGAATAAGAAACAGACAAGTGTAGGGACTGAAGAAGAAGTAATATTTAAGAGTAAGGATAATAGGGATGATAAGTTTATTGTATGTGAGATAACAGGGATGTTAAGTATAGATATAGAAGGGGGAGAAATAGGGATGAAGAGTATTAGGTTGGTGAGAAGAAAGACTTGGAGGGTCAAGAAGAGAGTTAGATTTAAATAACTTAATGAACAAAGGATAGAGATAGGTGAATTTTAGTATAGATATAGAATAGAGAGTAGATAGGTGTATAATAGAGTAAAATTTAAATAGGATAGGGATAGAATAGGTGTAGATAGAAGAGTAGAAGTAAGTGTACAGGAAATAAAGCTAAGTATAGGATAAATATGGGAGATAATTAGAAATAGGTTTAGGATGAGAATAAAGAGTAAATGTAGGAAGAAAATAAGATAGGTTAAGTATAGATATTTCATATAAGATTAGTGGAGAGTTAGGAATAGAGTAAGAGTAGGATAGGTATATAGGATTAGGTAGGATGAAGTAAAGTATAGTGAAGATTAGTTAAAAGTTAGGAATAGGATAGGTATATAGGATGTATATAGGATTAGATGGATAAGTAGGATGAAGTTAGGGATAATTTCAGTTTATAAAATTAAGTGAGAGTTAGGAATAGGATAGGGATATAGGATAGGTGTAAATATTTTTTTTGGATTGGAGATAAAGTAGGTAAGTTAGATAGATAAGGGTAGAGAGAGATAGGCAATTTTTTTGTAATTTTTTTGTCTAAATGCTTTATATTTGCATTCAAAGAAGTGGGATTATTTGTATTCAAATAGGGGGAAAATACTCATATTTAGACCAGGGTAGAAAATTAATGAATTACATAAAATAATTTTAATCACCTGTGTATAAGGAATTTTATTAGATAATACGCTTTATTAAAACACCGTGGAGAATAAAAATTCATTCGTTTCAGTAAAATAAGAGATTTAAATCATGTACAAGACGCTTTATATCAAAAGAAACAGTATTAACAAGCTCTACGTGTAATGTATTTATTCCGAGGAAAGAAACAAATGGAAATTACGTGCAAAATTTATATTAATTAACTCTATTTCAAGTAACCGGTATTAAACAAAACGTACAGATAATAATTGAATATTTAATTAGGATTCACTAAAAATTTAAAGGATATTAATTTTAATTGAAGTTAATTGAACCGTTAGTAACATATAATATCTATGAAAACTTGTAAAACCCAATAAAATAAAGCTCTGAGAATTAATAGTATGTTTGAACACCTGCGTAGTTTAAAAGCTCATTCTGCGTAAATTTTGCAGATAATTAATGGTTACAAAGAATCTTGGAGAAACCGGGGCTTAATATTCACGGAAAGGCGCGATACGGGGTTATTTAACCCAGATAGTCCACATGGACTGAAATAATCGATAGTAAGGAATATCAATTTGCACCACTAAGAACAGGTTAGAGAAGGAAAGATAATGTGCGTAAGACAAAGACACTAATAATTAAAGGCGTGATATGAGCAACGTCACGAGGGTCACGATTGGTTGAAAATAAGATGCACATATGAGAGGTAGAAACAACAATTTCTGTATAAAATTTAATTAGTTATTCTCGGACATGTTTGCGTGCCGTGTTGAAATTTCTGAGATTTAACTGGGGCGAGTACAAAATTCGTAAAAACCGACGCACAGGCTACGGACTGGGAACCTAGCATGCGAAATTCTTTAGAATTGCCCGTTTTGGGGAACAGACCGACAGACAGACTAACCGCTATATATACCGAGGTGAATATAAACAAGCTCTCTGACATCCGCGACTTGATTCAAGACGTTAAACAGTGCATTTTAGTTTGATAGAATAATTTAAAGTTTGCTCGTATATTTTGGTGATTTAAAACAGTTTGTTATTTACGTGCTAACATGAATGTACTTGAGTGCACTTAGATACAAGGTAATAAAATTTAGTATCACTGTACCAATAGTAAAAGTTACAACGACAAATGTATACACAAAAGTAGGCAGTTTTGGCGTATATTGGTGAAAGAAGTATGAATTTCTTTGCTATTTTCGGGGGTGTTAATGATTAAATGGTTCATAAACGTGTCTGGATCCACAAAACAAGGGTCAGATATACACAGATGAGTTCCGGAAAAGCCCTGAGATAAATTTAAATAAATGGTGATGGAGAAAATTTTAAAAGCGTTGAGAATCAGAAGCTGTAAATATAATCCAGTTGGAATGGTGTGATTAACAAAAGGGACGATGTACATTGAAGCTACGAGTGCAGTAACCTTCAGGTAATTTATACTATTTTGTTTGAACTTTGATATTTTGTGTGTATTGAATAACTTTATAATTGATTTACTTTAAATGGACATTAGTGAAATTGTACTAACCATAAAATTTTAATTTTAAGATGAAATTTGCTTGTTTAAGTAGAAAGGGTATTTAGTATTGATGTTCTGAATTATGATGAAAATTTGGGTATGTCTTTGAGCTCAATTAGACGAACCTGGTTAATTAACGTAAAGGGTGGTAGATGCTCCTTTGTACTCAGACTCCGGTCTGCATATATTGTTACATTAATTAGTAGGCATCCAACAAGGACTTTAATTCAGGATGCACATTTAAATGATAATAAATGTAATCTTGAAAATTTCTGATACTGAAATTTATTTCAAAATTTAATTTTGAAATTTTAATGTATTGTGAATATTGATGTAAATAGAGTTAACGTTGATGTTTGTGGTAGGAATGTGTTTGTTTTTTTTATGATTGAGGATGTAAGTTATCTAGAGGAGCAGCCGAGGCGATTAACAGAAGAAAGTCAATGGACCAACACAGTTAAAGTAATGAATAGCTTTTCGTAGGATTCACAGCATTCTGGACATCCAATTCGTAGGGGCTCGATTAGAAAAGCGGAGTACCCGGATTTTGGTGGTATCACAGCAAATTTGACGCCCAATCTGTGGGGCTCGAATGTTTTTTTTTAGGACCAGTTCCCGCATTCAAAGGAGCATTTCACAGCAATATATATATATATATATATATATATATATTACTATGATAATAGGGTTATTTAGAGGTATATTGAGTCAGGGCGGCTCCGTTGCGTAGTTGGTATGTGTGTGATTACGCCCAAGGTCCCGGGTTCGAATCCCGACACTGTCCGCTTGAAAAATGTTAGGCGAGCATTTTTCACAAAAATACACCCTCTTTCGGATGAAAGGTAAAATGGAGGTCCCGTGTGCGAGTGTTGTCATGCACTTTAAAAATCCCTACCTTGCTTGGAACAGCAAGGGTTCAGCAAAATTCCAAATTTTATGGGTAAAGAAACTCGCTTCCTGGCCAATGTAGTACCGAATTAATAGTTTTCCAGTAAATCCTTTCACACGATTAACATTATTCGAGAATATTGCACAACCAATACCTGTAATTTCTTATAATAATCATCATGTTTAAGTACAGTTATTCTTTTCGTCATTAGTAAAAATGTTATGTAAAAGAGAATTTTTTATTATTCACTTATGTTTCAGTAAGAAACGATATTAATTAGAGCTTGTATTTTTTTCATATTGTTTTAGTACCGAGAACCGATATGTTATAATTGCTCAATTTTCTGTGCTATTAGGGGTCGTGTACTTTAAGTTTATTATGATATGATGTAATTAAAAGATAAAGTACTAGAGCAAATTAACAAAAGAAACGCGAATGAACAATAACGCAATGATAGCGAAAATGGGAAGCTATTCGCATTTGCAGGTTAGCAATGCAAAATTTAGTGAGTGGTTGTGTGAACCCGGCCAACCAATATAAAATTTCTATTTAAACTTGGCGCTCATTTATGGGAATTGCACCTCCTGAATATGTTCGTTAAACGCACTATAGCAGTTGCTAGGTAAATAACGTACTTCAACCGTATTAGAAAATGGGAAGAATTATTCAACTATATACAGGAAAAGACACTAATATGCATTTAGTGAGTGTTTCTCCGCGTATGGCCTTTTTGAGCGACCAGTGCATAAAATCTGTTTCCTTCCCACTAAACCTAAAACAAAAAAGACGATTAAATTGAATAAAGACGTTCATATTTAAACAGTACATGCTTATCTTAAGTTTCTATGTATAATTATAATTTTGGGTATTTTTAAATTACCTAGTGTTTCTATATAAAATTTTCAGTTAATACAGTTTTACATTATTCAAAAACACGTGTGCTTTCAAAATTTGAGTAATTATGCTAATTCTATTATAATCAGTACTTATTGTAGACGCTGTTAAAATATTAGCATATTTCTAGGCGTACGGTATGTTAATATCGGTTGTCCTTCATGCACGTTTATTAGAGGTGCACTTCCAGTATTTTACGTTTACACATCGGTGTTCATCAGTATGTCAAATGGAATAGTAAACGTTATTCACATTTTTGCATATTAAAATGATTTACTTAACATCAAGTGTTAATTTCAACAATATATTACCTCATACGAGTTTTTAAGTTTAACAATATTTTTAAACTGCTAATTTTTAAAGTCCGTGCGACAGATTGGTAAACGTAGGATCGATTCCTGGCTGAGTAAACGACCGTTCAATGCTGATTCTTCACCACTGCTCTGGATACATAATTTAGCACTTTCTACTTTGTAATCCTAGAAAATTTAATATCAATTTTCATTCTTGCTGCTTAAAGCGCAGACGTAGTGAATTAGCTGATTTTTATTTAAAACAAAATTTATAGTTTTTGTATAATTATGCTTTGCATTACAAATACTTATGGTTCCGGGTTGGGGCGTGTCATTTTATAAACTCAGGTCGACGTATCGCCCATTATTGTAAGGGGTTCATAAGAACAAGGAAAGAAAATAAGTGTTAAAGTAAAAATAATAATAAAGATAAGAATAATAATATCAAGTAGACAAGTTAAAGTGTATGTAAAGTTACTTCTGAACTAGCAAACTCACCAGCCCATTTAAGCCGAAAGGTGTTTTGTGACAAAGTAGCTGGGGAAAGTAGCGAAAGTGGTAGTTTATATAGGGCGAGAACTTAATGCATGAGTGATCATGAATAGAGAGGGGTGTCATAGCGGATCAGTGAACGTCACGGTTCTGCTTTTATGAACATAGACTTGTTTTCCAAATGGGGGAAAGGTACTTGCCATCGTCTTTGTTTAGATTGTTAGAATTTTAGTGAGTCCTGCGAATTATCTGATTTTTCTATTGTAGAAAAATGGAATTCTGGCAATTAGTATCGTCCTGTGAAAGTTAATGGTATGACATCTTTCATGTTGGTGTTTGGCTACCGCTGAGCGATTGTACTGACTTGTTCTTAAGCATCGCTTATACTCGTTTAGTCTAGTCTGTACTGACCGTCCTGATTCTCTTATGTATACTAAATCGCAATTGCAAGGTATACTATCTACACATAGGGCTTTAAGAGGAGTATTGTAGTGGATCAGTGAACGTCAAGGTTCTGCTTTTGCGAACATAGGCCTGTTTTCCAAATGGGGGAAAGGTACTAGCCATTGTCTTTGTTTAGATTGTTAGAATTTTTAGTGATTCCTACGGATTCTCTGATTTTTCTATTGTAGAAAAGTGGAATTCTGGCAATTAGTTTCGTTGTGTCGAAGTTAATGGAATGGCCTGTTTTATGTTGGTGTTTGGCCACCGCTGAGCGATTGTACTGGCTTGTTCTTAAGCATCCCTTATACTCGGTTAGTCTAGTCTGTACTGACCATCCTGTGTCTCTTATGTATACTAAACTGCAACTGCAACATATACTATATACGTCGGTAGCTTTAGGACTGTTTTCGGAATCTATTGGGGTTGGTAATATTTGTGAAATTTTATTACTGGCTTTATGGATTGCTTTGATGTTGTGTTTACGTCGAATTGCAAGTTCAAAAGACCACCAAACTCACCACAAAAACCCACTTACGCAAATTCTCACAACTTTCCAAGAACCTTTCACATCTTAAAAAAACATTTTACCCGAAAACTCTGTTCTCGAACACCGTCATAAACCGATCACAACATATCCTATCCGAAAACTTCTCAATTGCACCCAAAATAATTCCCGCAGAGGAATTCATTAGCTCTGTAGAATCAGTGATTTGGTCTCTACCCCAAGACGATGCCAACCTAATTTACTTTGAAACAACTAAATGTTTCCGACATGCCAAAACTCCCAACAAAAACGTGACAAAGCAAGAAATAACAGCCTTAAAACATCTACGAACGAACAAGCAAATTATACATCCTGCAGACAAAGGTAATGCAACTGTAATTCTAAACCATACAGAATACAAAGAAAAGATTAACCAATTATTACAAGACGGTTCCTACACTCCTATTACCAAAGACCCCACTTCAAGGCTTGAACGGGAAATTTCAGCACTTATCAAATCTTCTAATATTCCCGAAGCTATCCAAAAACACATAATACATCGCGAATCTAAACCTCTCTCTTGTGCGGCCTTCCTAAAGTCCATATACCTGATGTCCCTCTCCGTCCGATAGTGAGCACAATTGTATCGCCAACCTACCATCTGGCAAAATATCTAGCAAATTCTTTAAAACCCTATTTCGGTAACACCCCTACTAATGTTTTAAACTCCGCTCATTTTATTGAACTAATTGAGCTAGGCTCCAATGATATACTAGTCAGTTTTGACGTAACATTCCTATTCACAAACGTACCTGTCATAGGCACTGTCTTCATTATTATACAACTCTTACCTCAAGAAAACGAATTTGAGTACCTGGCGACGTTTATTGAAAAATGCTTAACTTCTACCTATTTTGTCTTCGACGGACAATTTTACAAACAAACTTCGGGCACACCCATGGGCTCACCTCTATACCCTATTGTGGACAATATATTCATGGAGTCTTTGAAATTCATGGTTCTAGAATCTACAGACCTTAAACCAAAAACTTGGCGTCGTTTTGTAGCCCACTAATAAAATTTTACAAATATTACCAACCCCAAAAGATTCCGAAAACAGTCTTAAAGCTACCGACGTATATAGTATATGTTGCAGCTGCAGTTTAGTATACATAGGAGACACAGGGTGGTCAGTACGGACTAGACTAAACGAGTATAAGCGATGCTTAAGAACAAGCCAGTACAATCGCTCAGCGGTGGCCGAACACCAACATGAAATAGGCCATTCCATTAACTTCGACACGACGAAACTAATTGCCAGAATTCCACTTTTCTACAATAGAAAAATCAGAGAATCCGTAGGAATCACTAAAAATTCTAACAATCTAAACAAAGACAATGGCTAGTACCTTTCCCCATTTGGAAAACAGGCCTATGTTCGCAAAAGCAGAACCGTGACGTTCACTGATCCGCTACAATACTCCTCTCTATTCATGATCACTCATGCATTAAGTTCTCGTCTTATATAAACTACCACTTTCGCTACTTTCACCAGTTACTTTGCTACAAGACTCCTTTTGGCTTAAATGGGCTGGTGAGTCTGCTAGTTCAGAAGTAACTTTACATACTCTTTACACTATAACTTGTTTACTTAATATTATCTTTATTATTATTTTTATTTTATTATTTATTTTATTATTTATTTTCTATTCTTGTCCTGATGAAGTCTCTTACAAAAGTGGGCGAAACGTCGATCTCAGTTTATAAAGTGACACAGTCCCAACCCGGAACCATAGATATTTATAATGACTCCGGCCGTGAAAGCCTCTGACTTTATGCTTTGCACTTCAGATCCTTAAGAGAAAATAGGGGTTTTTAAATTTTGTTTTGATAGTGTTATGTTACTTATTTGTGTTGCTCCTAAATACTTTTAAGCCCAATAGTACTACCCGTTGAAAGAAAGTTTATGCTACAAAAAACAATATAGATCAATCAAGGTTGTCCTTGTTGTTAAAAACGCATTTTGATTTTTATTCAATTTAATTGGTAAAAAAAGTTTTATTTTGTCCATATTGTGTGCGGTAGACAGTAAAATTGATCTTGTACCACAAGTAAAAACTTCTTAGGTTAACTACGTGGTTTTCTATTAGGCTTGATTTTGGTGTTTAGGACGGTGATGAGGGTAAGGGATATTTATAATTTATTTTTTATTCAATAAGCATTGTTTGTTCTTAATTTTTTTATGGTATTAAAATAAGTATCACATCATTTATTTTTATCGCCGTTATGATTGATTGAATTTTGATTGGAATTTTGTCTTGAAGTAACCCTTCTATAAATTCGTCTCTGATATAGTATTTTGTACTTTTGAATTCAAAGTTGTGCAAGTCATAAACTGAAACTTAAATTGGAATTTCACCTTGCGATGAGAAGTGGCTAACTACAGAATCCCTTTCCTATAAGAAGTTGTTAAACGAAAGGCAGTCTTCCCACATAGCTAGGGGTCTATTCCTGGGTAAAGCAATGTGAGATGGTCGTGGGTCTTCAAAAGCTACATTTGATATGACTATAGAAACTAAAAATTGAACCACACTAAAGAGGATGTCCCCAAATCATTGGTTCATAAAAAATAAGATGTAATCTAAGGGTGAACTTGGAAACCCTTAAAGAAGATGGCATTCCCTGTGTGAATATAGTTATCAAAACGAAGTGCGCAGCACCTGTAATAAAACTATATAATTACAGCAAAGAAGGACATAAGAGGCTGCTCTTAGTACCATGCTATTGCAAAAGAAACACATACAAAATCATTTCCTATAACAAAAATATACCTGTTATCAAACTACACTCTTGGAGCTATTAGAAGATTACTGTAAAACAAGACTATGAAAGAGTTTGTCGTTTTATACTTTTACTATATAAAACCCAAGTAGTATTATTGACCGAACTGTTAGGAACCACTGTAGAAATGATTACAAATAGACCGCCATTAATATCTCACCTATTTAGCAATATTGATTAAAAAATTGTATTGTTTCTTTATATTTGGACGCATTGGTCCAAAATTAAACAGTAAATTTGGTTTAACTAATTTGTTTCATCTGTATTCTTTTTTATTATCAAAAATTTTATTTACAAAATATACAACAAATATTCCTATAAACAAAGGCTTTTAGAAAGTGGCTGCAAATTTAACTTTAGTGCAATATTTTTTTCTACTAGATTCATAAAATACAGTAACTTGTTATATAATAATTTACGAAGTCCTTCAGTATACAGATCTGTATATTCAGGTTGAACCTTGTTGATTCAACTACTAATATTTTATATTTTAAGTTAAAAATATGCAATGCAAAACATTTTTACGTTGCAAGTATTACTTTAAATGTTAACATTAATACTTGAAAGAAAATTCTTAATACATAAACAAATATTTGCTGGGCTGACTTGCTTGTGTAAACGTAATACTGATTTTCTTATCAACTTCAAAACGTACGGGTGGAAAGATAACAAGTATCAAGTTAATCGTTTACTTTGAATTGTTAAATAAATGTTGAAAATTCACAAGATACGACAAAGTAGCCATATGTTTCGAATCGAAACAAGCACATTTCTTACAGGAATTTTCTAGAACCGCAAGTTTCCAAGAAATTCAATACTTATGCTATTTTCCTTTATTCTTTGAATATAACTTTTTAATTGAAACCAATAATCTGAAGCGACGGAAATCAGAACGCCATATGTATCTAGTAGGAACTGACCTCGTGGAACAATAGCCTTCTAAAAACCACCCGTGAAAAAACGCTGTAATTGTAATTGGGTTTAAACAGTGAACCTAGTACCTTTACCTGGCTACCGTTAACAGAGAAGGGAGAAATTGCGTGGAACCTTTCCATGTAAAGATGCAAATCTAAAATGGGGATTCGTATACCGCACGTTGTACTACTCAATCCCGTCCCTTGTTATCCATGAACCGAGAGCGAATGCCGTACGGTTTGACGATTTTTCGTTATTGTCAATTGAACAGAGTTTGAACAATCATACTATAAAGCACGAATCCCTTTTATTTATTTTAAATAATACTTAACTCGTAATTGGATAATACTGCTAACGCTTGGATATTAATTCATATTAAGGAACTAATTACTGAATCAAACCACTAGCACACTAAGTGTAGTAAGGCAAAGAATCTACGCACTTATAAATCTCGGCAAGAAGATGTTAGCAAATAAAGCGAATAAAAAGTGAGATTTTAGCGGAGAGTGTTTTAGCTATACTCAATTTTATTGTTTGATTTACTACTTTTATCAACATTTTGTTTAACCAGAACATTTTGAATTACATCTTTGAAAATTCGTGTGATATATAATGTTTGACTGACGATCAAATGTCAACTTTTCTAAATAAGCAAAAATCTTATCTCGATGAACTGGACGTTACCTCAATCCCTTCCGAAAACAATTGCAAATAGATTTCTTTGAGTAAACCTTTAGTTTTGAATAGACCTGCACCTTGAAGAAATTCTAGAACACTAGACCGGACAGAATGATTTGCGTTTTTCAGTGAGCTAAAGCTGGACTATTAGATAACAAAATTAGTGGGTTTTTAGTAAGGAACTTGACTAAAATAGGTCCCCGAAAGAGGGCACCAACTCTTTCGGTAATTAGAGTGGCGGAGACCATAGGAGTCGGTATGACATTTTTAAGACACACTACTGCGAAATGGGAGGCAATGCGGAAATCACCACATTACCTCCGAAGTACATAGTATACCAAAAGAGTTTTCAAAAACGATGGCACCCTTTGGGGTAAAAGATTCCGGAGCTAAAATAGTCCACGATTTGGATTTGTGGGAGAGGACTACATCGAAGTATATAATCGGCAAACTCAATAAGAAGAAAAGAAGAACGAGGAACATTTTTTGCGAGTCGGGGCATGAAACGTTAGAAGCAATAATAAACTGTTGTTTTGTGTTTACTTTTTGTTTCGCGGCCAACTATTTATTACCAATATAATAAATTATTTTATTATACCAAAAACATGGAATAAATCGGCCATTTGAAAAAATAATTATATTAAACTATATATTTTTGAAAAGCTGTCAAAAAGAACTTTTAAATAAAACGGCAACCAATTGTGGTTTCCATTTTAAAAAAATGCAAGTTTATATTATAACCTCAAAAGTGTTATAAATATTAAATATTTGCGTACGCCACTGTATTCTACATAAAAAACTGTATAAAAGACTTCTACAATATTTTTGGATGTTTTTGCAGACAAACGAGTTATACGAATTAATAGAATTGTTAAAAATATCAATTTTTGGCTATAACTCGAAAACAAAAAAAGATTGCTCATTTGTGATTTTACCATTGGATTGATCTCAAAAAGTTGGCCCAGGTCTGCGCACACAGTTTTATTGTATCGTTAATAACAAATAAGTTACCCATTTAATACATCGACACACTGTACATAGCTTATACGAAGTGCAAACAGCTGTAATAGTATTAGAGCAGGAACGTAGAGAATTAAATATTAGGAAAGGAGCGAGACAAGGATGCACGCTATCCCCTATAATTTTCAACTTGTATACCGAAGGCAATGAATACTCTTAGATTTAGAAGGTCATTTGGAATTATACGTAGGGACAAGCGATTGATATGTTTAGATTTACAGATGATTATAGCGTTTTTAGCATCTGGCAAGGAATAGTTAGAAGCAGCTCTTAATGCAATGGAAACAGAATAAACAGAAAGATACGATATGAAAGTTAACAAAAATAAAATTAAGTACTAGTTTGTAAAACAGGTGAAAATAAGTTGAAAACCAGTATGCAAATAGGGAACAATGACTTACGAGAGGTTAAAGATTTCTACTACCTAGCAAGACAAATAACGCAAAATGCGAAAAGTGTAAAAGACATAATACAAAGATTGGCACAAAGTCATGTTGTATTTAACAAGAAAAAGCATCTACTATGTTCTATGACAAGAAACGTAGACAGAAAGAAAAGATTGCTGAAATCATTTGTTCCGAGCACAGCACTGTACAGCTGTGAAATGTGGACAGTAGGAGAAACGAACAGGAAAAATATAGGAACCTATTTTAAATGTGGTGCTACACATGTATGATGAAGATATCATAGGCAGACAAAGTTAAGAACAAAGAGGTGCTAGAGGTAGTAGGGGAAGAAAAAGTATATGGGAACGGTATACATATGAGAGATAGGGCGATAGGACACATACTATGGCATGAGATAATAGTGCGAAATAGATTAAAAGCAGAGACAGACAAAAAGAGATAAAGGTAGACCCAGATTAGACTATTACACACATATAGTGAAAGATGTAGGCTGTGAGAATTTCAGTGAAATCTGTAGCTTAGCTCAGATTAGAAAACAATAGGGATAACCACCCAACCAGTTCCAGGATGGAAACCAAACGATGATAAAATAATTGTATTTAAACCTGATGATTATTGCAAACTACAGGTGTTGGTTTTGCAATATTCAACAAATGTTGATTGTGTGATAGGAGCAATTGAAAAACTATTGATTTGGCAAATGTATAAGTGGTTGTGTGCTTTGGTAGCTGCCAGGTTACTTACACCCCTTTGTTTACCATCGCATATCGGTGAAACAGGATATATTTTAGAAAACATTAGAAAAAGGAAAAAGCGTGTATATATTATATTTTACATGCTTAACCTCTTAATACCTAAATTTGCATGTAACTGGATATCAGGAATTTTTAGAGCTATTCTTGTGTGATATATAAAAGTAAAAACGTATGTGTTCATACTCTTTCATTAGCAACTTTTTACCCGTTGATACCAAAGACGTAAAAGAAGATTAGCGCGTCCGTGTTGCATTTAACAAGAAATAGCAGCTGCTATGTTTGAAGACAACAAACGTAGAAACAAGGAAAAATTGTTGAAAGTACATGTGTGGAGCACAGCACTGTACGGCTGTGAAACGTGGACAGTAGGTGGAGTGAACAGGGCGACACGGCCGACTGCTTGAAAAATGGCAGGTGAACATTTTTCACAAAAATTACGCTCTCGTTCGGATGAGAGGTTAAATGGAGGTCCCGTGTGTGAGTGTTGTCACGCACGTTAAAGATCCCTACCTTGCATGGAACGGCAAGGGTTCGGCAAAATTCTAAATTTCCAGGCAACAAAAAACTCGCCTCCTGGCCAATGTAGTACTTTCTGGTGGAGCATTGGAAATGTAAATGAACGGAGTGAACAGGGAAAAGATAGACATCTTAGAAATGTTGTGCTACAGACGTAAGGTGAAGATATCATGCACAGACAAAGTCACGGGATGAATAGGTTTTACAAATAGAAGGGTAAGAAAGAAATAAATGGAAAATAGTAAAGAAATAGGAGAGATAGGACGATAGGACGCGTTCTAAGTCATGAGGGAATAGCGTGGAATATATTAGAAGCAGTGAAAGGAAAAGCGAGAGGTAGATGTAGACCTAGATTAGATTACTGCACACAGGTGGTAATGAACAAACTCAAGAACTTGTTCCAAACATAAAAGTACGAGTCTATTTAAAAGAAAGCAATTGCATTTGCTTTTCGGTATTTAATAGAATAACCTGTCTTTCATAGAAAATATGCTGAAGATTTGTATTGCTCAAACTCCTGTTTAGCAAGAAAAAATGCATTATTTTTATTTTATAAGTTTGAAACCAGAGATGTATAGAAAGCTACTGATTCGATGCTTGCTTTCGGCAGCGACTCTAACCTAAAAGAGTTGTAATTCGCGACACGATTCATGAAGGTTATTACGGTTTTCGATTAACGAGTAGTAAAGGAAATTTTTTCACGAATAACCAAAATGAACCCCAACTCACCGTCTAATATACATGTCTACATCCCATCGAATGCGTTTTAGAAATTAAGCGTAGGATATTATTGAAACATCAACTTTTTAAGTTGGAAAATGTATAAAATCAGGACCTCATTAGTCGTCCTTGGTTTGAATTGGTGGAATGCATTCGCAGTATACGCCAGAGGTATGTATTAATTAAATACCTCTATAAAGCAATTAAATAATGTTACTTCTCTAACTGCATGCTAAATCGCTATAAATATTTGTGATTACTAAGTCTCATGTACTAATATTTGTTTTCTAGTTAACATTTCACTTGAAAATGCATCGTATTCGATCAGATATTTAAATCTGGAATTACACACTACGCTACAAATTTTCTTCGCATAATTTGTGTTTCATACTTGATTTACAAGATAACAATCTAAATTTTGACTAACCTTATACAATATGTAAATGTGAAATACCTCCGCCTATAGATCTAATCAGCTAGCGTTTGTATTCCAGTGCAGCAACACTTTGAATTAAAAAAAGTGCGGTTACCTTGGACTTTCCAAACCTGCAAACGTTTTATAACACAAATAAAAAATTTCTATTAATTAACATGGCTTCAAACCAAAGAAATGATGGTGCAAGAAATCTATTGAAATTATTACTCGATAGGGTAAAACCGTCAATTATTGAACTTTTTATAAATTGCCACCTGTAAATTTTGTTTTTCTAATGCAAATTGTCTTACAAACGGTACCTGTCTAAAAGCAAAACCGTGTTCGTGCAAGACTGATTTTTGGCCTACTTTACAGTAGGGAAACCTTCCCTTATAAATTTTTGAAATCAAATACCTAAAATTGGATTTTAGCGCTATTCGTACATCAAAATTAAAGTTAAATAATAACTAAAAGTATCGAGTGTTTATTTATTTGTATAAAAATCTTTACTTAGTACTTTGCCCTGGTTTTTGCAACAGACATAAGTTCTAACTACTTTAATTTTAGAAGTAGTATTATCAAAAATATTTTTATAGTCGAACTATTCAAGGCAAATTGGAGTAATCAGGTACATTTATTTTAAGTTTCATTTGTTTTGGTGTATAATCAAACGAAGCTATGTATCGCTTTAAAATTTTAGTATGTATTACAGTGACTATTATTTCAATAAAATATTATATCTATGGCCTTCATGTTTCATAAAAAGGTATGTTAAATGTGTTTCCTTTGTTTAAGTTAAGGGTTCTCATAGGGATGGACACGAACCGGACATTTTATTTTCGAACCGAACCTCGAACCGGACCGGCAATTTGAACCGAACCGAACCTAGCTCAAGGTTCGGTCCGGTTCGGTTCGAAAGGTTCGATTTTATAAATAAAAATTTAGATTAAAAATTTAATTTTTACTAAAAACATGTTATTTCTCTCAAATGCACATTTTAAAAATTTCTAGTCGCAAGCATATAAGAAATATAACGATTTTCTAATTTACATGGTCTCGAGTTTTAAGCCAATAGGTAAAAAATGTAATAGGTATTAATTAGTGTTACATATCTAATTATTTTGTCATCGAGGCACGTTTGCAGATCAAAAAATTCAGGATTAGTTTGGTTTGTTTAATGCTCCTTATTTCAAATTGTTGCCTCTTTATAACTAGTATTAGATATTAAAGAAACTCGAAATGATTTTCAAAAATTTGGTTTTAAAAACAAGCTTATTTTATTTAACGAACAGAAGTCGTGTTGAAAACCATCTTATACTTATACAAGCCGAGGTCACGGTCTAGAGACTACGGAAGTTTACAGAATAAACCAAACAATTTAATTTTTAATTAAGTATGTATTACTAATCCATCATTTTGAATTTTTTACTTTTGTATGAAAACCAGCTCTCTATTAATATTAAAAAATGTGACCTTGTAGCAAAAACTAATCTCTTTTTCTTTTGTACATAATCGCTCAACAAATGGTGTTACAAAACGCATGGTACCATATACCATACTATTTACTGTATATTTAGTGTGGCCATTACCACCAACGTCTTTAGAAGTAGCCGATACTCCAAAAGGATGACCCCGAACTTTCTCTCAAAACCAAGGGTTGAAGTTTATGACTCACGGCGGAATAAACTTTTCAATCAATGCCGACATAAAATAACACAGTATAATGCAAATAATAAGCAGATATAATGCCCGTGCCATAAATACTGTTATATTTTATTATGAAAAACGTAAACGCTGTTTGAGGTAGATTTACGATTCTTTCCGAGAACCATCTGATATTGTCTTTTAAAAGAAATAATAATAATAATAAAGATAAACTGACAAACAGCTTTTTGTTTGTACTGTATAAGAAATTAGCAACACCTTTTTGTCTTGATAATCTTTTTATACTAACTAGAACTAAAATAAAAGTAATCGCAAAGATCGTGTGATGTCGTTCTTTCACGGTAAAATGACATTAGTAAAAATCATCAATTATTAACACATTCTAAATTTTAGAGGTGGCTTTCACTATTAACCTAATTGTAATTACGATTTGTTAAAATTTGCGTATTGAAAAATTGAACCTGGACAAATAGTATTAATATGATTTATGCTACTAAAATCTAAAGCAAATTAATGTTGGGTTTATTTGAAAGTAGCAACTACTAAATATAAAAACTACATTAAACATTTAAATTGTTGTAGTTGTACGCACTAGTTGTTTAAAATATCAAAATGTCGAACCGGTTCGGTTCGGTTCGAGGTTCGGTTCGTTTTTCGAACCGAACCGAACCGAACCGGAATATATTTTTCGAACCGAACCTCGAACCGAACCGGACTAAAGTTTTGAACCGAACCGAACCTAGGCCAAGGTTCGGTTCGGTTCGGTTCGAATCCATCCCTAGGTTCTCATTTCCCCAGAAAATGGGGTAAACAATTACACTGAATTAAGTTGCATAAGACAACATTATATTTGATATGGAGCATATAAGAACGAACCCTTAAAACCTACTTTCGACAAGAGTCATTGAGAAAAAATTAAAAATGCAATTGTATTAAGAAACTAAAAACTATTACATTCTTAGCTAACTAAAATGTAATATCTAGTAATTCTATATTTCCAATAAAGCATGGAATATTCAAATTGGCAAATGCAAAACTTAAGCTTTACATAGAAAGTTAAAATACTTAATAACTAACGATGGTAACTGTTTAGCCCTTGCCCCCTTTCATAGTTTTTGAATCACATTAACACCAGGATGGATTTTGAACCTCCAATCACCTTCAAGGGACACGGGTGTATGAAAAGATTCAGGTGACGCCGATTCAATTTTATTCGTTCTTGGTCATCTAAATACGTTTTCTATTCTTTCCAAAAATTTCATTCTGGCATGCCCAGTTGAAGAAGTCTCTAATATACACCCACCGTACCAGGTTTTTTATGCTGCTGATTACCATGTAAGTGTTAATAAGATCTTTAACAATGATAATGTCCAGGTGGTTTTCAACGATTGGAATGTCTGTTTGTAAAAGTGTTGCAACATTACTAGGTTTTGCTGGTGTATTTTCGAACCCTTGTTACTAGTCTGTATATTCTTTTTTAATGTCATAACTCATGTTACTGTGGCTGTTATTAATACTAGTTTCTATATCATTTGCAGCTATATCTGTTTCACTAGATGCGCGGTCAGTATATATTGTCTTAGAATATGTTGCTAGTTTTATATGATTATTCTCATCTTTTTTATCCTATTTGTCCTTAGTTTTTGTTATATTATAGATTCCTTTACTGAATACGTAGCAGCATCTGCGAATATTTCTTGGCAAGTTTCAGATTGGTCTTACAAATCTACGTTCTTCTTATCATTGTTAAAACTAATGTCACTATCGCTATTCTCCATAATAATTTGCACCTCTTTTTCTAATTCGCTGTCTGCAATGGTTTTACCGTCACAACTTTTGTTCAGGACATTTTCTTTTCTTTCTTATTTAACCGATATTTTTCGTAGTTTGGTTTTTTATTAGTCTGTTGAAGTTTTTTGTTAGTTTCTCGGATCTTACGATTTTCTTTCTTTTAGTGTTTATATTTTTTGTAGACGTTTCTCTTCTTTCTTTAGGCATTCAAAAACTTCTTGGGAAGTAAGAATATCCCCACATTTCAGTTGCTTGAATCTTATTTGTTTTTCCTTCACTACTGGAAGATTTACAATATGCAAATTATTTTTTAAAGCATTTATAAAAAAGTCTATTGCACTTCTCTTGTTTGTTTCTGACAATACGATACACGAATTGGTCTCATTTGCAAAAGGAATAGCAGAAAGATCTTGAATTTCTACTGAGCTGTTTGAAGATTTGTTATCTTCTGTAATGACTGGCTGAGTTTTTGAACTTACTTTACTAGTAGACTCTACATTCTCTGTAAATGTTGGTGTTCGGTGTTCAAAAGATCTGTGTGTGATACTCAATCCTGGCTCTACGAAATCATCTCTACCAGTTTTAGAACTGAAGGATTATCCACAATCAATTATAAAGCGTTGGTTTTCATAGCTTTCATATTGAACAAGGTCATTAGCTCACTCAGATTGGTTTTTAATTATCTCTGTTTCCTGTTTAACGTATTTTTGATATCTTAGTAGAGATACTTGGCCAAAATTAAATCGTGTAAATTTTGCTTAATGTACTAAGGGATCCAGTTCCGTAAAATCCAGAAACAGTTATGTCAGACGTAAGGTGGTGTCTTCATAAGTCTTTAAGCTAAAGAAAATTATTTTCGAGTCATTCTCTAACGTCTTTCTTGTTTTTTTCAAAAGAATCCTGTCCCAATTTTTCGTAAGAGGACCAAATACTCTGTAGTCCAGCGGCTGTAAACGATGAGTCAAGTAACTGGGTAGAAGAAATAGAGTCATATTATTTCTTATAGCACACTTTACCAATCGAGCGCGGATATGACTCTTGTTTCCATCTAACATTAGAACAACTTTTTGATTTTTGTTTTTAAAGTTTTTTCTTAAATCGTGTATCCGAGGGACAAATTTGTCAGCAAACCAATTAAAAAACACAGGTTCTTCCATGCAGTCTTTGAGTGTAGGTTGTATAAACTGTACCAGGAAAATCTTCCCCATCATCTCTGCAATATGGTAAAACCGATCCATCTGCACTAACGGAAAGATTGATTGTTATGTTTTCACGTCCTTGCCCCGAATACGCTGGTATAATACCTTGTTTTTTTATACCGATTGACTTTATTTTTGAAGGGCCTGTACAAAAAACCAGAGTCATCGCAATTAAAAAACAATTCAAGATACTGATTAAGATTATTTACATCTACAATAACTTGTAATTTTTAAAATGATCTTCTACGACAAATGGAACAGATGCTTCCGCTCTCCTATTTTGCAAACTTTGAACCATTTTTAGAGACAACAGAGGGTGTGCCTTCATTGAATTCATATACCAATCCTGACCTGATCGTCCGTTACTGAAAAGTGTTTAAATATTTCGGTAAATGCAAAAGTATCTCAAGAAGTCAAATATTTCATGCTTATCAATAGGATAACTAAAGTCCGTTCTTTTCACAATAAAGTCTACTAATTAATTTGCAACTTCTACTCCTAGAGCAATATGTCTACCTGCTTCTAACAAATTTACTGCCATTTTCCGACCAACTATTTGGTTAGCAGTTACAGTTTTTGTAATATTGTAGTACGTTGACCGCATTGCGATATGACCGTTAATGGTCAATAATATCGTTAACTGCTGCAGCAAGATCTGCAGCAGTATAAGTCGGCTCTGCTCGTTTGTTTGCATAGTTTTGGACAATTTTTAAGCTAATAATGTTACTGCCTTAAAAAGTATGCTTTATTACCTGGATGAGCGTTTATGAGCAGATGAGACGGCGTTCGCATTTGCAATTGCCCCTTTTTACCATTCTCGACGATGTCGACTTATTTATTTACTGGAGTAATTGGAAACTGGTTTTAAAGCAAATCTCTGTATGTTTTATGGATTTTGGTTACGAAATTTATTAAATAAGATGTCTTTTGAAATTAAGAGTGAACAGGAAAAGATAGACATCTTAGAAATGTTGTGCTACAGACGTAAGGTGAAGATATCATGCACAGACAAAGTCACGGGATGAATAGGTTTTACAAATAGAAGGGTAAGAAAGAAATAAATGGAAAATAGTAAAGAAATAGGAGAATAGGACGATAGGACGCGTTCTAAGTCATGAGGAATAGCGTGGAATATATTAGAAGCAGTGAAAGGAAAAGCGAGAGGTAGATGTAGACCTAGATTAGATTACTGCACACAGGTGGTAATGAACAAACTCAAGAACTTGTTCCAAACATAAAAGTACGAGTCTATTTAAAAGAAAGCAATTGCATTTGCTTTTCGGTATTTAATAGAATAACCTGTCTTTCATAGAAAATATGCTGAAGATTTGTATTGCTCAAACTCCTGTTTAGCAAGAAAAAATGCATTATTTTTATTTTATAAGTTTGAAACCAGAGATGTATAGAAAGCTACTGATTCGATGCTTGCTTTCGGCAGCGACTCTAACCTAAAAGAGTTGTAATTCGCGACACGATTCATGAAGGTTATTACGGTTTTCGATTAACGAGTAGTAAAGGAAATTTTTTCACGAATAACCAAAATGAACCCCAACTCACCGTCTAATATACATGTCTACATCCCATCGAATGCGTTTTAGAAATTAAGCGTAGGATATTATTGAAACATCAACTTTTTAAGTTGGAAAATGTATAAAATCAGGACCTCATTAGTCGTCCTTGGTTTGAATTGGTGGAATGCATTCGCAGTATACGCCAGAGGTATGTATTAATTAAATACCTCTATAAAGCAATTAAATAATGTTACTTCTCTAACTGCATGCTAAATCGCTATAAATATTTGTGATTACTAAGTCTCATGTACTAATATTTGTTTTCTAGTTAACATTTCACTTGAAAATGCATCGTATTCGATCAGATATTTAAATCTGGAATTACACTACGCTACAAATTTTTCTTCGCATAATTTGTGTTTCATACTTGATTTACAAGATAACAATCTAAATTTTGACTAACCTTATACAATATGTAAATGTGAAATACCTCCGCCTATAGATCTAATCAGCTAGCGTTTGTATTCCAGTGCAGCAACACTTTGAATTAAAAAAAGTGCGGTTACCTTGGACTTTCCAAACATGCAAACGTTTTATAACACAAATAAAAAATTTCTATTAATTAACATGGCTTCAAACCAAAGAAATGATGGTGCAAGAAATCTATTGAAATTATTACTCGATAGGGTAAAACCGTCAATTATTGAACTTTTTATAAATTGCCACCTGTAAATTTTGTTTTTCTAATGCAAATTGTCTTACAAACGGTACCTGTCTAAATGCAAAACCGTGTTCGTGCAAGACTGATTTTTGGCCTACTTTACAGTAGGGAAACCTTCCCTTATAAATTTTGAAATCAAATACCTAAAATTGGATTTTAGCGCTATTCGTACATCAAAATTAAAGTTAAATAATAACTAAAAGTATCGAGTGTTTATTTATTTGTATAAAAATCTTTACTTAGTACTTTGCCCTGGTTTTTGCAACAGACATAAGTTCTAACTACTTTAATTTTAGAAGTAGTATTATCAAAAATATTTTTATAGTCGAACTATTCAAGGCAAATTGGAGTAATCAGGTACATTTATTTTAAGTTTCATTTGTTTTGGTGTATAATCAAACGAAGCTATGTATCGCTTTAAAATTTTAGTATGTATTACAGTGACTATTATTTCAATAAAATATTATATCTATGGCCTTCATGTTTCATAAAAAGGTATGTTAAATGTGTTTCCTTTGTTTAAGTTAAGGGTTCTCATAGGGATGGACACGAACCGGACATTTTATTTTCGAACCGAACCTCGAACCGGACCGGCAAATTTTTCGAACCGAACCGAACCTAGCTCAAGGTTCGGTCCGGTTCGGTTCGAAAGGTTCGATTTTATAAATAAAAATTTAGATTAAAAATTTAATTTTTACTAAAAACATGTTATTTCTCTCAAATGCACATTTTAAAAATTTCTAGTCGCAAGCATATAAGAAATATAACGATTTTCTAATTTACATGGTCTCGAGTTTTAAGCCAATAGGTAAAAAATGTAATAGGTATTAATTAGTGTTACATATCTAATTATTTTGTCATCGAGGCACGTTTGCAGATCAAAAAATTCAGGATTAGTTTGGTTTGTTTAATGCTCCTTATTTCAAATTGTTGCCTCTTTATAACTAGTATTAGATATTAAAGAAACTCGAAATGATTTTCAAAAATTTGGTTTTAAAAACAAGCTTATTTTATTTAACGAACAGAAGTCGTGTTGAAAACCATCTTATACTTATACAAGCCGAGGTCACGGTCTAGAGACTACGGAAGTTTACAGAATAAACCAAACAATTTAATTTTTAATTAAGTATGTATTACTAATCCATCATTTTGAATTTTTTACTTTTGTATGAAAACCAGCTCTCTATTAATATTAAAAAATGTGACCTTGTAGCAAAAACTAATCTCTTTTTCTTTTGTACATAATCGCTCAACAAATGGTGTTACAAAACGCATGGTACCATATACCATACTATTTACTGTATATTTAGTGTGGCCATTACCACCAACGTCTTTAGAAGTAGCCGATACTCCAAAAGGATGACCCCGAACTTTCTCTCAAAACCAAGGGTTGAAGTTTATGACTCACGGCGGAATAAACTTTTCAATCAATGCCGACATAAAATAACACAGTATAATGCAAATAATAAGCAGATATAATGCCCGTGCCATAAATACTGTTATATTTTATTATGAAAAACGTAAACGCTGTTTGAGGTAGATTTACGATTCTTTCCGAGAACCATCTGATATTGTCTTTTAAAAGAAATAATAATAATAATAAAGATAAACTGACAAACAGCTTTTTGTTTGTACTGTATAAGAAATTAGCAACACCTTTTTGTCTTGATAATCTTTTTATACTAACTAGAACTAAAATAAAAGTAATCGCAAAGATTGTGTGATGTCGTTCTTTCACGGTAAAATGACATTAGTAAAAATCATCAATTATTAACACATTCTAAATTTTAGAGGTGGCTTTCACTATTAACCTAATTGTAATTACGATTTGTTAAAATTTGCGTATTGAAAAATTGAACCTGGACAAATAGTATTAATATGATTTATGCTACTAAAATCTAAAGCAAATTAATGTTGGGTTTATTTGAAAGTAGCAACTACTAAATATAAAAACTACATTAAACATTTAAATTGTTGTAGTTGTACGCACTAGTTGTTTAAAATATCAAAATGTCGAACCGGTTCGGTTCGGTTCGAGGTTCGGTTCGTTTTTTTCGAACCGAACCGAACCGAACCGGAATATATTTTTTCGAACCGAACCTCGAACCGAACCGGACTAAAAAGTTTTCGAACCGAACCGAACCTAGGCCAAGGTTCGGTTCGGTTCGGTTCGAATCCATCCCTAGGTTCTCATTTCCCCCAGAAAATGGGGTAAACAATTACACTGAATTAAGTTGCATAAGACAACATTATATTTGATATGGAGCATATAAGAACGAACCCTTAAAACCTACTTTCGACAAGAGTCATTGAGAAAAAATTAAAAATGCAATTGTATTAAGAAACTAAAAACTATTACATTCTTAGCTAACTAAAATGTAATATCTAGTAATTCTATATTTCCAATAAAGCATGGAATATTCAAATTGGCAAATGCAAAACTTAAGCTTTACATAGAAAGTTAAAATACTTAATAACTAACGATGGTAACTGTTTAGCCCTTGCCCCCTTTCATAGTTTTTGAATCACATTAACACCAGGATGGATTTTGAACCTCCAATCACCTTCAAGGGAAACGGGTGTATGAAAAGATTCAGGTGACGCCGATTCAATTTTATTCGTTCTTGGTCATCTAAATACGTTTTCTATTCTTTCCAAAAATTTCATTCTGGCATGCCCAGTTGAAGAAGTCTCTAATATACACCCACCGTACCAGGTTTTTTATGCTGCTGATTACCATGTAAGTGTTAATAAGATCTTTAACAATGATAATGTCCAGGTGGTTTTCAACGATTGGAATGTCTGTTTGTAAAAGTGTTGCAACATTACTAGGTTTTGCTGGTGTATTTTCGAACCCTTGTTACTAGTCTGTATATTCTTTTTTAATGTCATAACTCATGTTACTGTGGCTGTTATTAATACTAGTTTCTATATCATTTGCAGCTATATCTGTTTCACTAGATGCGCGGTCAGTATATATTGTCTTAGAATATGTTGCTAGTTTTATATGATTATTCTCATCTTTTTTATCCTATTTGTCCTTAGTTTTTGTTATATTATAGATTCCTTTACTGAATACGTAGCAGCATCTGCGAATATTTCTTGGCAAGTTTCAGATTGGTCTTACAAATCTACGTTCTTCTTATCATTGTTAAAACTAATGTCACTATCGCTATTCTCCATAATAATTTGCACCTCTTTTTCTAATTCGCTGTCTGCAATGGTTTTACCGTCACAACTTTTGTTCAGGACATTTTCTTTTCTTTCTTATTTAACCGATATTTTTCGTAGTTTGGTTTTTTATTAGTCTGTTGAAGTTTTTTGTTAGTTTCTCGGATCTTACGATTTTCTTTCTTTTAGTGTTTATATTTTTTGTAGACGTTTCTCTTCTTTCTTTAGGCATTCAAAAACTTCTTGGGAAGTAAGAATATCCCCACATTTCAGTTGCTTGAATCTTATTTGTTTTTCCTTCACTACTGGAAGATTTACAATATGCAAATTATTTTTTAAAGCATTTATAAAAAAGTCTATTGCACTTCTCTTGTTTGTTTCTGACAATACGATACACGAATTGGTCTCATTTGCAAAAGGAATAGCAGAAAGATCTTGAATTTCTACTGAGCTGCTTGAAGATTTGTTATCTTCTGTAATGACTGGCTGAGTTTTTGAACTTACTTTACTAGTAGACTCTACATTCTCTGTAAATGTTGGTGTTCGGTGTTCAAAAGATCTGTGTGTGATACTCAATCCTGGCTCTACGAAATCATCTCTACCAGTTTTAGAACTGAAGGATTATCCACAATCAATTATAAAGCGTTGGTTTTCATAGCTTTCATATTGAACAAGGTCATTAGCTCACTCAGATTGGTTTTTAATTATCTCTGTTTCCTGTTTAACGTATTTTTGATATCTTAGTAGAGATACTTGGCCAAAATTAAATCGTGTAAATTTTGCTTAATGTACTAAGGGATCCAGTTCCGTAAAATCCAGAAACAGTTATGTCAGACGTAAGGTGGTGTCTTCATAAGTCTTTAAGCTAAAGAAAATTATTTTCGAGTCATTCTCTAACGTCTTTCTTGTTTTTTTCAAAAGAATCCTGTCCCAATTTTTCGTAAGAGGACCAAATACTCTGTAGTCCAGCGGCTGTAAACGATGAGTCAAGTAACTGGGTAGACGAAATAGAGTCATATTATTTCTTATAGCACACTTTACCAATCGAGCGCGGATATGACTCTTGTTTCCATCTAACATTAGAACAACTTTTTGATTTTTGTTTTTAAAGTTTTTTTTCTTAAGTCATGTATCCGAGTGACAAATTTGTCAGCAAACCAATTAAAAAACACAGGTTCTTCCATGCAGTCTTTGAGTGTAGGTTGTATAAACTGTACCAGGAAAATCTTCCCCATCATCTCTGCAATATGGTAAAACCGATCCATCTGCACTAACGGAAAGATTGATTGTTATGTTTTCACGTCCTTGCCCCGAATACGCTGGTATAATACCTTGTTTTTTTATACCGATTGACTTTATTTTTGAAGGGCCTGTACAAAAAACCAGAGTCATCGCAATTAAAAAACAATTCATGGTACTGATTCAAATTATTTTCATCTACAATTTTTTAAAATGATTTTCTACGACAAATGGAACAGATGCTTCCGCTCTCCTATTTTGCAAACTTTGAACCATTTTTAGAGACAACAGAGGGTGTGCCTTCATTGAATTCATATACCAATCCTGACCTGATCGTCCGTTACTGAAAAGTGTTTAAATATTTCGGTAAATGCAAAAGTATCTCAAGAAGTCAAATATTTCATGCTTATCAATAGGATAACTAAAGTCCGTTCTTTTCACAATAAAGTCTACTAATTAATTTGCAACTTCTACTCCTAGAGCAATATGTCTACCTGCTTCTAACAAATTTACTGCCATTTTCCGACCAACTATTTGGTTAGCAGTTACAGTTTTTGTAATATTGTAGTACGTTGACCGCATTGCGATATGACCGTTAATGGTCAATAATATCGTTAACTGCTGCAGCAAGATCTGCAGCAGTATAAGTCGGCTCTGCTCGTTTGTTTGCATAGTTTTGGACAATTTTTAAGCTAATAATGTTACTGCCTTAAAAAGTATGCTTTATTACCTGGATGAGCGTTTATGAGCAGATGAGACGGCGTTCGCATTTGCAATTGCCCCTTTTTACCATTCTCGACGATGTCGACTTATTTATTTACTGGAGTAATTGGAAACTGGTTTTAAAGCAAATCTCTGTATGTTTTATGGATTTTGGTTACGAAATTTATTAAATAAGATGTCTTTTGAAATTAAACAAAGAGACGCACAGAAAATATTTCTGTAAATATTTAAAATTAATATACTTACTTCACACACCATCAAACCAAAACGAGCACCATTAAGTAAGGTTAGATGCAAACTAAGCTTTTCCGTTAAATTATCTGTTGTAACCTGCCAGAACTTCATGAACGCATATGGTGCTGGATAGTACAATAAATCCCTGCTTTAAAATTTCACATAAACTTACAGACATTTTGGTTCTGTGTCATGTTCTAAATTACCTCCAGTTCCCATTTACTCCAGTTGACCCTAATCAATTCATGATTCACATTAGCACAAATCGTGTCATAAATAAAGCAAAGAAATTAGCAAAAACTTTTTAAAAATGTACAATTTAATTTGTTACGGATGTTTGAAGCATTAAGTTTATAAGTTTGAAATTGCCCAAAAGAGACGAGAATTCCTTAACAAAATAAGGATGCTTCGACCAACTACAGTGGTGCGAATATGGGTTCCTGTAGCAACAAATGGCAGAATTTCACCTAAGTACGAGTTCAAATTACGTTATTACTAACACTTACTCTGATAGGTTTTCAATCCGTCAACTTTAAAGGGCGCCAACTACGTCTAGCACAAACCAGGGGATTGTTAATTACGGGGTATTCTGTTGGTGAAATGGATTTCTGTATAAAAGGTCACCTGCCTGTTTGAATACATAAAACAACTTTCAACTCACCTGGTTTAAATTTATTCTAAAATAACATTATTTGAGCATTTCTGTGAACAAATAGGCATAAAACTATTTTTAAATATACTTACATTAATATTCGGGTTAGTGATCTAGAGATATTCCTATAACAAAATACGCAGAATAAGCAAAAATAGTAAAATTTCTAATCAGTTTAATCTTAATACAGCTAACCTTTAGGGTTAAATATCTGAATTAATTATCATTAAACTCACAATGCCCAAACCTTATATTCTTAGTAACGTGACGCTTCACATTGGGCAATACTTTATAGGCCATCAACCATAAATACATTTCAAATTACACATCTAATTCTACAACAGTTTAATCTTACAGTTGCATTTGAGGTCTCCATGAATTCCATTGAACCAAGAAATATAATTTCATCCTTCGGAGCATTGAATTTCACACTATTTTGCTGAGAAATTCGTCCCAATCTCCTTAGGTTTGTAGGTTATGTCGAAAATTCGTGATCCATCACGTGGATCCTCATTTATTAGTTTATAATCAACAGGGTGTTTACGACAAATCCTACCTTTACTTTTCTGTCTAACCCCAGAAGACGGCTCTGTGGCGTAGTTGGTATGCGTGTGATTACTATGCCAAGGTCCCGGGTTTCAATCATTTCACGGTTCCACTTCAAGAATGTTGTGCGAGCATTTTTCACAAAAATACGATTTCGTTGGAATGATAATAAAATGTAGTATCCATGTGTGAGTGTTGTCACGCACGTTAAAGATTCCTACCTTGCTTGGAACAGCAAGGGTTCTGCAAGATTCCAAAATTTACATGTAAAGAAAACTCGCTTTCTGGCCAATGTAGTACTTTCGGTTGGAGCATTGAAAAATCAAATGTAGTGTGTAACCCCACATCTGTTCGTGTTAATGAGTTCCAAGGAATTAAATTCTTTTGTTTAAGTGACTCTCTAGCGATGTCATTAGCTCTCACCTTTCTACATCGGAGAAGAATGCTATTAATACATACCTTACATGTAAAATGCCTGACTGTCGTGATATCTTTTTAATAACCCTGCGTAATGTGATATAAATGAATACATTGTTTTGTATAATGATGGCTGGTTTGTAATTTTATATCGGTGAGTTTTATTAACGTTTGGTTTTCCGTTTGTATTACATTGTAAAAACTTGATTTTTTATTACGTCTTGCATACATTGTAACTAATATCTGTAATTAGGATGGTGTATTATTAAATGGAATACTTTTAGTATGCAAAAGCTTTCTTAGTATGATTTAAGAAACTATTGAATTTTTTTTGTCGCTTTTAAAATAATTATTGAAACGTATTGTACAGAAATGAAACAATGCTTTTGTTGTTTGATATTTAAGATTTTTATAGAATTCCTGTTTATTGCAATAACTTATTGACCACTTTTATACTGAAATCAAAATTATACTGGGTACTTCAATAATAAGTTGATTATTTTAAATTACTTTTTTCCTCTTTCTCATCTGATTTTTATTTCCAGTAATGCTCAAAGTTACAAAATATAACTTTGGCTACTTCTTAAAAAAGAATTTTTAAAAAAATTCTTGCAAACATTAAGCATTATACAAAATGAAGTGAATTTGCAGCAAATACAATACAAATATTATTAAAGATAGGGTTGAGTCTATATTTAGATCATTTTAGAGATAAAAAAAAGCATTCTATATAGTTATAGAAAATACCCATATTTATAGAAGCTGCACAATTGGAGAAATGAGTTTCAAAAAAATTGACATTGAGAATACACTTATACAAATACACGAATAGTACAAACAGCTACCATATTATTTCATGAAATAAGTAAAAAAGTTCAACAGTAGTTTTTGTTCTGCATTGAATTAATTCAACTCTAAACCGAACAATTTACTGTATAACAAATTTGGTTTGAAATTTTTTTTTAAATTTTTTAATCTGTCGAAAGGCTTTTACATATGAATCCTTCTTGTTTTGCTATCCGAAAATGTAGAAATAATGTCAATATATTCTAATACAGGCGAATTGTGATTTTCCGTAGATGGTACTGTAAGTCTTTTTGTGAATAGTTGACCTAAAATAAATCTACCAATTTTAACTGCAAAAAACTTCTTTTAACAGGGGTCACCGACATGGATAATGTCCGAATCCTTAAAACAACCTGATCGATCGTGTTAGCTTGTTTAGTTGTAATTGCTAACAGAAAGGTTAGGACATTTAGCGGTATTTTCCCACGCACAATCAAAAACGGTATATTAAAGTTTGAAACAACGCATTTTAATTTCATATTATAAAACTGTTAGTGACACCTTATAAAGTTTGTATGGTTCTTACTAAAGCCAATTATATTGTTAAGCAGTGTAACAAAATTTAAAAAAAAATTATGATTTTAATAATAATGTTTACTACACCTAAATTAGAATGAAACGTAATTACACTACTACTAAATTCTAAATTATAACCAATTTAATGAATACCTGAAAAAGAAAGTTATTAAAATAATAAATCGGGATGTTTTTTGTTTAACAAAATCGCCATGAGGAATTCTATAGAAATCAGCTCTTCACGTAACTTACCGCTTGTTATATCATTTTGATCCCTATTTGACAGGGCTGGTAACTTTTTTGCACACAAAGGTTAAAGTTTTTTTTTGAAGTTAAAGTTGAAAAAGATCAAGTTTTGAGGTGTTGGCCTTAAGCTGCTCGAACCTCTCCTGTACAGCTATTCGAGTAGTGTCAACAAGTGGAAGGAAAAACTAGACTCTTAAACATTCTTGGGGTTAAAAGGTGCTTCATCATCTCCCTCATAACCGAAGTTCTTCTTCATTACCTTGGGAGTACTAGGCGAAGATAAATCTTCAGCTCTTATTAAGCAAGTGACATCATCATCATTAAGTCTTCAGTCCTGGAACTGGTTAAACGCGTACCTCCATTGTTTCATATTTTGAGCTAACCTACACATTTCCCTGAAACTCACGTCTGCATTTTCACTATCTGCGTGCAATAGTCTGATCTAGGTCTACCTCTACCTTTCTTAGTTCCTATACCTGCTTGTAATATAGCCCGCACTATTCCCCAAAAATGCCTTAGAACGTATCCTGTCCTATTTCTCATATTTTTTTTTGTTTTCCGCAGATATCTTTATTCCTCTACTATTTCTATAACATCCTTGTTATTAACTTTATCTGCCCATGCTATTAACATCATACATCTGAAGCATAACATTCCAAAAGGCTTCTTCCTTTTCCTGTCTGCTTCTCCTACTGTCCCTATTTTATAGGCATACAGTGTTGTGCTCCACGCAGATGCTTCCAGTATTTTTGTTCTTGTTTCTATGTTTGTTGTCTTCGAACATAGTTGCTGCTCTCTTGTTAGATACAGTTCGGTTCCCATTCTATTGTTTTGTAAATACATACCGTATTTCACCGCTATCCAGTGGTATGTGAAGAGGGTTAAGCAGCAAGCGACAAATTTATTTTAATAAAAATTTGTTAAAATGGCTACAGCTTAAGGTAAATTGATAATCTTTGTTGCAAAATCTTAATAGTAATGTTGATCTAACGAAACACCGTACTATGAGTTAAACGATATTTAGAAATAAAAATTTTCAATGTTTCAGCTAAGGTATTTGCCTCTCTTTGGGCCTCGTCTTCCAATGATACATCCTCGTGGAAACACTAAGGGGTTATCGGATTTGTATAATTTGACGCATCAACGCTTTGTGCTAAAATCCATACTTTCCAGCAAAATGTGACCGGATGTCCAAACACTAGATATTCCTCTGCTGATTGCGATAGACTTTCTAATAACTTACTCGAATGTTTTATTAATGAACTGCATAATACAAACAACCGTTGTATGTTTCCGAAAGGTATAACTGCTGGGACCAATGTTTTTGTTTTAATACTAATATAAAGTTGACCACTACGTGGTACAAAAATTCTATTTTTATCTAACATTCGTTTTTGTGGCCCAGAATGTTTTTGTTTGTATTTGTCCCTTTATCATGTTTGTGTCTGACATTCCCCTTTCTATGTGTCTGTTATTTCAATAAAATGTAGGTAACTTTTTGGAAATTGTGAAGTAGTTTCCTTCTCAAAGTAACTGGTATTGCAAAACAAAACAAATTTTACGTTCCGCTTTCAATCAAACAATACCAATTCAAAGCAACTACAAAAAATAAAGTGGAGCAAGTAATGAACATTTTACTTTAGAAATGCATTGTGCTTTGGAATAGTAGATAATGTTGACAGTTCATCATAAAGTGTCCTCCTTTCGTTCTGGCATATCCACAGTTAAAGATCTTCAAATCAGACTTAGACCAACTCACCATGTGGAGATACTTTACCAGACAGTTAGAAATAGACAGAGATATCAATCTGAGTGTTACGGTCGAAATTTTGATCACGAAATTCGCATTTAACTGTGTATTTAATAATTAAATTTTTTCAAATTATATTGTATGAACTCGAATATTGATAGCGTGCCGTACTATCAGATACCGGTTCGTGGACGAGCTTTATTGGTTTCAACACATACTTTTGATTTGAATCGAGCATTTTTAATTACGCCGTTAAACATTTGTATTTCCACCTTATTTTAGGGGTTTTGGAGTATTGAAGGAAATTATTTTCATTGTGATTTGTAATAATTTTCCCTATTTCCTTATTGGGATTACGACATTCGTAAGTATCAAAACATCTTTTAAATAAATAATTTTGCGCTATTAAAGATCTAAAGTGAATCCTGGACCGTTATTTGGTGGCCACTTGTTATACTTATTTCGTTTGTTGTTTTGCATCGAACATTGAACCTGAAGTAGATCGGTAAGAAATCGTGAATAGATTAATTGAAATTTTAGGGTATGAATTTTAGGGTTCCAGTAACTAGTTCCTAGTTTCCAGTTTTCGAGTTACCAGTTCGAGTTACCAGTTCAAGTTACCAGTTCAAATTACCAGTTTTAATTTTGTAGTTTTTAGTATACAGTTTCAAGTTTCAATCTGCAGTGTTCAGTTTTAGTCCCAGTAGTAGTTCTAGTTGTAATCGCGGTCGCAAACCGTATTTGGGCTTATGCTAAGTTTAGTAGTTCCCCAACGAGTTCAGCTGTGGGTGAGTCGTTCCTCATTTAATCTTACTACCGCAACCGTTTAGTTGATATTGAATGCTGGTGATTGACATTTATTATTAATACTTAACTGAAGATTCTTGTATATTTACACGATTATTACAGGGTGGGTTCAGATTTAGTAATTTGTGTTTTACATTGTCACAATTGTAACTGGTATGTAAAGTTTTGCCAACGAGCATATTGTTACAGGTATAAGTATTACCGATGCCCTCAGTGTTCAAGGGTTATTCTACGAGGATCCTGGCACATCACCCTTAATAACGTAATAGTCAGTTGTTCTGTCGCCTTGGCGCAGATTTCCTTACCCTGTTGGCTGGATTGAGATAAGTAACCGAAATTAATTAATAATCAGAATTATACAACCAGGTTAGTTGCTATTTTGCTCATTGAGAATTAGGCCATAACAACTGGGTGGGTTATTGAAGCCGTTTTATGTGTTTATTGTTGTTTCCTTAAGTTTTGTATTAAAGCATCAGTACCGTATGTAAAAAGAGATTGTTGTATTACTTGAATGTGAAGCGTGAGGAGAATTTTAGCTGATTTGGGTGTTACAAGTAATCGTGAAGGTTTCTTATCTCAGTTCAGTCGGAGCACAGTTATTTAGATTTAGGTGACGCTCATTTGGCAGACGATTTGTTTGGTATATGGTCTACCCCACCCCGACCTCGGTACTGGGTTAGTCCAGGGCATATTGACGCTCTCGACTTCGACTACCCTGATGGAAAGGCATTATATATCCCTTTCCTTATTTAATTATTATTGAGTGAAAGTACTCGAGTACGTTACTGTGTTGTATTGTTTTGGAGCGTCACATGAGACCAAGAAGTCTGTGCAAAAACCTGCTTTAACTCCGTACCTCATAAGGTCTGGTCTACATTTTGTTCCTGAACATGTCACATGACATCTTCGACAGTGGGAACCAGTAGTCACAGATGAATCATGATTTCATTTAACTCGATGTGATGGCCAACGTCCACATGAACACTATTCTACAGCAACTTTATAGGAAGTCGAAAAATCTAGGTGGATCTGTGTTGGTTTGGAGCGGGTTATTTAGTCTTGATGAAAGAACAGATCTTGCGACAGTTTTAGGAAGATTAAACGTTTAACGCTACTTTGATCTCTTTCTGGAGGATTATGTTATACCAGCCGTGTTTATGCAAGACAACGCTATACACCATACTGCGGTCATCACCATTAGGCGGCTTCATGGAGCAACCAGGTTCGCGTATGACTGCTGATCTTAAGGTCCCGGGTTTGATTCCCGACACGGACCGCTTGAAAACTGTTAGGCGAACGTTTTTCACAAAAATGCGCCCTGGTTCGGATGAGAGGTTAAATGGAGGTCTCGTGTGTAAGTGTTGTCACGCACGTTAAAGATCCCTACCTTGTTTGGAACAGCAAGCGTTTTGCAAAATTCAAAATTTTCAGGTTAAAGAACTTGCTTGTGGCCACTGTAGTACATACACTTGGAGCATTGGAAAATCACATGTAGGGAACGTCACTTATGAATTTTTCCTAGTACGGCGGGATTCAAACCATGGATTGGCCCCCCGCTAAGTCCCTATCTAAACCACGTTGTTAAAGAAACTTGTGTGGAAGCGCTCAGATCCACCTTAAACCGTTCAACCACTAACAAATTCTCTAATCGTAGAATGGGAGAATATATCGTAAGAAGACATACGTAGGCTCGTGCAAAGTATGCTTCGGAAATGTCAACAGTAATTCGCGTTAATGGAAAACATGCGTTGTTAATGAACCAAATTTTTTGAACAACTTTACGTTATACAGACGTTTGTTTACTTGCTCCACTTTATTTCTTGTAGGTTCTTTGAATTGGTATTGCTATTTTAAAAGTAGTGTGTAAAATTTGTTTTGTTTCAGATTTATTCGAAGAAAATGTTATTCTCTGAAACGCGTGGTATTATATTTGTGCGTTGTTAAAATTAAAAAAAAATTTGGGACGTAAATATGTGTTCCTTTAATTATTTTGAACAATGTTGTTCGAAACACCCTCCTATCACAGTTTCCGCTTCAGTCCGGTAAAGTTTTTCTGGTACCCGCAATACTACATAGTTAACAACAAAAATACTAAACACTATTGTGGTGTAAAGAATAAACGAGCCAAAGTCTTTTAACTTTTTCATCATTTGGACCCAGTCCATCGTAGAGCACGTTAGAAAATGATCTTTTGGTATCATCTTAAGGATAGCTTTCTAAACATGACAACGTATTTCTTGAATGATAGTACAATCACGAACACCTATATTAAGAAGTATAAATTAAGGAGTAGGATCTTTTACCATCCGAGTAACTGTCTTTACTTTTTTGCACTGAATGGTTTACATGACCGTGATTAGGAATTGCCATTTTTGTCGGAACATTGTTACTGTACTATCTATGCTTTCTGGCTGTGGTTGTTCCTCAAGAGTGTTCGTCGCTATATTGGAGTTCAGTTACAGTATCCCTATCATTATTTTCTGTACTAATTTTATTTTTATAAGTATTTACAAGTAATTAAACACTAACTTTGTATGTCTAACGCTTTAGCTTTCCGCTTTCGATATCGACATCCAGGGAGTTGGGAAAACATTTGAATTCAAATTAAAAAATATTTTGATTAGTGTGCTACAGTACAACGAACTCGCAAATAACGTAAAAGTAACTTATTGCAAAGAGCAATAAATGTCCAGCCAAATAGAACCACAGTTTTAAAAAACATTTTGCTATTCTAGTTACTTAGTCTCATTTGAATACAAAAACGTGACTCAAAACTCTAAACAGTTAAACATTACACCTGATTTACTACTTCAGAGCTTACAACATGCGTTTGTAATTTAGATATCACGAAGCAAACTATAGCAGTCAAGTACGTATAGATAATGAGTCACTAACGTGCACACTAAATAATACGGTCCTTGCATGTCGAACGATAGATGGACAATTTACCCTAATTCACTACTTACTAATCACTGTTCAATCCCGTCAAGGGAAAATCAATTGGCGTTTGAAGTAATAAACTATTATTTTTAACGCCTTTTTTATAGTGCTTTCATACAATATTTTAAAACAAATTAAAATTTATGCCTATTAATCCTTTATAATATTCTAATTATTTTCAATAGGAATTTTCCCCTAACTTATTTTTTATTTTTTCATTTATTGTGTTCTTCCCAAAGTTTTAACGTCGTGGCTGTATCCATCTCACTCGTCTCAACCTGACTTTTCCTACAGTAATCACCAAAATTTGAGGCGATAGATGAAACATTACTCACGACTGTAAGTAGCCCAGTTTTAACAGTTGAAGCAGTTATTGGCATAATCCAAAATTGACTACTAGCACCACGTTCATATAGAAACAAAAAGTTTTTCTACTTTACTTATTACTGCAGTAAGTATATTAGATACAAAATAGATAAGGTAGAAATTACAATCTTAAAAGTTTATGTAATAAATAATGTTTAATTGATGGTCAGTTTCAAATTTGTTTTTCAAACAGACGAAGAATTGTATTCTAAAATACAGGAGCTTGCTTCAATACCTCAATAAAATTTGAATATCTTGAATAAATAAAGCAACTAGTGCAATAAGAATAAGTTATATAATCATAGTAAATGCTTAAAAATATCCCAAAACCACACCTTAAATATAAAAGCGTACTTGTAATTAACAAGCAAACAATTTGATCTACAAGCAACACTTAACTTTTGACAAAATAATTTCACTTTTTTTTATTAAATATAACATAAAAGGTGCATTTCAAAGTATACAGTAAAAATGAGAACAAATACCTATTTTTTGGCAAAGCTCATTTATTTCAATTAAAATAGTTTCCTTGAAGCTATTGCGCGATTCACACTTTCATAGAGCATGTCGAACGAATGTTTTAGGTAGTCTGTATAAATGTCAATGTCAAATCTGTACGAAACCCTTTGAAAAATTAAGATTATTATACGGCGTTAACCGTTTGGCTTATTGGAATTATTATCTTCGAGACTTAGAAACTAATCAACATTATCTTCACTTTTGACTTCTCTAACTGCTTTCTTCGGAGTAGGTTCATCTGGGTGCTGCCATTCCGCACTTGGGTGCTTGGTTTTCGGATCAAATTGAAAGCACCATCCTTCATTACCACTCATAATGTTACACCAGAAGTTTCGGTCTTTCTTTGGCTTGTTAATGACATCTTTCGAATGTTGAATTTGTACGGAACAAAGCTTGAACACATCTTTCGGAGGCCCAACAGTGTGGTAAAAATGCAATGCAATGATGTTTTGGAGATATTCAATTCCATTTCCATTAATATCAATTAAGAGTTTGACTAATTTTTGATGAACACACGCACAGTTTTAATATCATCTTCGGTTTTCACAAATTTCGATTGATATTAGTCATCGTATACGTCTTCATGACCATCCTTAAAGCGCATATATCACTCGTCGACTCTGCTAAGTGATAAACACTCATTACCAAAAACTTCTTTTATCAATTGAAGCGTCTTGGTAAAAGTTTTACCAAGTTGTGCAATATTGATTTTTGCACCAATGACATTCACTTACAACGCAATAGCTTGGCTGCTCTACGTCCGATTATTATACTCGTTTAACAGAAGGTTTGTGAAGGATATACCTTTTCACCTCAGGCACCATTAAAAGATGGCGCTACAAAATGTGAAATTTTGAAAAAGTCCCATTTACTTTGGAACGCACCTTGTTAATGTTAGGGGAATGAATTAAAACTGCTTTTTAAGCAACTAAGTAGAGAGCTCAACTATAAAGTATTTTTAATAACAAAAGTAAACATTGTCGTTTATATAAGGCATGTATATAGCTCAAGCTCCACTTCAAGAAGCAAAAGGCATTATTTTTAGTATAAAAATCTCCAAGTTAGAGATTGTAAATCAGAGCTGTGTGGAAAGCTACTGCTTTGATTCTAGCTTTCTGCAACGATTTTTCATGGAAACAGCACAATTAAACTATTCCAGCATGCATTCAACACAGACGAGCGAAATATGTATAGTATAATTGCAATTCAGTCATCAAGCTTAAAAAAAACGAAATTTGGCTTATTGCAGTTATCGATTTATGCGCAATAAGTAGATACTTTTCCATATACAACCAAAGTAGATCTCAATTTCAATTTTGCAACCGATTACCAAATATGGAATCATTCCGGGTCAGTTTTTACCGGGGCCCCGAGTCGGAAAGTCATCTTTTTTCGTCTTAGTTATAATGTGAGAATGAATTTTAGATCGGTAACTAGATGTTAATCGTTACATGCTATTGAATTGACACTAAGATGCAATGGAGCGTAGATAATCCCATGGTCTGTAACCTTTTAGTTGTTATTTATTTCCCAGCATTCTACTTATTTAAATTTTTATACGGAATTCGGCAATTGTTAGTATTGTTGTGTTCTTGTGTCGTTATTCCATTTATTAGCTCCTAACTTCATGATTATTGATTATAATATGTTATTCCAAATTTATTAATTATCTAAGTTTATGTTGAAAGTGTATTAAGTCGTAATCTGACATTGTTTTTGTGAAAAAGAAACATTCTGATTTCGACCGTTGTTGATGAAAGTTGATTTTCTGCCGATACCATCGTATTATTTACGGACCTAGGTAGCACTGACTAATAAGTATTGAATTTTAGGAAATTTAGTGATATTATCTTCGAAGGGCTTTTGCAGTCTTTGATTATCGGTCTTAGAGGATTTATTTTCATCAGTATTGTTCTTCTGGTGTAGATGTTCATTATTGAACTTCGACCATCGCGACGTTGTGTTATTTCCGACTTACTTACCCTACATTTATTTAAACTACTTGTGTGGGTCTTTCTTTCTTTCCTGCGTTGCCTCGTTTACCTTTCTATCTTCGCTGCATCGATTCCTTATTACTTCCCGCTTATTGGTTTTGTCGACCAGTTTACCGCTACCTTTTGGAAAATTTCACGTAGTCGAGAACTTTGATGAAGTTTTGGCTTGTGAGATAACGACATATGATAGGAAAATAATCACTGAGTGAGATTATTCCAATTTTTATTATTGTTTTGTATGTTCGCTTATTTTTTGCAATTACTTAGAGTGTTTGTTATATGTAATACGGTTACACACGTTGAACTGTTATTATCCCTTAATGCACATTTACCTAACTGGAAATTATAAATAAACTCTCTAGGGTTTACCTAGGCAACACTTTATTGCCTAGGCGACATAAGAGTATTAGTTAAATGTTTTAAGCCTACATTAAAGTTACTATATTTGCACTATTTTCAGTGATTGTTACCGCAAGGTGCTTGCTTATTTGTATTAAGATTATTAAAGTAGTAAGTCATAGCACTTATTTGTTGTGCATTCTGCGTACTACTGTTTGCGTTCATAGCCCTGGAGATATGCGTACCTAATTAATTATTAACGTTAAGCTAAGTGAGAAAACTGAAACAATTGCTCCTTGGTATACACCCGCGTGGGTTCTTGTAGTATTTATAAACATTGTACTTTGTGCATAATTATCCTTAAAGATCAACTTATTTTTGATTGAAATTTAGAATCCACATGCACTCAGAATTATGAACTTTCTTTGTTTTTGTGTTACGAAATTGCATTAAAAGTAGTTGCTTTTGTGAAGTTGTATGTTTTAATTGATAATCTGGGGAGGGGATTTCTTCGAGGTCTGTTAGAACTACGACTGTAGGTTTCGTATGCTCCAATATTTTTTAGTTCCTGATGCCTTGGCATTTCCTGTCATGGTTTATGTAAGATATAGCCTTGTTACAATTTTTCCTTTTGGGAAAATTTGTGTGCCTCACAGCTCTTACTGTATGCGGTAGATAGCAATGGAATGGGCGTGGGGGTTGTTTTCAAAGATGTTTAAAAGAGCGTCACTACATTTAGAAAGAAAGGGAAATGTAGAACCTAAAGGGACCTATGTGAACTTAGCACCTGACTATGCCAAAAAATTTTTTCCATATATGTATTCGATTAAACTCAGTTTGTACCCGTTTGTACCGCTTTTTATTTCGTTTGTACCTCAAAGGGGTGAAAGTTACAGAAGGGTAAAAAAATCATCAGCACCCGACTTAGAGATACAGAAATTTTTTAAATGCCATTCGATTAAGCATCGTTTGTACCCGTTTGTACCACCGCCTGCTTTGTTTGTACCCTTAAGGGGGTGTTTGTACCGAATTTTCGAAATAGGGGTAACACCTAACTCCGCCATTTATTGAGATATCTTAAAGCCGCAAGCGGGTGCTGTTTCAGAATCGTTTGTGCCCGTTTGTACCACCGCCAGTTTTGTTTGTACCCTCAAGAGGGTGTTTGTGCAAAATTTTCAAAATAGGGGTAACAGCTAACTCCGCCATTTTTAGAGATATCCTAGATGCTCAAGCGAGTGCTGTTTCGTGATCGTTTGTACCCATCTGTACTGCTGCCAGTTTCGTTTGTACCTTTACAGGAGTGTTTGTACCGAATTTTCAAAATAGGGGTAACACCTAACTCCGCCATTTAAAAAGATATCTTAAATGCGCAAGCGGGTGCTGTTTCGTAATCGTATGTTCCCGTTTGTACCACCGCCAGTTTCGTTTGTACCCTTAATGGGGTGTTTGTACCGAATTTTCAAAATATGGGTAACAGCTAACTCCGCCATTTTTAGAGATATCTTAAAGCTCAAGCGAGTGCTGTTTTGTGAATGTACCCATTTGTACTGCCGCCAGTTTTGTTTGTACCCTTGCGGGAGTGTTTGTACCGAATTTTCAAAATAGGGGTAACATCTAACTCCGCCATTCTTAATATCTTATATGCACAAGCGGGTGCTGTTTCGAAATCGTTTGTACCCGTTTGTACCACCGCCAGTTTCGTTTGTACCTTTAATGAGGTGTTTGTGCCGAATTTTCAAAATAGGGGTAACACCTAACTCCGTCATTTTTAAGATATCTTAAAGCCGCAAGCGGGTGCTGTTTCAAAATCGTTTGTACCCGTTTGTATCACCGCCAGTTTTGTTTGTACCCTTAAGAGGGTGTTTGTGCCGAATTTTCAAAATAGGGGTAACAGCTAACTCCGCCATTTTTACAGATATCTTCAACCCGCAAGCGGGTGCTGTTTCAGCATCGTTTGTACCCCCGCCAATTTCTTTTCTACCTTTAAGCGGGTGTTTGTACCGAATTTTCAAAATAGGGGTAATACCTAACTCCGCCATTTTTAGAGATATCTTAAATCCGCAAGCGGGTGGTTCAGAATGGTTTGTACCCGTTTGTACACCCGCCGGTTTCGTTTGTGCTCTTAAGGGGTGTTTGTACCGAATTTTCAAAATAGGGGTAACACCTAACTCCGCCTTTTTTTGAGATATCTGAAATCCGCAAGCGGGTGCTGTTTCAGAATCGTTTGTATCACCGCCAGTTTCGTAGCGTGGGAAGAAATTGCATCGAATACTGCAGTTCTTACATATTAGAATTTTTGTTTTATTTTTATGCTAAATTTTTTTTGCTATATTTATTTATATGATAGTATACTTTAATGTTTTTATGTAGTATATACATGATCCGCCAAAACTGTCGGGACCGTTAATTTTTCGAAAAATATGCATTTTCATAAAAAATATTTCAAACAAAAGTTATAGAGCTTTAAGTTACACATTACATAGTAATATCAGTATGACCTTGAATAGCACCGTGACGGTCGAATAAAAATCACTTTGAATTTTTTAATGGAACCGCCTATTTTTCATTACATGTTCTTGTAGAGCTTTCCTCGAGATTTTTCCAAAACAGTATAATTAGGTTATTTTTTATTAGGTACTTTCCGAGTCATGAGGCTTGAAATTTATAGTACCGCCGGCATTAGCATTACCCGAGGTGTGCAGCATGGAGGTTGTACGGTCGGATTTACACCTCTTGTGTTTTGTGTGTGTGCGCGCGTGTGTGCGTGCGTGCGTGCGTGCGTGCGTGTGGGTGCGTGCGTACGTGCGTGCGTGCGTGCGTGCGTGTGTGTGTATATGTGTGTATATGTGTGTATGTTTGTGAGAGTGGATGGGTGTGTTTTCTTTTTTGTTATTTTTACATATGGCTTTCTTTTGTATTTGTTGTTACCCCTATTTAGAAAATTCGGTACAAACATCCCATTAAGGGTACAAACGAAACTGGCGGTGGTACAAACGGGTACAAACGATTACGAAACAGCACCCGCTTGCGCATTTAAGATATCTTTTTAAATGGCGGAGTTAGGTGTTACCCCTATTTTGAAAATTCGGTACAAACACTCCCGTAAGGGTACAAACGAAACTGGCAGCAGTACAAATGGGTACAAACGATCACGAAACAGCACTCGCTTGAACATCTAAGATATCTCGAAAAATGGGGGAGTTAGCTGTTACCCTTTTTTTAAAAATTTGGCACAAACACCTCTTAAGGGTACAAACAAAACTGGAGGTGGTACAAACGGGTACAAACGATTCTAAAATGCACCCGCTTGCGGCTTTAAGATATCTCAAAAAATGGCGGAGTTAGGTGTTACCCCTATTTTGAAAATCCGGTACAAACACCCCATTAAGGGTACAAACGAAACTGGCCGTGGTACAAATGGGTACAAACGGGCACAAACGATTACGAAACAGCACCCGCTTGTGCATATAAGATATTAAAAATGGCGGAGTTAGATGTTACACCTATTTTGAAAATTCGGTACAAACACTCTCGTAAGGGTACAAACGAAACTAGCGGCAGTACAAACGGGCACAAACGATTTCGAAACCGCGCCCGCTTGCGCATTTAAGATATCTTTAAAAATGGCGTAGTTATGTGTTTCCCCTATTTTAAAAATTTGGTACAAACACCATCTTAAGGGTACAGACGAAACTGGCGGTGGTACAAACTGGTACAAACGATTCGGAAACAGCACCCGCTTGCGGATTTAAGATATCTTTTTAAATGGCGGAGTTAGGTGTTACCCCTATTTTAAAATTTGGTACAAACACTTCCGTAAGGGTACAAACGAAACTGGCGGCAGTACAAATGGGTACAAACGATCACGAAACAGCACTCGCTTGAGCATTTAAGATATCTCTAAAAATGGCGGAGTTAGCTGTTGCCCCTATTTTGAAAATTCGGTACAAACACCCCATGAAGGGTACAAACGAAACTGGCGGTGGTACAAACTGGTACAAACGATTACGAAACAGCACCCGCTTGCGCATTTAAGATATCTTTTTAAATGGCGGGGTTAGGTGTTACCCCTATTTTGAAAATTCGGTACAAACACTCCCGTAAGGGTACAAAAGAAACTGGCAGCAGTACAAATGGGTACGGTCGATCACGAAACAGCACTCGCTTGAGCATCTAAGATATCTCTAAAAATGACGGAGTTAGCTGTTACCCTATTTTGAAAATTCGGTACAAACACTCCCTTAAGGGTACAAACGAAACAGGTGGTGGTACAAACGGTTACAAACGATGCTTAATCGAATGGCATTTAAAAAATTTCTGTATCTCCAAGTCGGGTGCTGATGATTTTTTTTACCCCTCTGTAACTTTCACCCCTTTGAGGTACAAACGAAATAAAAAGCTTTACAAACGGGTACAAACTTAGTTTAATCGAATGCATATGTGGAAAAAAATTTTTAGCATAGTCGAGTGCTAAGTTCACATAGGTCCTAAAAGATATTGATTTCAATACTAAAAATGAAGTACAACGATAAGATACCTGCAAGAAATTATAAATTTAAAAATAAAACACATGAGGTAGCAGTTTGTTTCCAATGTAGTTCAAAATGAAAGCAATCCGATATAGTAATTATCACTTTGTATCTCATAACATAAGCAAATATCAATAGAATATTATATATTTTTAATTACTGTAAAATTTTTCTTTAATAAAGGGGATGCGAATTTTCTTAGATCATATAATGAAACGCAAAAATATTTTTGTTATAAATTAATAATGTATAGACGAATAGTTCATAATAAATTTTGTATTGTTGATATTAAAAAAATGTCAATATTCTTATCGTTTTAAATCTCAAAGAAAAAAATCTGAACTTTAGTGCTTGTTTCTTAAAATTACAATAAAAAAAATTTACGTAAGAAACTTTCTACACACAATCAGAATGTATATATCTTACATACCTCATATTTATTAATAAATTTCATAACGTTCCAAAATTAGATGACAAGAAAAGCAAAAATATGCTTAAATTTATAAAGAAAATCAATTATGTAGATAATAGATGTTCTAGAGTATTAATATAAATGTGGTCTTCTTTCTGCATAATTAGAAAGCGATATTTAACAGGTTACTTGTTAGATATTTTGGTAAGCAAATCTTTATAATACTGATACTAGGGCTTTATTTAATAGTTTTGTTCAATGATATCTTACCACATAAAGAATAAACGCATACATCAACCTTAAATCTGACTTTTAAGTTCAAATTAAATTACAAACACAAATTATTGCTTTGATGGATTTTATAATAAGTCTTAAAGGTAGCGTAAACGAAACAGTTAACAACATTGCTGTCAAATTAGGTGTATAAGTGTACAAACATTGGAAGTTCAGTTTAAAATGATATCACCTATATTATCAACCAGAATTATGTCCGTTACGTGCCATAACGAAACAGAAGAATGGTGCAGTGGACTTTGACTTGTTGAAATGTCCTAGCATTTTCTTTAATTTTAACAGAGGATTGTCCAATTTACTTAATCCACATAAGATGATAACTTGGACCAATTATACAGCAATGAAAATTAACGACATTTCTCACAGATGTAAATATTTTGACAATTTTTCAAAGCCAAATTAGTAAAACACGTGTCTGCATTCTAGGCGATTTTAAGACCGGATACCAAACTTTAATATTACTTTAATGCGCTGTGGAAAGAAACGAGAATTAACGGCGTGAATATATTTTAGCAATACAAACGATTGTTAATTAATTAAAAGCGGTCAGTGGAATGCATTTACGACCCTGCTAACACTACTGCAATCGCTATTTTAAAGTCACAGGTGGTCAGAGAATCCATCTTATTTTCTTAAAAACAGCGTTTGACTGCCTCTATTTGGTAGGGAAGCCCGTTGCACCAGTCGACGTAGATAATTAGTCCTAGCGGCGTCTTGTTAAACGATCTACACTAGTTTGTAAATGTCTATGGTAGATGGCTATATCATCAAATGATATATAACTTACGAATGTAGATGTATGTTTAGATTGTAACCAAACCAATTATATAAATAGACATAATAGAAATACTATGGGTGTTCTAAATGAGAAGTAAATTGTTATTTGAGGTGTGTAATATTTATGAAATTTGATTTTAATAAACGTAGATGTGGGTACCCAACGCGTAATTTGATTTATGATCTGAGTTACCTAAACCTAATAATGTGTATTGTTACGTGCAACAATACCTAATAAGATGACAATATAAATGTAAAATTTGAAAATGTTACAGCCTTATAGATCCACCCTGAATTTGAGTCTCATTGTGACTAGGCCGGAGCAAAAGCTGCCACAACCGCTCGCAAGAAGGCGCAACATAGACTTGCTCCTAGCGGTTCGTTTATTTACCAACATTTTTTGTAACAGGTGTAATGTTTAATTTCCAGTAAGTTTACTGGATTGTATACTAATAAGCACATACAACAAACAGAAAATGTTTTACAATTGTTTAACTAATCGCAAAGGTTAGCAGTTTGACATACTGGACATAAAGATATAAAAGTTTATTAATGGATTTCATAGCAAGGACATTGCTAAATTTTGTCCTTAACTTCAAACAGCAGGCAATTTTTAGTTGCTGTTTAATACAATTTATTTTTATAAGAAATGTAGTGTTTGTACATACCCAACAAAGCATTTCAAATTTTTTCAAACAATACACAGGAAATCTAATATATATATATATATATATATATATATATATATATATTACTGTGATGTTTGGGGGCTAAAAGGGTATTAGTTTTTCATTTGCAATTTAATTTGTGAGTCAGCATGTGAAAATACAGCAAACAACTTTGAAACGCTTTTATTTTAAATAGTTTTAAAATTAATAATTTTTCAGAACGCATTTCAGGAAGCTCATTGTAATTTTCATAATTCTTTAGAGATAATTACTCATAAAGATAAAGCGCATGGCATATTAGAAACACCCTGTGTAAGATAGCATTTAAATTTCATAGGTATAAACAAAAGTAACCGTCGTATTTAATAAGTGTAGATTGTAGGAATATTTTCTAAAAAGCTTTAGCTTATGTCAAATCGTTTAGTTTCCTAGTATTATTAAATTAAAAACAGATTGGAAAGAGAGATTTCTGAAAAGCTTTTAGCTTGCTGCAAACCGTCATTTTAAATAGTGAAGATAAACCATTTATTTTTCCGTGTAAAATAGAGGAGATAACACTGCACAAACCCCAGCAAATTCTAGGTAGTTTTAGTTCCGACGTTAATTAGCGAGGCTAAAGTGGAATTTATAACTTCTTAAGAACGATAATAAACTTGAACATACTCAGAAATGGTGTGGGTTGACAACAGCTGTTGTCCGTTACACAAAGCTTGAAAACACGGTATAAGAGAGATAGTTGATGAGTATAGATAGATGAGATAGGTATAACTCGTGTTAAGAGAGAGGCGTAGTTTAAAACGTTAGCTTGGGGTTCGTATAAGGTTATTTAGAGTGGGGTGTTTAAAATACAGCAAAACAAGTTAGTAACGTGTGCGCGATTGGTAGCTTCAAGTGATTCTCGAAGAAGTGTTATTGAATATGTTTTTGGTTAGAAAGAATACAAGGAATTTTATGCACGTTAGGGAGTTGTTTTTGAAAAATTATGGCGGTTGGAAGTGTTGCGTGTGAACGTGGGGCAATTTTTAGAATTATATACGTTTGAATGTTTGTATTGAAGAAAATTTCAGGAATTAACAGGCTTTTAGAGGTAGGAGAGATAGATATAAGCCCCAGGAGTTTGGTTGGAGGCTCCCTTAGTTTTCAACAAGTGTACGTCGTTATTAGTCTTTGATAAGCTAACAACTCTAATAATAAAAAGAAGCTTTTACGTTTGCATAAATGGGTAATTTAATTTACGTTGAAAGATATAAGTAAAACAGTTGACATTAATTGGCAATAATTGTGTAAATGATGCACATACTTTGAAGTGGAATGCGGCATTTAAACCAGGTTGGTTTTGTATAAATTTTTATGGTACTAGTAGATAAGGTTTGAAGTTTGAATGCTCAATCAAATGGTAGACGAGATGACTTTTTGGTAATATGGTAGCAACTTGCCGTTGTGGTTATTGCAATCCAGATTGGGGTGATCCTGAAGCAGCTTTTTTGTTGGTGCTTAATGACTTAGTGCATTGGGAGTGTATAATTTTATGAACTAAAAGGACAAACTGGGAAAAAGGTTTATAATGAATATTTAAATTTGAGTTTATTTTATTTTCTGTGGGGATTTATATTAAGGAATGATTTATGACATTGAAAATATGTGTTATTATGTACAAGGTAAGAGGGTCTAATTTTATTGGTCTGCAAAAATTAGCGCGACGAGTTTAAGTTTTACTATGAGCTCGTATTAAAACGGGATTAAAGTAAGAAACTTGTTAAACCCCTATTACTTTAAATGAATTTTTTTATATAGTTAATTGGAAATATTTCCAAAGGGGAGTTAATGATCTCAAAATGTACTGTTATGGGAGTATTTAAAAAGGGGGGTGTATATAACGTGTAAATAGGGTATGAAAGAGGAGTCTTATTTTTGATGCTGGCTTGTATATTCCTTTTCAAGTGTTAATAAATGTAGGCTATTTTCCGTCGCTGCATTTTTTTAAGTAGTTAGTTTTATTTTCAGGAAGCAGCAGAGCAACGGTGGCAAATCTTTTTAAGCGGAGGTAGTATTTAAAATAGGCACACTTCACCACCAACAGAAGCAGTCGTAGCAGCTTTTTGGTGATCGTAGCAATTAATGTCGCCTTTGAACTTGGGACCCTAAACCAGCTAGAGATCGTAGAATTAATAGCGCCCAAATCGTGGGATTTTTTAAGCTGATATCTTTTGCCCTCAGAGGTCGCAGAATTAATGTCGCCCAGAACGTGGGACTCCAAACCAGCTAGAGATTGAAGAAATATATATATATATATATATATATATATATATATATATATATATATATATGCATTACATGCATTTGCTGCTTTGATAAGGCGTCACTAAAAGAATGCTGTGACAACTCCTCGCTTTGATGCGCCGCTAAAAGAGTGATGTGGTAAGCCTCGCATTGGAACATCTCTGAAAGAATGATATAAAAATGGCCGCACGTTGAGGCGCCATTGAAACAATGCTGTGACAACGCCGGCGCTAGAGCGTCAGTAAAGGAGTGTTATGACAACGCCCCGCTTTGTTGCCCCTAAAAGAGTGCTGTGATACACATACAACAAATTGTAAAATTTGAAATTATTCACTTACCTTCCTTTCTTGCTTTGCCTGGCTAACTCAACGGAAATGTTGGAATTTATAAAATAAATCAAACACAGCAATATCACAAAGCATTTATACAGTATGAAATATTTTCTCTCATGCAATAGCATATAGAACGTTTACAACATCTTTTTTTTTAAACATCAAATAACTTCTAAGAAGTACTTATTTACTTAATTATAAAAATGTTCCTTACATTATTTTAAATTTATAGAACTAAATTTCTTCTTTATGGATATTTTACCTGTTTTTTTTTTATTCTCGCGCTTGTAAGGTTTGTTTTGGCCAAAAAATCCTTGATAGGTAATCTATTAAAAAGGTCAGAGTGTTTCGAACTCTGAACACAAACTTTCCCGGCAACTACCCTTACAAAAAAATATTATATACTTAAGACCTATTCTACTTTAGAATTAAATTAAATGACAAAATTCGAGTATCAGTTACAGTGTTAAAAAAATTATACTTGCAAAAATCCACGAAGGGCTTTTCCAATTTAATATCCTCGGCTTCTTGAATTTATTTTAAATTGACGTTCAAATCCCAGTTTACACAATTTTTCATATTATTTAAATTTTCATTTAGAAACCAATGTGCATCCTCGGAATTATTCAATAAAATTTTTAATAGCTTTTTATATTAAAGCATTTTCCATCTTTATTCTATTTAATTACATTAATGATGAGTAATTAAGAAATTAAGAGGTTAGATGCATTACGAATGTGCTGATAGTAAATTTTACCAATTTTTGGCTATTGTGTGTATTTTGTTATAGGAATATCTCTAGGTCACAAACCCGACTATTAATGTAAGTGCATTTAAAAATTTGTCTTACGCCTATTTGTTCACAGAAATATTTAAACATTGTTATTTTAGAATAGATTAAAGCCTGACGAGTGGAGAGTAGTTTTATTTATTCAAACAGACAGGTGACCTTTCTTAAAGAAATCCATTTCACCAAGGGAATATCCCATAATTAACAATCCCCTGGTTTACATGTCGTCCAGAGGAAATTTGATTAACCCAGACGTTTTGGACGCCCTTTAAACTTGACGGATTGAAATCTAAGAGGTAAGTGCTGATTATAACGCTGCTTGAAATCGCACCTAGGTGAAATTTCGATAATTGCGCAAATTTATTTAATTTCCTGCCATTTATTGCTATAGGAACATACTCCCGTACCACTGTAGTTGGCCGGTGCATCCTTATTTTGTTATGGAATTGTCGCTCTTTTTGGGCAATTCCAAATTTAAAGGTTTGATGCTTCAAACACCCATAGCAATCCCTTTCAAATGATTCTCTTATTTAAACCTAATGAATGTGTAAATTTTAATTAAATTTTGCTGGTTACTGATGTCAGTTGTTTCATTAAACGTAATACTTGTTGAAAGCAAATAAATATTTAAATTATTTGTAAGTAAATATTATCGGCATTGCGAATAAATACTTTTTCAGTGTAACCACTTCAAACATTATTTGTAAAAGTTTAATATGGTTTCCATGTTTTACCTCTATTATCAACTGTGTAAACATTGTTTACAACGGATTTCAAACCCGATCTAATTAATCTTAACCAAAGTGTACTTGGGTGAAGTTACGGTTGCCACCCGTCCCGGTTTCGCCGGGATTATCCCGGAATGTAGGTCCTCCGCCCCGGCCGAAAAAAACTTTAACCGGGACCCGGGATTGTCCCGGAATTGCGTCGTGATTAGTATTTTAGTAGCGGCTAGCGGCAGACCGCCAGAGGCGTCGCCGTGGATCAATGTAGTAAGCGTAAGACTACGGATCCCAAGGTCCCGGGTTCAAATCCCGACACGGCCGACTGCTTGAAAAATGGCAGGTGAGCATTTTTCACAAAAATTACGCCCTCGTTCGGATGAGAGGTTAAATGGAGGTCCCGTGTGTGAGTGTTGTCACGCACGTTAAAGATCCCTACCTTGCCTGGAGCGGCAAGGGTTCGACAAAATTCTAAATTTTCAGGTAGCAAAAACTCGCCTCCTGGCCAATGTAGTACCTTCTGGTGGAGCATTAGAAATATAAATGCACGGCAGACCGCCAGATCAGTAGACTACATCAAGTCAGACTTTTGCGAATCCTGAAGAGAACTATTGAAAACTGAAGTTATTGTAGTATAAACTGTTATGTCACCCATAATTTAAGAAGTATAGATATCTAGTTATCGACACATTGTTTTTTAACGAAGTATATAAAAAAATAATTGTGTAGCTTGTACCTATATTATAACATCATAATATTTGCTTATTTGAGAGGTAAGTAAAAATATTAGTACAAATTACTACCTACAACTTACAAATGGAGGAAAATAGATGTATTTAATTCATAATATAATTGCCTTCATTATTTGAGTAATATACCTAAATCCTAGGTTCTTGTCATTTTATATTCTATTTTTCACAGAAAGATGGGAGATGAAGATGAAGCAAGCGGTTCATGTTCTCCAAAACCACTAAAGAAAATTAAAAGGTTTTGTACATTTCGACGAGAATGGATGGAAAATGTTGACTGGTCCGAATGGTTACGCCCTTGCCGAAGTAGTGAGGAAAAAGCTCAATGTATCTTATGTAAAATGACATTCAAAGTTAAGTATGAGGGAAGGGGAGCAGTTGAGACTCATTTTAAGTCTAACAAGCATCAAAATACAGCAAAAACAATTGCCAAAAATAGCATATTAGATAGTTTTGTCATTAAAAAGAATAATCCTGAAGAAAACCTTGTGGCTCTTGCAGAAACATGTACTGTTTATCATACTGTTTGTCATCACTTAAGTTATTTAAGTCAAGATTGTAACATAAAGCTTCAAAAAAAAATTTATTCTGATTCAGTTGTCGCGAAAAAAATAACTTGTGCACGAACGAAACAAGCCTTCATTGCTACCGAAATATTAGCTGCTAAATGCCATGAAATGGTGCTTGATGATATACATAATGCCTTTTTTTCAATTAGCACCGATGCATCGAATAAAAAAAATCGCAAATACTATCCATTAACAATAAAATATTTTAAAAAAGAAAAAGGCATTTGCGAAAAATTGCTAGAATTCTTTGAAAGTCCGCATGAAACAAGTGAAAAATTTATGAAAATATTATGAAAATTCTTAAAAATATAATTTAAATGTAAATTTAGTGACAAGTTTTTCCGCAGATAATGCTGCTGTAAATTATGGTAAAATTGTTCTGTGTATACTAAACTTATTGAGTCTAATAGGAAAATTGTTAAATCGAACTGTTTGTGTCATGTAATAAACAATTCTATAAAATTTTCAATTAAAGCTTTTAGCTATGATGTCGAATTAGTTGTAATAAAAATTTATAATGAATTTTCATCATCTGCCAAACGAGTTGAAACTTTAAAATCCTTTTTTGAATTCGTTGATCTAGAATATTGCGAATTGTTAAGGCATGTTCCTACGCGTTGTCTTTCTTTACATCCAGCAATAGATCGCTTACTAAAGTCATGGCCTGCCATAAGGTCATATTTTTTATCTGATAAAGAAGATTGCTGTCCAAATATTCTTCTGGAGACTTTTAAAGACGATGATGAAAATTCATTGCCTTTATGTATACTATTTTTTGTACACAACGTATCTTTGCTATTTCAGACAACAATTTTAACTTTAGAAAATCAAGATACAAATTCAATAGACCTTCACAATATAATGAAAAATTTTAAATCACAATTAGAACGTAGAATTAAAGATAAATTTTTCGGTAGCTCATGAATAAAATATTTAAAACTCTAGAACGTGATAAAAAGTTCAAATTCGAAACACAAGCTCTAGAGTTTTTAAGTCGTTCCATTAATTACTTATGCAAGTATTATGACTTTGAAGAATCAGTTTTCAAATATCTTGGTTTTCTAAACTTACGAGAAGAACTTACTTTTAAAGATTTTGATAAGCTCACAAACGTTTTGAAAATGGACGACGACATTGATGCAGATAAATTATATGAAGAAATAGGAATTATTCAAAAAGTAGTAACGTTAGGTGATATTTCCTCCAAATCCATAAACATTGATAAAAAGTGGGCAGAGATTTTTTAAAAATGCGAATGTTGTACTGAGGCTTTCAAATTAGTATCATTTGTTTTATCAATTCCGATTTCAAATGCATATTGCGAAAGAGTATTTAGTCTTACGGGACTAGTTGCTAGAGATGAAAGAAATAAAATTGGAAATCAACTTTTAAACTCGGAGTTAAAAATCAAGTTAAATTTTAATATGGCATGTTGTGAATTTTACGACTATATCAAGAGTTGCCCAGAAATATTAAGAAGTGTGTCGACGAATAAGAAATATACCTTCAAATTCGATTCCGAAAATAAGTGACACGCTTTTATTCTTATATATTATATACTACACCTATTAAAAGTTTCTGTATAAATAGAATTAGTTTTCCGCTTTAAAACTTTTATTGTTTGTTTTTGTATAAGTGTTTGTGTCATATCTTTAAAATAAACTTGTTTATCTTTTGCGTATTATTAAAATAATACCCCCCATTATTCTATTTTAGAGAACTGTTGAATATGCGCATAAGAGACTATTAGACTTCTCGTTCAATACTAAAAATTGGCAATAGTTTTGAATACTTTTTGATGACAAATCTAGATGTCACCAACTGTTTTCACATCCATTTGCCTAATTCTAAAGCTAAAAAGTCAAAAGAGCCAGCAATATAGAACATACATACACAATATTATAACCTTTCGGCTTTTAGCCGAAATTTCTAAGTTTTCGCGCGTGTCATGCTATTTACTACTAAGATATACATTTGACCTAAAACTACATATTTCCAAAAGCTCCATTTGAATTCCAGGTCTATATATGATAACTACTCTCTGATGCGCATGTAAAAAACTGTTTGTCTCTAAACTATTTTTTAGTGGAACACTTGTCCCGGTCTGGGTTAACAAAAAGGTGACAACCCTAGGTGAAGTATTAAGACAAGGTGGACAACTTACAGCGTAACCGACAGCATGCTGCATGCAACATAAAGTAATTAAACTATTATGATGCATACATAGATAAGCTATCCCATTTGAAAATGTTATATTTGTGAATAAACTTCCGCCCTGAATCTATTTTAAGAATTTAATTACCGAGAGGGTGATTCACTGATGTTGACCCTAATATATCAGAGTTGGAATAAATAAAGTTTTATCACTAAGAGGAAAGACAGAGTTGCTTTGCTGCAGTCTTTTAGCATAATATAACGATAGTCAGATAAAACAGTCGTGTCAGACTCTATTGCATTTGGCTAAATGAAATACATTTTGCAGTATTTTCATATTGTATACGACTCGCAGTAGGCATAAATAATATAACAGATCTATTAAGAATCCTGCATAAATTCTAACTGTTAGAATAAAATGCATCAAATTGCTATATGTGGATGTTGTTAGAATTCAAAAGCTTATAATATTTGCCAAACTAATGCGAAATAAGTGCAAGCTATATTTTTTGCTTGAAGTGCATTGAACGCCTTCGGCGAACAAAAGCATCACAGCGCTTCAATATAAAATATTGCTAAACTGTCCCGTAACTGTCGCTTTTTACATCGCTTCATTACAACATCCGCCCAGAGGCGTAGATGGTACCGAGTGAGCCTTGTATCAAAATTCCTTGGGGAACTTTTTCGAACAATAAAAAAACCCTAATCAAAAATATATTTGAATATACAAAAGCAATGATACGGATCAAAAACTTAACTCTAAAGAAATATTCTGGCGATTAAATAGGTACTTTTCGTGCTTTTTTTTCAGCAAACGTATTTATTATATCTTTCATAGCTGAAGAAGATTTTAGTTTTTAAGGTCCTCTTTCTCTATGAACGATATTGATTAGTCCGATAACCGTTCTTGTCCCATAACAGTTCTAATATAATGTTTAATAAGTTTTACTTTGGAAAAGTCTTTTTGAGCTGTTGCGGTTGTAACCGGAAGGGTCAAAAATAGCACAATATCTGCAATAACCTCCGGGAAACTGAAAGCGAGGCTATTGTAATTTATTAACAATATTTCTGCTAGTTCCTTAATGATCTTTTTTTAAATTTCTAATTTCAAACAGATTTCCAAAATAGTTAATCGATCATAGAGTTCAACTGTCAAGTCATTATAATATTTATCAGCTAGATTCGCTGCTTTCTTTTTTAGTATTTCGCTTGAAAAAGAAAGTAATTTATTCGGTTGTAAAATTTCGAAATTATTTAGATCACAGAAACTTTGACATCTTTGTTCAGCTTGAAAATCAATATAAGGAGGATGGAGCAATACGTGTTGATTCTGAAGTACGATTCCCGATCAGAATTCTTTTATCTTCTGATAACTCATCAAAAAGAACTTCGTTATTTTTGGTCTTTTATTTTTGAAAAGAGGTGTTATATCCCACTCTCTTGCTAGATCTCTGAACTGATTTAGTAAACCGTTGAATGGATTTTGATTTCTTATTTCTACCAGTCTGTTCTGAAGATCATTTAACAAAATACTGGCTTTTTGTGAGTCATTATTTTCATGTTGTAGGACTTTAGAAACGGAGTTGATAATTTCTAACTTGGAAAAAAGCAACAAACACTATAAATCGTAACTCTCTAAAATATTTATTGTATTTTGACATTCGCCATGTTCGTCGTTTTTAGTTGAATTCAAATTCAGTTTGTAAAAACTTTTCATCATTATAGTATAATTTTTTCTTATAGCGAATAAAGTGTCATTTCTTGGAGATCATCTAGTAGGTCATACTTTTTTTAAGAGTAATTTTACACATTTCAGATGAATCGTTATTCTACATTGACCAGCGATTTATGCTATTGCTAAAAAGGTATGTATTATTTCAAATTTAAAAAATTGTAACACTTGGGAAAACTGTTTAGCAGCATCATTTAAAATTAATCTTATTGAGTGGGCTGAACAATGAATGTAATCAGCATTTGGTGCGTGCTTTTTATAAGAGTTTGTACCCCTCCATATATACATAAGACGTGACATTTGTACCATCGTAACTCTGACACCCTACATTTGAACAGATCAATTCCATATTTTTCGATTATGTTTAATATTTTGGTTTTAAGTCTTACTGTACTACAATCGGATACACATCTAAACCCCAAAAATGAATAGAAGATTTTTATTTGTTCAGGTAAATCATAATTTTCGGTTTTCAAGATGTATCGAAAAACTACAGAAGTTGGTCAATTTTCGACAGATCTTTTGTTGTAATCAAAGCAATCGACAAAAAGTACTTTATTAGTTTTCAAAACACTATTTTTCCTAATTTTGATTCCAAGCAAACTAATTATTTCATTCTGATTCGTGAGGCTTAAACAGTTTACGTCACTCTTTGACTTTAAAGACGCTGTTTTAAGGCAGGATCATAATTAGATAACAGGCGTAAAATTGACGTAGCATTTCCAAATTTGGAATTATGACCTCTTAAAGGTAAATTGCACAACGCAGTTTTAATTTTAATATTCATTAGACCATGGTGTACATTTTACATGAATGCAATTCTACTACTGTTTTCGCTTTTCAAATAGATGTTAATTATAGTTCCTTGGAACCAATTATTATAACATGGAGCCGAGTTAATATGCTGCTGCGACTTTTTACGGTCAATAATATTTTGTTTAAAATTGCATCTAATGGAAACGCCATTAACCCATGCAGAGGAATACAATTTGCTTTGACGATCTGCTAACTACCAAAAAAGTGGCACATATGCTTTGTTTAAAATAATGGAACAACATAACCAAAGTTTTACAGTTTTTGTACTATCCTTATTTAAAGATGAGTAATAAAACTTTGTCTCTGGAACCTTTGGAAACGATGTTACCCCAATTTGTAAATTATTCTTCTTTCGTATTCGCTGAGGTTGTGACCAAAATGTTCTGTATCTGAAGAATATATATTAGATTCTTCTCATTTCCCAAAAATCTTTGTGACGATTTCATCTATAAATAGCGGTTCTGATAATGATTGACCATGTATTTCAGAAGAATTTACAAATTCATCATCATCATCGTTAAGTCCTCAGTCCTGGAACTGGCTAGACGCGTATCCTCATTGTTTCCTATTCTGAGCTAACCTACAAATTCAATTAAAATAAATATTGCATATTTCTATTTAATATCGAGGAGCTAATCACTCGGCCTAAATATGTACAATTTCGAAAAAAATGAAATATTTAACGAAAACAGTGAGCATACCCATATAAATCAATGCAAAATTAGACTATATTTACATACTCATTTTGTTCATGCGCCCATCACACTGTACCTGAAGTACCCGAACATCTACTTTACTCTTGCCCAACCAAATTCAAAATAGCTATCAGTATAGATCCCTTCCACCTCCCAAACATCAACTTTCTCGTAACCAGCCATCCACCTCTCTTGAATAAAATCCTCACCACAAAACCCCTGATCACCAGAAATCCGCAAACTAGTATACACGGGGCGGCTCCGTGGCGTAGTTTGTATGCGCGTGACTACTATGCCAAAGTTCCCGGGTTCAAATCCCGACACGGTCCGCTTGAAAAATGTTAGGCGAGCATTTTTCACAAAAATATGCCCTCGTTCGAATGAGAGGTAAAATAGAGGTCCCGTGTGTGTGTTGTCACGCACGTTGAAGATTCCTACCTTACTTGGAACAGTAAGGGTTCGGCAAAATTCAAAATTTTCAGGTAAAAACACTCGCTTCCTGACTAATGTAGTACCTTCGGTTGGAGCATTGTAAAATCAAATGTATAGGCTCTAGCACACACAGCGGCTCCGTGGTGTAGTTGGTATGTGTATGACAACTATGACCCAGGGCCCCGGTTTCGAATTCCGTCACGGCCTGCTTGAAAAATGCTAAGCGAACATTTTTCACAAAAATATCCCCTCGTTCGGATAAGAGGTAAAATGTAGGTCCCGTGTGAGTGTTGTCACGCACGTTAAAGATCCATATCTTACTTGGAGCAGCAAGAGTTTGGCAAAATTAATTTTCTTGTAAAAAGAACTCGCTTCCTGGACAATGTAGTACGTTCGGGTGAAGCATTAGAAAATTAAATGTAGGGGAACTAACACGCACTGACGGTTCCGTGGCGTAGTTGGTATACGTGTGGCTACTTGAAGAAATGTTAGCGTTAGACGTTAGTCAGTTTTAAAAAAATCAATCAACTTTAAATTTGAATTCATTATCAACTACAAGATGGTATAGTAGAGTCGAAGGTATAATGCCTTTTTAAAGTAGCATATAGAAAACTTTACGTATTATTTGAAGCAAATTTTGATAATAATACAAATAATATGGTCACGTTGTTAACTGAAAAGTAACAGCAGTTGATGAATGGTTTGATACACTAACCTCATATTCAAACAATTTTGAATTTAAGTCAAAATTACCTTGAAACTAAGCAACTAGGATTATGTCAAAAAGTTGAAACTCCGTTAGCTGATCTAAATCTTAATGAAAGAGATATAATTGCAATAGAACTTATGCAACATCTTCCAAAATTTTATATTTATATTCCAAATACTTGCATAGTTTTACGTACTTATTAAAAATGTCGGTTTCTGTTGCTACGACGGAAAGTTTGCCTTCTAAACTGGCATTAACTGAAATTATTTAAAATCCATGATGGAACAAAATGGATTAAGTAATCTTACATTTATATCTGATTTACTAGAAGTATTAAATAGTGATTTGATTCAACAATTTGCATAAAATAAAGTACAAAAAGCCCTAGTTTGTTTTTATTTCTTGGTTATACTGTAAATATTTGTCCAATGTAATGTGCTACATAATTTTGTTTTTATATTAAACTTTTTGTGTAAGGCTTCCTTAAATTTGATACAGTGTCTTAAATGAACACAAAGATGTGCGTGTATTATTTTTTAGTATTTGTGTACCTTTCTGTATTATCCAATGAAAATTTCAGGCATTAGAAGAAGTTTGTAGAAAGTGCGGTAACTCCTGTGCGCGGGCCCGCCTAAACTATTCAAAATCGGTCATAATCTACTTTCCAATTATTATTAACAACAAACAGGTACAATGACTTGCTTCACCGCCGCGCCAGCTCGTTCTTTAGTTTGAATTAAGTTTAAAATTTGCTAGTGTCATGACCTTGGTTTATATAACCTTTATTCATAGCTATTCATAGCTCAAGTTGAACTTTGATTATGTAAGTTTAACCAAGAAAGAATTTCGAATTGAAGCAGAAACTAATAACCAAGGCAAATGAATTACTTTATGGTTCTTGATTGAACTGCTTTTGTTAACTAACTTAAAGTAATTAAATTTATTGGTTCATACTGTTTAAATTTATTACAGTTGTGCGCTATGAATTAAAACTTATGTGGTTGACTTACCTCATTTTAAAACAATAAGACACATTTTATTTTTAAAATTCTTTACAACATATAGTTTAAGGTTACAAGCATAATAAAACATTTTATTCATTTTATATAATAGGCTACATTTCAGCACTTGTTTTATGAGTTGTGCGTGATATTTTTAAGTAATCTACGGTTTTAATAATCCACAATGATTAGACATATATTTTAAAATAATATTCACTACTCATGCACGTACTTAAAGTCGTTTATCTCGGATATAACTTTTTATTATTGCGACGTGTATTTGAATGGGAAATAAATAACATTTGATTTTTGTACTTAAAGCCATGTTCAGATATTATTTAGTATACACCGTACTGGAGAATAATGGGATCGTGAAGTATTTGCAAAGCAGATGACAAGCAACAATATTTCCTTCCTTGATAACGTATATTAGCTTTTTATTGCAATTGCATAGAATAATTTTTAAAATAGGAATACATGTTTTCCAACGTTAATTTTTTATACCAGTAAGTAGCATTCTTTAGTATGTTAATATTAAGCTATATAAATAAATGTAGCAGGATCGCTAAAGCATTTTAGTACACGCAAACTTGCTGGCTTAAAAGTACTAAAAGCCATGAAAAATATTTTAAAACCGTTAATCTTTTAATTAAATTTAGATATTTATAGAACAATTTCAAACCGTCAATAATTCAAGATAAAACGAGATTAAAACTACCCTCGTAAATGAGTGAAAATACCTAATCATACGAAACAAATCTGAAAAGTCAGCTTCTACGCGCTTCTTTGCCACTGAATATCGGTGTTCAAAATTGAGAGAAGTATTGAGCTTAAGTGAGTGGCAACAATGTATCAATGGCATTCTCATCAGCCGGTACCCAAAATAAATTAATAATAACTAATAACCTAGAAAAATAATATACACAATTATGAAAGAACCCAAAATCACAATTTGCACTTTTTCAGCGGACGGACGAAAATCTGTAAACTTTCTTTTGAAATATTTCACTGATTCAATGTGATGGTGTTTATAACGATAGCTCCATATTTATTAGAGCCACATTGAGCGATGTGCTTTATTTGGAAAATACTGTTGATGGATGTCTACAACACATACATTCCCACAACATTGGACTTTGCAAGTTAACATGCGTTGGAAATAATCTAATAACTTATTGCCTACATAGCTCTTATAATTATATACGTTGTTGCGTCATTAAAAATTGATATAATAACGCAGTACTCGGTGTAATAAATGTTCTACTGAACGCCACCGCTCTGTGTATTACTCTAATCTAATTTTATTATGCCACGGCTAGCCCGTTTTAATTTACACGGAGTGCACAAAGTTACGATGATCAATTTTCATTTACCGCTTTATGATTACCTGTGTGAATTGATAAAACGAAGTCAATCAACATTCATATAATGCAAGGAAATAATATTTACACTTCACAATTTTTGAAATTCATTAAATACACCCTTCAATCAATTAATATTATATGGATTATTTATCCCAAAATTTATATACCTTTAATTTAATATAAAGTCACCAAAAACAACACCCTATTACAAAAAAATCTGGAACGTTCGAGACCTTTTTATGATTATTTCGTAAGTTTTAACGTACTCAATGTCCTTGTTGACTCTTTACAAATTAGTGAAAAAATTAATATATTCAGTATTAAAGAAGATTCCTTAAAACTAGGTAGGTTTGACCTGATTTGTTTCGTATTGTGGATCAATACTTTCTTGTTATCTTCAATCGAAACCAATGCCCTGCTTTGTACTCCTTATGTTTGAACCAATAATTCAGTGCGGTTACCCCGTGTTTTCAAAATCACCTCGTGCTTTATTCTATATTTCTCTGTATATGCTTTAAATACCACTTGGAATTCCAGACTTCAGATCATAAATTAGCAGCGTATTAGAATTAGAATTGTCCCAGAATTTCAGACCAGAATTAGAATTGTTTTCGACACAAATTAGAATTGAACTAGAAATAGTTCAGAAGTCCTATATAATTATAAATATTTAATTTAAATTAATTACCCAATTTCTACTCACGTTTTCTGAAAAAAACGGCAAAAACTCTTTATATATTCTTAATGCAATTGTTGCACAGCACTATTTTCACTATAACATAAATTTTATTTATCTGACGCGTAGATTTTTGATTAAAAGTGTTGTAGGTTCAACGTGCATCAAGTTGAGACTGAGCTGCCTTATCACTGGTGGGTGTTATATAGCTTTCTCCCACTACCATGATATTGGTTTTCCAAGCAGTCTTGCAGATTGTTGCGACCAACCGCGTCTGTCTTTAATATTTCAAGCTGATTTCTGATAAAACTCTTTCGGATTCTCATATCATGCTTGTTATTTGCTATTGTTTGATCGCCTTATTATTTGTTATCGTGGCGGGACTTTTAACTTATGTCTGTTGTTTTGTATAGATAAAGCTTTTGGAGAATTGTACAAATTAAATGATGTAACACGAATGCTGTTTTCGTATTTATTTATTTAAACTGATTTTTGAAAGTGCGTTTTCTTATCAAAGCGTTTATTGTTCGTTTTTTATCACAAGTGTACTTGCATGAGAATTTATTAGGTTTTGTCTTATCTTCTGCGTCTTTATTTTATAAACTTGTTAAACACTCCTCAACGTAGTTTAATTACATGTACGATTATTTCTCTGCTGAATAAACGTTCTATTATTGAAAGATATGCTTACTGGTACTGATTAAAGTTAATTACGGTCTATATACAGGGTGTTAAATGCTTGCTATTTACATAATGTACGAATTACTTATTTTTCTGCTAAATAAATGCAGTTTTCTGATTTTTATTGCTATTTACAGTTACTACACGGTCCTTACTACTCAATACACCCCTAAACAACCCCTTATCACCTAAAAAAATATATATTGAGGTGATAAGGGTCACGAGAGGTCATTACCCTAATTCTAAAAATAAATTCCCCTAAAATGTAATAGAATCCGAAAACAACAGAAATGTCTGTAAATTCATCGTTACACCTTGTATAATACAAGCGTATTTTTATTCATTGATGTACAATACAAAAACGCAAATTGCGCGTGTATAAATAATCATCCTATATGTTATAGACATATTGTAAATAAATAACAAGTAACGTAAGTCGTATATATAACAATAATTAACAATAAGCTTACTAGTTGCTGCCTAGATTCCGTAGCAGCAACGTCTATCTACCACCGCATCCGGGCGTTCAAAGGTGAGCAGCGGAACGGTGACGACTCGAGGGAGTTCTCTAGCTATGCGGGGCGCCGAGGAATGGGTACACAAGTGAAGTCGTTGGGGATGCACATCCGTCAGTCCTGTTAGACGAGCTACCTGACGATGGAGCGGCCTGTGGCGAATAGCCATCCTGTCGGTCGAAAACCACAGGCCAGTGGACCCAGGATCCGGCGTCGCCGTGGATCAATGTAGTAAGCATAAGACTACGGATCCCAAGTTCCCGGGTTCAAATCCCGACACGGCCGCCTGCTTGAAAATGGCAAGTGAGTATTTTTCACAAAAATTACGCCCTCGTTCGGATGAGAGGTTAAATGGAGGTCCCGTGTGTGAGTGTTGTCACGCACGTTAAAGATCCCTACCTTGCCTGGAACGGCAAGGGTTCGGCCAAATTCTAAATTTCCAGGCAACAAAAAACTCGCCAATGTAGTACCTACGGGTGGAGCATTGGAAATGTAAATGAACGGACCCAGGATCCGTATATCGTGTAGTTGGAAGGCAACCAAGGGGAAGATCCGGGAAACTGCTCACTGCATCAAAACATGGGGATTCCAACAGCAGGTCTGAAGGAATCCACATCAACAAATTTATTAAGAATATCAACAACAAAACAACACCACAACAACCAGAACATCAGCAACAAGCCAAAAAACTCTCACGAGTTAAAAGGCACTACAACGACGCTGAGAGCGTCGCGCCCAGCTATTGCAAAATAAGCTTACTGTAAAGCGCATTTAAATCGATCGTTTTAATGCAAAGCCGTTTATTTTACTTATTAATTATCAATACAGTTTAGATATAATGCATTTGATTTGCTGTAAATAGCATAAAAGAGTAAAGATTTACGCATTTAGTTTGAGAAACTAGAATCAACGTGTATTTAAAAACCCCAAAATTAATAAATAACTTTATGTACTGAAAGCAAATATTTCCTATAAAGCGCAAACCCTTTTGCATTAAAAAACAATCAAATTAAATTAATTAACCCGTGAATTGTAGCAATTGATTTTAAATAAATAACGTTCTAGAAGATGAGTCATCGGGATTAATATATACGCCAAATTCGTATAAACTCATTAAATAAACAATTTCATTCTAAGAAGCAGCTTAAACGTTGAAAATAACTCGTAAAATCCCTGGAATAATCGATTATATTTTGCATTAGCATGCGATGCACAACAATAGTGTGTAGGTAAGACAAGGACATATAGAACGCATCACAGAAACCTAGAACATATTCGAAGGTAATAAAATGTCGAACTTTCATACGCTAATTGGGCATTCCTGGAAGATTACATCATAATGTTTGAGATTGTTGTGGAAAAATTCTCAAAAATAGATAAATTTGTATATAAAGAAGCGCTTATCAAGGAGGGATTGATTCATTTCATTCGAATTCGTTTATTCGATTTTATTCATTAGAGCACGAAATGTTATTTTAATTAAAAAACGTGAGCTGTTGCTATGCGTAGATAGTAATAGAAATTTGTAGTAAACATATTGTAGTTTGATAATTGCGAAGCTGCAATGAATAAAAAGCTATGTTTTTAAATGCAAATTACATACGAAAATGGAATTATAAATTACAATGAACAAAAAAAATTCTTCAAACAACGTGTTACAACCCCACGTTGCATGATCAGAGCCACTACCACAGTTGGCAACATTGATACTATCCGCGTTACATTATTGCACAACAAAGATATTACGACATAATTGCGTGTCAAATTGTATCACATACCAAATACGTTTACAATGATACAAGTTGCACCTTAAAAAAAAAAAGTACTCACTTAAAAATGTGAAACTCTTTACGATTTTGCGGGTATCCGGTCTGTGGGAGTTGTTTGGTGTGGGTTACGTCATGCCCTCGTTGAAACCAGATTTACCGTCTTCCCTCTTCTTCGTTCGTAGGCAGGGCAAAGGAATAAAGGTGAAGGCAAGATAATGAAAAAACCTACATTCTAAAAGAGAAAAGACAAAAGAACGACACAGGGAAACGTCACCGTTCGACGTCTCGTTGGCTAATAATATCGTGTCACACACCGCGTACTTACGCTATCACTCCGCGTCGGCGCATTCCTTTTGCGCAAACGCAACTGTCCAAAATGACGGAAATGAACAAGTCTATTTTAAAAATAATGGCGGGAATTCACTCACAAATTTAAAAGTGTACATCTCCAAATTTGGAATGTAACAATCGCGACAAAGCCATAGAAGAAAAAATCTTAAAAAAAGAAAACTACTGTTAGCACGGTAAAATCTTAAAATCTAAGTCCTAACTAACCTACATATACCCTAACTTAAATTCTAGAAAATGTTTATTTTAGGTGCCACCTGGTTTTTTCAACCGATAACGCGTCTTACGAATAACCAGTAAACGGAATGTGTAGCCCCATTGTTTATGAACTACATCTATAAATGCACACACGAGCCTTTAATGTGGCGCAGATATAATAGACAGCACAAATTTGTCGAAGAGCACGAAACACTACTAAAACTAAAACAAATGCGGCAAGTCACCTAGCATATATACTGTAACTAAAGCTAACATTGCAGTTTTAAGTGCACACGCACATAAGCATTGCATCTAAACCGTTTTTTCGTTGGCAAGAAAGTGCCCAAATTTCAAAATGCCCAAAAGAGTAAGTTACCATGCACTTTAGCAAATTTTTATGTACTGGTACTCTGGCTTAATAAACAATACACATTAAAACTTTTTCATGACAGAGTTGTAAATTAACAAATTTACCAACAGTACCATCTTACTAATTTCTTACATTACTAACCTAACAAATTTCATTCCTACCATCAGGTTAGCTTCTTCACTCGATACTCAAAAAATAATTCCTACGTCTGATCATAAATACCAAACGTTAGGAAGACAAAAAAAGATAAGGCAAAATCTCAAGTTATTATCAAGATAACAGGTAAGATAACGATATTAAGCTCAAGTTATTATCAAAGATAATAGGTAAGATAAAGATATTGAGCTCAAGTTATTATCAAAGATAATAGGTAAGATAAAATATTAAGATAAAACTAGATAACAATAGGTGGATCCGAAACGTCCCAGCACGCTAAGGCACGCTACGACTACATACATTAAAGATACAGCGTAGAATTCCCCAGCTCACCAAGTTGTTTTGTCATCCATCACAAAGATACAAGATAGAGTGGCTTCTTGAAGTCGTTATATAGGTAAGATTAAGACATATAAGTTAAAGAATTTCTAGACTCTAACGAATGCATCCACTGCGATAAGAAAATTAGACAAAAGTTGAAACAACAACTTAAAATATCACTACAGATACCTTCACACAAAAGACCAACTGTTTTAAGGTAATTATTAGAAACGGTATCGCCATAAACACTCAAGAATGCCTAACTATAAGCAGTTAAATACAAACACACTGCCCCAATATGCTAAAACAACCAAGAATTCGATAAGATATTAATAAAAAGCGATAGCATTTCACGACGAAGTTCAATAAAAAACAACAAAAAAAGTTTATATGTTCTGGTGATTTAGTATAAGAAGAAACAAGAAATTATAAAGTATAAAGTGAGCGACTGTAATATTTCAGAAAAAAAGCGCATGGAATAGAAACTCCTAGTTTTTTGCAACTGCGAATATGGACTATTTCTTACAATGGCATAGACCGCGTCTCCTATGTGATCCCAAAGAAAAAAACATCCACTCAACATCAGCTAAAACCAATCATAAAAATTCAACGAGTTATTGCAACCAAAGTTACGACAATCGCCACGAAATTAAACAATGTAAGATAAATGCTAAAAACAAAATAATATGGTGTAGAAAAAGGTGCCAAGATTGATTAGATGAAGCGACATGGTTATATTAGAGGATCTAGATAACAAAGAAATATGTGGCTAGCAATAAATTCAAGGGAAAGTTAACATGTAGCAAAAAGATAGCTAGTTTAATGTAAATAAGGCAAAAGTGTAGAAGGTAAGTGCTGTATAAGAAAAGAAATGGCTGAATAAAGTTAATTAATTCATAACAGAGACAAAACGTTAGGTAAACCGTTAAAGAAATGTAACGTGAAAAATTTTGGATGTACGCAAAGCTTGAGCGATTTTAAAGATATTTTCATCCCACCTAGTGTGGTTTGAATCGATATATGAAAAGATAGCGGTAATTAAGACTTGATTTACTCATAACAAAATTGTTGAAGAACAAGAAAAAATATATCTTACAACGCATATAATTGCTAGGGTGACAAACCCTTCTTTGAGCCTCACCTAGACTAATAAAGAAAAACTTCAACAACATCCTCAAAAAATGATTCAAAAAATACTAGAGCGACAAACTTACCACGAGTCTCGTCTAGGCTTATGTAATGCTGAGCGACCAATTCTTCACGAGTGTCGTCTAGACTAACATACTGCTGAGCGACCAACCACGACGACAAGTTTCGCCTAGACCAAATAGATCTTAAAAAATGTTGCGTTGCAATACCGATAAAATAAAAAATTTGCTATCAAAACAAAATCATGCTCACTACACAAAAGCAATATTCTTGCGATACATCTACAGAAAAATCCAGTATACCAAATTATTAAAGTATTACTTTTACATCGAGGAATTTATCAACAACTATCGTAACTAAAGGGGATAGTAAATGAACTTCAATACAAAACATTATCATCAACCTTACTATTGTAGTGTTTAAGAAAGCAGATATAGTGAAATCAAGTTTACTATAGTGTTTTAGAAGGTATAGATATACCAAGGTAAGATTTCAGTTAGTTATGTTAGCTGTATTAAAAGCAAAATTTCTTTGTGAAAGATTCGTAACCTATAGTTAATTATTTAGATTGAAGGGAACACTTTACTATCATGGCAACCTAAGATAGTGTATTAGTGAGGTAAAATTTAAACTAAAAAAATTTCAGCTTTAAAATAATTATTTAACTTAATTTAATGTCATATTAAGGGAATTTTTTCTTCATAATGAATGGTAAATAAAGCTATTTATGCCTAAGAATACTTACAGAAAAAATTATTTAATCTAAAGCACATGTTTAGAGTTAGGTTAAGCTAATTTGCTAAACACATGAAAGATATATACTTTACTTTCATCCTAATCTAGGTTAAGTAGTTATTTGGGAGAATTTAAAATAAAATACATTGTTTTTATAAGGGAAAATGTCAATTAAGTAAGTTAGAAATAACATATATGAAAGATAAACCATCACTATTTCAAACATGGCCGACTAAATGTTTCAGATTGACATTTCAACTGCATTCAATGTCACGCCAACATAAGATAAAAATTACCAAATGCAATGTTGCCAGATTGTATTTCTTTTATCCAAAAGCCATTAAAAATTTAAAAATTATTATTTATTATATTTGAGTAAAAAAAACAATTTCTACAAAGATATTCCAAACTAACACTTTGTAAGATAAATGACAGGTGAAGACAAATTTTCAACACAAGTTTAGGCGCCACTGTTACAACCCCGCGTCGCGTGTTCAGAACCACTACCACAGTTGGCAACATTGATACTATCCACGTTCACATTATTGCACAACAAAAATATTACGACATAATTACGTGTCAAATTGTATCACATACCAAATACGTCTACAATGATACAAGTTGTGGGAGTTGTTTGGTGTGGGTTACGTCATGCCCTCGTTGAAACCAGATTTAACGTCTTTCTTCTTCTTCGTTCGTAGGCAGGGCGAAGGAATAAAGATGAAGGCAAGATAAGAAAAAAATCTACATTCTAAAAGAGAAAAGACAAAAGAACGACACAGGGAAACGTCACCGTTCGACTTCTCGTTGACTAATAATATCGTGTCACACACCGCGCACTTGCGCCATCACTCCGCGTCTGCGCGTTTCTTTTGCGCAAACGCAACTGTCCGAAATGACGGAAATGAACAAGTCTATTTTAAAAATAATTGCGGGAATTTACTCACAAATTTAAAAGTGTACATCTCCAAATTAGGAATGTAACAAACGCTACTTTAATAATTTTATTAAATAATCGGAAAGAAGAGTTAACCAAAAAGGTACTTTGATAATTACTGTTGGAAGTCAGGAAGTTTTAATTTGGAGAACTTGCAAGCTGATTGGACATTAATTTAAAATAGAAGATATTAATTACCAAGTGCTTTGTGGATTTTGCAAGTATTATTTTACATTTAATCTTGACTGATATTACCGTATTTAGATATAGAGTTTAAGATAGGCCTAATAATTTTTTTTTGTGTGAGGGATTTTTTACCAAAAGTTTGGGTTCAGAGTTTGAAATATTCTGACCTTTAATAGATTATATGTCAAGGATTTTTTCTGGCCATAACAAATTTTACCAGCGTGGAAATAATTTATAATCAGGTAAAATAATCTTCAAAAAGAGTAGGTTTAATTCTGGAAAAATACATAAAGAAGTAGTAAAAAGGTATTTCCAATATAAAGTTGGCATCAAAGTCCTACTCATAAGGATGTTAGCTTTATGTGATTAGATTAGATCATACTTGATCAAAATAAAAAACTTTAATTTTGAACCAATTGTTTACTAAAAAGAATCTCTTTTAAAATAATATGACTTGTAACAAAAATGTAATCAATAACTGTATCAATCTATAGCTTTCAACTTCATGTTTATCTTTATTATTTTTAATCAAATACTTTACAGTATGACATGAACTTGTTAAACAAATAGGGTTCCGACCTGTGCAGATCTGTTCAGGCAGATGACAAATTAATAAGTTCTAAAAATGTTAGCCTTCAAGTTTTTTAAATTACATATGCAAGTTTTAATTTATATAAAGCTGATCACAAAAAATAGACGTGTTTACATCTCTTGTACTAAAGCTGTTCGAGGCATTTGCCTTTAAAAATACATCTGTCAGCAGTACACAGCAGAAAAATATATGACGTCAGTAACACCTGTTGACGTTACAGACGATTCATAATGAGCCACGCGTGTTGTTTTCTTAAAACATCAAATCAGTAAACTTTAGTTTTAATACTGGAAAATCCAGCTCAGCAATTAGTTGAAACTTTTACAATATTCATGCTTTACGCATTAAAACAAATTAATGTGTTCCTCGTTTTGAAACACATAAAAAGAACTTATAGCTATCTACGAACCAAAACTGCATTTGTCGCATTGTAGCAAGAAAAGATGAGATCCTCGTTATTTCAAGCAACGATAACAGCGTTTGTAGCGTGAACCAAATTCATCCAAAACAACTTCTACCATGAATTCGTCCCACGTGTCGAATCAAATCCTGTTACAATACATTCTGCAGCCGTTGTAATCCCGAAGTTGAATTACGCCGCCTTCCTAAGGTAGCATCTTTACATTGTCCTTGTGTGTCTTAAAAGTTTGCATTCAAGTGTCGTCTTCTAAAATTGCCTTCTAAATTTCGTATTCTAAATTTCGTGTTCTAAGAGTCGCATTCTAAGTTGTTGCATTGTAAGTTGTCGCATTGTAAGTTGTCGCATTGTAAGTTGTCGCATTGTAAGTTGTCGCGCTAAATAATTTATCTCAAATTAAACAAGTTAACAAACTATATACGTTACCGACCGTTATTCGAAGATGTGTTCACTCATTGAAGTGGATTCGCAAATTGCCGGCCTGCAATCTAGGGTACATGTTGATGCTTCTACTACACATGGCCGACTCTCTACAAAACTAGCTCGGGCGGCCGAAGCGTCCAGAGGGAGACAGTCAAACAGAGATGTGTTTGTAAATAGCTGTAGATGACACAGATATTTAACCACAAGTAGATTACCAAAGGACGATGCGGGCTTAACGTATTACTATTGTTGTTAATAAAATTGTTATATTATTCTCGCAATTTTATGGAGGGATTTATTATCAAAAATAAAATTGTTACAACGCATTCAATGCGAACGCAAATCGATCATTTTAAGAAAATTACGAAGTCATTTTTTTTCACTTATTATCAATACATTTTTGATGTATATAAAAATGATCATTTTCCTCGCTAGCTCAACGGAATTGACAGAGTTCTCAAAATGAAACCAAACAGCAATATTAAAGCATTTATACAGTATGAAATATCTTCAATCACACATAAAGCAATATAGAACATTTACAACATCGTTTGTTTCAAACAAAATAATTTCTAAGTACTTATTATATAAAAATATTCCTTACCTTATTTTAAATTTACAGAACTAAATTTCTTCTTTTATGGATATTTTACCAGACTTTGTTTATTTCCACGCTTGTTAGATTTGTTTAGCCAAATATTCCTTGACAGGTAATCTATTAAAAGGTCATAGTGTTTCGAACTCTGAACATAAACTCTTCTGGTAAAGATCCTTTACAAAAAAAATTATTAGGACTATTTTAAAATATCTTAAACTAAATGACAAAATTTAAATATCAGTTACAAAAAAATTATACTTGCAAAAATCCACAAAGCGTTGCTTTATCCAGCTCGTAATCAAATATCCTATTTAAATTGATGTCCAAATCAGCTTACAAGATTTTCCATATTTAAAATCCTCGTTTCAAACAGCAACTACCAAAGTACATTTTGCTTAAATCTTCCTTTCAATTATTTAATAAAATTTTTAAAATAGCATTATATTGAAAAAATTTTCCTCATCATCGAATTTAATAATTTCGATTTTTTATGTTAGCTACGTTTAAAGCATCACATCGCTGCTATATTCATTGTAGCATTGTAATTATTAAATTACAGTATGCTTACTGCATACTTCAAATATTCTCTTTGCAAAGCAATAGCTCGCGGTCTAAATCAAAATAACATTTTGCGATCGAATCTAATAATGACTGCCTCCAATAAGTGCTTCCTTATATATACAAATTATCCATTTCCAGAGTGTAGTAGAATAGTATGGAACATTATGATGCAAGGCTAGTTAAGGTTCGGGCCTTTGGAGCTGTGTTTTTAAAAAACAACTTTGACTCTTAACAAAATTTATTTATGAAATTTAGATTAACTTGTACATAATACTAAAAAATAATTATTGTACTAGTGAGTAGCTTGAACAACGAAGTATGGAGTTCGAAGACTGACTGCCGGGCATTGAGCTCCCGGGCTTTTTATAATAACCTGCCCCTCACACGGCTGTGGGAACTTGCAGATCTCATGTCTGCGTTTTTCTTAATTGTACACTTTATTACAATGTAACAACTTAATTCTAAGTAATTGCGGTCTGTTGACCGCCTGTGACCTGCCACCTGCAGTATCACTGCCCTCACGGATGCAAAGTTGCATGTCCGTTCTCATGAACTGTCGATAACCTCTCTGGGTTATCCTTGTGTTACAATGTTGCATTGAACTTATACTTTTCTTAACAATTTCTAATAATTCCTATTAGATTCAATATACCAATATATATATATAGGTAATTGGGGGATACATAACTCCTCCCACCGTAAATGAAAAATTAAGGTTTTTCTTAATTTTTAAATACATAAAATTCATTATTCAAATTCATTTAAAATTCATTGTTTCTAAGGGTATACTTATTGTTTCCCTTTTTTCTTTTTGTTTCCTTAAATCTAGAACTGTTTCCTTCATTCTTATATCTAAGGTACATTTTGTAAAATACATATATAATTACAAAAATTATTAAAATGATCAATATAATTGTCCAAACACTTATATTATTATAATGTAACTTTGGCGTTTTGAGTTCACTTAATTGTTTTTTATAACTTTCCACTAATTTCACGGCGTGGTTGAGATCGCCTAAGTCTAGATGCTCTAGCTTCATAGGTTTCTTGATTATTTCTTCGTCTTCTTGTTGTATCTTGAACTGTAGTTCCGGTAGGTTTGCAAGTTTCTTTGTTGCTATGGGATCTTGATAAACTCTGATTACTTCATCTTTCAATTTCACATAACAATCTTCTTTGAGGGTAATTAGTTTGCTTCCGATTAATGCTTGGTTATTTTCATCTCGGTTGCAGTTGATGGTTGCTATTACTTCTGTTGGGAAAATGGCTATCCATTTGTTATCTGTAACTTTTTGAATTTTCATGTTAGTTATTTGCACTTGTTTGGATTCACAGTTTTCGTAATGATTTGAGAACTTTAATAGTTGTACTTCACAAGGGCTGTCTTCTTTAATGGTTGTTGTCGTCATCGATTGACATAAATATTGGTTTGGTGTTACTTCAGTACATTTTCGTTTGTATAACCATATCTCAGTTCATTTAGGGATAGGAATTTGGTTTTGGGTATGATTACTTGGTATGTGCTAGTAACTTTCGTTGGAAAAGCAAATAAATGATAATAATTATAATTGTTACTTTCTACTATCGGGATTTCTATTAAAAATATTATTTCGTTATTCTTAATGTAGCCTTTTACTATAGCTATCTTTTCAAATATTAGAATGTTCGATTCTGTTACATCAAAAGGTAATTTACTGTTAATTATAAATGATCTAATTCTTATTAATTCGTTTAATAAATCGGTTGGTTCAATAATACTAGAGTGTAGGGTATTTAATTTTGCAAATGTTAATTGGGTTTTGCATACTGCCTAATTTAATTGGTAGTATACCGGGGTTGTTTTTATAATTTCCATTATTACTTGGTTGTCCGTTCTACCTGGGTGGAGGTTGACGGTAAGGGTGATGACTGTCCATCTGAAATTACAGGGTGTCTTAGGTTTTTCAAATGAATGTACTTTGTTATTTTACCGTTGTCTACTACTGCTATGTTTTTATCTGATATTTTCTTAATTTTGAATGGTCCTAAATTTCTGGGTGCTGTTTTATGTCGCTTGCTTTGAAAGTTTTTTTCATACACGGTTTGTCCTATTGAAAATTTATTTGAGTCGGTATTTTTGTTTCGGGTTGTGGTGATACGTTCTTTATCGTTTTCTAATTTATCTTTTACCTTGTCGTAAGTTATTTTTAGTTTTTGTTTGTGATCTTTCGCATATTGTTGATATACTTCCTTGTTGTAGTGTATGTCATAGGGATTTCGTGAATCTGAATGTCCTAAGGTTAATTCTAAGGGTGTAAAATTTGTTGATGAGTGAATAGTGTTATTATAGGCGATTAGTGCGTATGACATTAAATTGGTTATATGTTCCTTTTTATAATTTATTCTTAATAATCGAATTTGTTCTAACAGGGTTAAATGTAATCGTTCAATTAGTACGTTTGATTCAGGGTGGTTTTCCGTTATGAAATGAATTTTTATTTTGTGTAGTTCTAAGGTGTTTTGTATTGTATCATTTTTAAATTCGCTACCATTGTCTAGAGTTATTGATTCGGGTGTTCCGTAAAATGTGAAATATTGTAAAAATCCTTGGGTCACGTCGATGCTATTTTTGGATGTGATTGGTATTGCTTGGCCTATTTTTGTGAATGCGTCTATAATTGTTAGATAGTTTTGCTCTTCTACTACTAGAGTATCGGCATGTAGTTTTTGAAATGGTTTGTCGGGTGTTTTGGTTAACATTAAGGGTATCTTTGGGGGTTTCCTATCGTATTTCGCTTTGTCACATAATTCACATTGGTTAATGAAATCTGTGATCAATTCCGTCATGTCTTTAAAATAATAACGTCTTACAAGTTGCTTTATTGTTTCGTTAATTCCACGATGGTTGGTTTTTCCTTGGTGTTGATTCCTAATTACATCGTTTATTTCGTCAGGGTCGTCTAGTGTTATTAATTTTCTCGAACATCTGATGAGTTCAGGGCCAGAGTTATTGAATAATTTGACGTATAATTCTGAAAATCTTTGGTATAAATGTTCGGTGTTGAAATAAAAATAAAATCGTTTTTTCTCGGGGATGTATTCTTTTAAAATTTTTATTATTTGTTCCTCGTTGTCATCTTTAGTTATTTGAATTTGGTATATCTTTTTGTTATCTACTTTTGTATATTTTACTGGATTGGGGTTATTTAAAACTTCGGTTATTATAAATTGGTTGGGTTTGATATCGATTGCTTCGTTTAAAATTTTTATCGCGTTTTTTGGTTCTTCGTTTTGTGTCGAATGTATCGTTTCGATCTCGTCTGGATCTTCCCTTATTTCTGCTTCGTCTACGTTTCCTATAATGGATTCCGTTTCTAATACATTGAGTTGGATTCTGCTTAAAGCGTCTGCGTTGTTGTTATAGATTCCTTTTTTATATATAATTTCGTAATCGTACTCTTCGAGTCTAATTCTCCATCTTTGTAATTTTGAATTCGGTTCTTTCAGTTTGCATAGCCATACTAGTGGTCTATGATCGGTGTATATGTAAAATTTTCTTCCGTATAAGTAAGGTCTAAAATATTTTGTTGCCCAAATTATGGCTAATAATTCTTTTTCTATGGTACTATATTTTTGTTCGGTTTCGTTTAGGGTTCTGGATGCGTAGCTGATGGGTTTATCGCTACCTACTTTTCCTTGGCTCAATACTGCGCCTAATGCTACATTCGATGCGTCTGTCGTCAGTATAAATGGTTTTGTAAAGTCTGGGTATTCTAATACAGGGTGATTCGTTAATATGTTTTTAATTTTGTCTACGGCTTTAATAAATTCCGGGTGTGTTCAATTTTGTTTCCTTTTTAAACAATTTGTCAGGGTTTGGTTATCTGAGCGTAACCTTTAATGAATTTGCGGTAGTAACCACTAAGTCCTAGAAATCCTTTAATTTCTTTGGTTGTCTTTGGTAATGGGTGATTTAGAACTGCATTTGTTTTGTCTGGATTTGGCATTACTCCTTGGGGTGTTATTACATGTCCTAATAAATGATACTTCTTTTTGTAAAAATTCACTTTTGTCTAATTGTACTTTAAAATGTGCTTGTCTAAGTCTTTCGAATACTTCTTTCAATCTTTCTATGTGTTCTACCAATGATGTAGAATAAACTATGATGTCGTCAAGGTATACAAGGCATTTTTCATTGTGTATTCCTCGTAGTATATTGTCCATGACTCTCTGGAAAGTAGCGGGTGCGTTCTTTAATCCAAATGGCATTCGTTTGTACTCGTAATGTCCTCTAGGTGTGCTGAAGGTTGTTTTTGATATATCCTTTTCTTCCATCTGTACCTGATGGTATCCTGATGCTAGGTCTAATGTTGAAAAATATTGGCATTTGCCTAACTTGTCTAAAATTTCGGTTATATTTGGTAGTGGATATTTGTCATCTACCGTTTTTTCATTTAACTTTCTATAATCTATTACCATTCTGTACTTTCTCTTTCCGGTTGCGTCTAATTTCTTAGGTACTATTAACACGGGGCTGCTCCATGGTGAGTTGGAGTGCTGGATTATGTTTTGGTCTAATAAGTCTGCTACTTGTCTGTCAGCTTCTTCTTGGCTTGCATGAGGTAGTCTATATGCTTTTGTATAAATAGGTTTGTCGTCTGTTAACTCGAAATTATGTTTTACTGTGTTGGTGAATGTTAATGGTATTCCTTCACAATGGAATATGTCGCGGTATTCAAAACATAAGTTTTTAATTGCTCTTTCTTCTTCTTGATTGATGTCGGTATTGAAGCGGATGTTAGTTAAATTTTCTCTTAACATTTCGTCATGTTCTATTGGGTTATAGTCGTTTTCTAAATTTTCGCCTATTTCCATTTCGTTAAAATGTAGTTCTTCTACGTTAATTGGGTCTGTCAATGATAATTCTACGGGATAGTCGTTTGAATTTAATATTGTTGTGGTTGCATAGTTATCTTTTATTTGTACTAAGGCAGTTGGGGTTTCTACTCCTTGTTGAAATGTCATATGATTTATTATTCCTAAATTTTTGTTAGATTTTACTGGGATTTTTATTTTTCTTTCCGTTCGAGGTTCTATAGTGTATTTTTGTTCAACTTGTGTGTTTTGAAATTTAATTGTGATTTTTCCGTATTTTGTCCTTAATAAGCGATTTTTAATGTCAATGTTGGCTCCTAATTTTCTTAGAAGGTCCATTCCGATTAATCCGTCATATTTGTCGTTAAATTCGAATACACAAAATTTATGTTTCATTTTAACATTAAATGTTCTTGGTAAGGGTATATTGGCTACGAATTGGTGTAATGTCGTTTGATGGGCTGTTTTAATTTTAAATGGTTCTCTTTCTACATAATCTAAATAATGTTTTTGTACGGTTCTGGGGCTAATTAATGTTTTGGTGATCCGGTGTCGATTAATAGTTTGAATTTGGCGTGGGGTATTTCTATGTATGGTAGTACAAAGTGATTTATGTTATTTAAGTTTATTAAGTTTGGTCGGTTATGAATTGGTCCATTTGAAAATTTGAGTTTGAGTTTTCTTCGTCGTACTCCTCGTAAGTTTCGTATTGTTCGTCATGTTCGTAAGTTTCTGCATGATTTGATTCATTGTTCGTAGGTGTCTCAATGTAATTATTCTGGTCAGTGTCAAATTTTTCTATTTCTTGATGGAATAATTCCTCTGATGTAAAATTGCGTTTCTGATGAGGGTTTGGTCGGATATGTGTTATTTTTGTATTTTGTCTGGTGTTACCAGATGAGGTATCCATTGGTGTTGGTTTGTAATAATTATTAGGGTTGTTATTATTATTAGTCATTGGTGTACTTCTATTGGGGTTTGCGTTGAATGCTGGTCTTTGTTGGTTTAGGTTTTGATTAAATCTTGGTTGGAATGCTGGTTTCGTAAAAGTTGGGTTAAATGTTGGTTTTGAAAAATGTTTATATTGATTATTAAAATTCGTATTGTTGAAACTTGGGTTATTAATTCGCGGTTGATTTGTTTGTGCGTTAAAGGGTGTGAATTTTTGTTGAGGGATTGTTTGTCTTGTAGCTTGTATGGTTTTTATTGGTGAATAACTTTTATTCGCGTTGGGGTTGTATAGTCTGTTGCGGTAATACATTACATTTTCTTCTTCTATGACTAGGTTCATAGCTTCCTCTAGATTTTGGGGTCCTTGGAATCTGATTTTATCCGATAGTCGTTCTGGTAAAGCGTTTATATACGTGTCTAGTGCCATTTCGTCATACATTTTTGTTTTTAAATGTCTAACGTTTTGATCGGGTTCTTCGATTTTTAATTTGGTTAGTATCAAACTTCTCACGTCTTGGAATTTCATTCCGAATTGGTAGGGGGATTGATTGTGTTTCATTCTAAGGTTTATTAGGTCTCTTACCAGGCATTTTATGTTACGTTGGTCTCCAAAATATGCAATTAGTAGTTGTTTAAACTCCTGCCATTCTTGTAAATCGTCCCTACTGGCGATTAAGGTTAGTGCCCTTCCGGTTAGTTTACTAATTATCAAGCGAATAAGCAATGAATTTCTTTCGTTATCTCCGGGTTTGTAGAAGGTTTTTAGGAACATTTCAGCTGCTCCAATGAAATTTGCAAGATGGGCCTGCGTGCCATCAAATATCTGTATTGTCTCTAAATAGAGACGCATGTCTTTGCTACTCATGTTGGTTAAGGGTTGTTTTCGATTTTGGGTAATTTCAAAAAAAAATTATTATTATTTTTTTTAATTGAGGTTTATTTCGCTATTTTTATTGTTATTTTTGCTTCGGATTTACTAATTTTCCGTTTGAATTGTGAAATTTCAAATTTTGTAAAAATTGGGGTTGATTTTCTATTTGTAACGTAAATTATGCTTGGGATGTATTAATTTTTCTTTTGGATTGAATAATTTCGAATTTTGTAAAAATTGGGGTTGGTTTTGCTTTTCGAGGCGTTAATTTTGCTTTGGTTTCATTAATTTTCCTTTTGGATTGAATAACTTTGAATTTTGTAAAAATTGATGTTGATTTAGCTATTTGAAACGTTAATTTTGGTTTTGGTTTGTTAATTTTTCATTTAGATTGGGTAATTTTGAATTCTGTAAAAATTGGGGATGATTTTCCTATTTGAAACGTTAATTTCGGTTTGTATTTGTTAATTTTCAGTTTAGACTGGGTAAATAAAATTTTTGTAAGGGTTGATATTTATTTTGCTATTTTCCAGCGTTATTTTTGGTTTGAATTTGTTAATTTTAAGTTTGGATTGGGTAAATAAAAATTTACACAGTGCGGTGATGTACTCGTGAGATTTATATTCAGTAATGTTGAATTAATTACCGTAGTCTTGGATTTGCCTGTTTTTATCTTTCTGAAGAATAGTTTCCCTCGGTATTTACTCTGTTTTGCGTTAGTTCAGTTCTGTTAATTCGTAATTAATACTCTTTCCGTGGGTTTTGAGTTGCATAAACGTGCAGTTCGTCTGTCTTGTATTCTAATTATAACTTGAGGTTAATTACTTCTGTACTTTATTGTTTGCAATTTAAATACTTAAGTTGTAGTCTTTGTTATTTAATCACGTTTCTTGGTAATAATTGCGTACGTATGACTATGCTTGTTGAGGTAGTTAACACTTACAGGTGTTAATAGAAATTTATAGGAATTACTAATTTACTTTCCGTACTTGCTAATGCTTGCATAAAGTGTTACGTCTAGTTTTATTCTTAGATCTCTTGGTATTATAATGCTTGTTGGTAATTGAATCTCCCCGTAATGTTAGTTTTCAGATTACAATTATGAGCGTTTTATATCTTTATATGATAACGTTTAGCGTTATTCTGTATTTGTACTGGAATGATGCACTTTATAAATGCTGATTAATTTTTAATTGAAAAACGTTTAGATTTTATACCGTGTTTGTACTGCAATTTATTTATAGATCGTTGTGGTGAATGCTGGGTGTAATTTATTACTAAATGCTGGTTGGAATTTTATGCTTTTATTATTCCGTGATGGATTTAATTACTTGTAGGTATTAAATGCAAAACTGCGTTGCTTTATTATGTCGTGATGAGTTTATTACTTATGATGCAAATTGCGTTGTTGAAGTTATACTTTAGTACTGTGCAAAGATTCTGAAAGCGATTTCTCTGAGGTTTTAATTGTATAATAAAAGATGCTTTCTTCGCGTATTTTGCTTATCTTAGGTGGTTTTAAGTTACCGTAGCAGAGTGTTTTGCTAGAATTTATAAGGTCAATGTTTTAATAATCGTTCCGTGGTTGCTTTGAAAAATTAGCTTTGGCTTTGAAATTAATTCTGCGTTAGTTTACCGGTTTAAAACGTGGTTTGAATCGCGCTTCTTATTTGGTGTTAGTGAATGTGCGCCCGTTATTTTTTGGTTTATTTTGAGTTTGTTTTATTTAATTGTGGTAAGAATCTCTTAAATTCAAGTCTCATTTGCTTTTTAAAGAAAAAAATATCTCTTTAACATTCGTCTCATAGATTAATACTTTCTCAAAATAAGGTCTCGTTTTTTTTTTTTGGAAATAATTCACTTTGTAATTATTTTCAAAACAATATTCATAAAAATAAAATTCATAAAACAATAATAATAAATGGTAATCAATAATTATAATACTAGCATATATCAATTGTAGTTTCTGGTTAAAAAAAAGGTATGGAAATGAACTTACATTAATTTCATCTGTTTCTTTGGTGGGCTCGATCGATGCTGTATCTTGTCCACCTTGGTTTGTTTGTTAGCTTTAGACGATTCTTGTTCTGCGTCCAACTTGGTTTGGGTTCTGCCAAAGTTTCGAATTAAAATTCTTGGTCACCAATTTTCCGATTTTTGGATTTTCAGTGCCCTTTTGACATCCGTTACGACTGCGCCAGTTAAGGTTCGGGCCTTTGGAGCTGTGTTTTTAAAAAACAACTTCGACTCTTAACAAAATTTATTTATGAAATTTAGATTAACTTGTACATAATACTAAAAAATAATTATTGTACTAGTGAGTAGCTTGAACAACGAAGTATGGAGTTCGAAGACTGACTGCTGGGCATTGAGCTCCCGGGCTTTTTATAATAACCTGCCCCTCACGGCTGTGGGAACTTGCAGATCTCATGTCTGCGTTTTTCTTAATTGTACACTTTATTACAATGTAACAACTTAATTCTAAGTAATTGCGGTCTGTTGACCGCCTGTGACCTGCCACCTGCAGTATCACTGCCCTCACGGATGCAAAGTTGCATGTCCGTTCTCATGAACTGTCGATAACCTCTCTGGGTTATCCTTGTGCTACAATGCTGCATTGAACTTATACTTTTCTTAACAATTTCTAATAATTCCTATTAGATTCAATATATCAATATATATATATATATATATATATATATATAGGTAATTGGGGGATACATAACTGGCTTCGTAGAAAAACTCATCAACGCGCGCTGCTTCGTCTTTGTTTAACACCCGAGATTATTGTGCCGCATCGCATACTAATGTGAAAAATAATCAATTTTTATCGGTTATTTTTGAATGTTCGAGCCGCATCTTGGAATAAACGTTTATTTATAAATGAGCTCATACGAAATTGCGGTATTCTCCCGAAACTTCCTTCTTAATCTCGTCTATTCTAGAAAATTCGTTATTTACAATAAATGTATGTCATCCATACGGCAATTAATTTAAACTGTAATTGCTTTTTATGCAAAAGGGGTTGCATTTTATAGAAAATAGTTGCTTTCGCAGCAAAACGTGCTTCAGTACACAAAATTAATATTAAAATTTGGATTTTATATACACGAATTTATTTATTTTTACGCACGGAAAGGGTATTTTATTTATTACAAACAAATGATCAATTTGCGTTCGCATTTAATGCTAGGTATTTACAATACGCCTATATCATACAGGGTGATTATTCATACACGCACTATTGCATTTTTTGTTTGACATTTTAATGAATAAAAGTACGCTTGTATTATATAGGGCGTATCCATGAATTTACGGATTTTTTTTTCAGGATTCTTTTATATTTTGGTGGAATATAATTGTAAAATTTGGGTGTCAATGAGTTCTCCTGATCCATTATCATGTCAATATATATATATATATATATATATATATATATATATATATATATTGCTATGCTCCCTAAATTATTCGCGCCCCATCATTTGGTCGACATATAAATATTGCTATGTATTAACTGGATTTATCAATCTTGGACGTTGGGCTGTCATTTCGAATCCCGACACGGTCCGCTTGAAAAATGTTAGGCGAGCATTTTTCACAAAAATACACCCTCGTTCGGATGAGAGGTAAAATGGAGGTCCCGTGTGTGAGTGTTGTCACGCACGTTAAAGATCCTTACCTTGCTTGGAACAGCAAGGGTTCGGCAAAATTCCAAATTTTCCAGGTAAAAAAAAAAAAACTCGCTTCCTGGCCAATGTAGTACCTTTGGGTGGAGCATTGGAAAATCACATGTAATGTCATATAAATATTGCTATGAACTCCCCCCAGGAACTTAACTAGATTTTATCGCGTCTCGACCTTGTCGACCAATAACAAAATTTGATATGTTACCGCCTTACTCGTTATCAATGGCGTATTCAACTTATAGCTCCTCCTTTATTGTTTAGATTTTCAAATCTCTCCCATTAACTTTATCTTATGACCTCGACTAGCATTTATTTAGAATTATCAAATGAAGTTAATTCAATTTTATATAATGAAACAAATATTATGTACAGTTTTTGTAAATTATTAAAATACACTTTTCAATTAATTAATGTTTTAAATCTCATTTATCAAAAATCATATACTTTTTACTCAAATCTAAAGTCACCAAACCTATTGTTTTTATAAAAGAAGTGTGGAACGTTTAAAACCTCCTATCATATAACGCACTTTATACGTATGCAAGTCCTCTGTTTTGTTGGCTTCTTCACATTCATTTATATTAAGCAAATTCAATATTCAAATAAAAAAATAGAAAAATAATGTCTTATAACTAAAAATCTAACCTGGTCTATTTTCTTCGCTATTTCCTTCTTGCAATTGACGCATCCATTATCAGATAATATTTTTCATGCATTCTATCATCCATTTAGATAAAATTATTTTCCCCCAATTCAGGATTATTACATGCCCCTTCTAAATATTGTCTATCCACACGCTTGAACCATTGCATTTAAATTATTGCCATCACCCTTTGGACTACCATTATTAAACTTAGACTTATGTACCCCAAATTATTGTCATCTCAGTCAGACTTATTACTTCTTATCAATTTCCCCAAACTTAGAATTGGATTATTCTCCCCGGACTCAGAGCCCTATTGTTATTATGTTTTAGTTTAAATAAATTCCTAAAATCTACTTACGTTTAATCGACAATCGTAATTTTCATCTTAGTCGCACTAATACAACTTTTCACTTTAAATTATTATTACGTATCACACTTTGTTTCAGAGTGGCGCACCTCGGCCTTTGTTGAGTTGAAAACTGACTTCGGTATCACTGTCCCTGTTAATATATCATTGATCTCCTACTCCGTCAGTGGGTATGGTCTACAAGCTCGTCGCTAATTTTAACCAATCAAATGTTTGCATTTAAAGTAGTTTCTGATGTAACATTATTTGCTTTCAAATAATTGGGGCCTGCTCGCAGGTGCCTCGTTATCAAACATGCGGTGTTTTGACGAATCTAATAGCTTTTCCATGTTGTACATAAACAACTGATGCAATTCGACTTTTAATTTTCATATCTGCCTGTTATTTACGCAATTTTTAATCACCTCTCTTTATCACAATTATTAACTACTTGTACGCATTTACACTATGCTTCTCGAAGCTTTATTTCTTATCTCCGTGTTAACCTAATTGTTTGGAACTCTTTTGAATGCGTGTTTAATTACATTTTATTATGTTTACCTACAAAATACGCGTGCTTCCACTGAAAAATATCATTATTTGCCTTACCTAAATTAACTAAAACTCTATCTACAGGGTGTTAAATATTTACTATTTACTTAATGCATGTCTTCCTTGTTTCTACGCTAACTATGCGTCTTCCTGTGTCTATTTGCGTTGCTTAAAACTACTTATACTTTATATACAAGGTGTTGACTGCCTACTATTTACAAACTATCTCCATTTCTCAATTCTTTACTAAATAAATGCAGTTTTCTGCTTCCTATGGTAATTTCTAATTCCTAAACGAACTTTACTTAAAGTACGTCCTTAAACAACCCCTTAACACAGCATATATATATATATATATATATATATATATATATATATATATATAGCTGCGAGACTTACCTTGGTCTGCTATTGCTAACTAATTTGAGCCCCACTGTTGTGACGACATTTTGCTGCGAGGTTTAATTGGACCTCCTATTTTGCTACAGTATTTACCTGTGTCGCTGGAGTCTGGTTACTAAAGTCAATTCGAGCTGTTTGCTGCTTATACCTAAAAACTCTAAATTCATCAGAGAACTTCACTACGGCTGCTCTGCTGCTATCTGAAAAGTATTACCCTACTATTCTACCAAATAAAACTCGACTACTAGAACTCACCTCAATTTATTCAAACAGAAAAATTCTACACCAAGAATCTTTGTCAATTGTTATTTCACACATTAGTAAAATTACCTACAACCTCGTTTTGAAATACTACCTTTTCTTTCAAATTATTTTCGAAATAACATATTATTTTTTAATAAACAATTTAAAGTAACCGGGCTTAACCATACATGTTACGTTACCCCTGGTTTTAATATGAGCTCATAGTAAGACTTTTAAATACTCGTCCTAAATTTTGCACTGCAAATTACCATAAGTCCCTCTTACTTTGCACACAATTAAATATTACAAAAATCATTTTATGGATATAAATTCCTACATAAAATAGTTAAATAATAAATCATAAACGTTCAATAAGTAACTCTTTAGTCCACAGAGTTTATAAAAATATACCCAAAGCACAAAATTGTCATAACACACCAAATAACCACAAAATTAAACAATTTTTCACAAAAATCTGTTACCTGGAATGCACCATCGCACATGAAACTGCAATCATACCATCGATGCCTGGTGTCCTCACCAATGACTGCACGTTCTCAAACCTCACCAAATTGTATAACACCATCCGTGATGGCAATCAGCTACTCAAATCTATCGACTACCAAGTGACTGTACATCCAACTCCCCCAATTCCGCTACTGGTCCATTTGCCATAGGTAACACGCCAAATCGATCCATCAATACTCTCTACTCTATTAGTGTTCACAACTTGCACCAACCACCAAAATATAAAACTGTCTTTACTTACAGTACTCAAACATGCTTCGCATTTGTCAAAATGTACTTCATCACATTTCTGAACTGCTAGTAAAACATTACACCAACTTGTGTATGATATGATCAACTTTAATTTAAATATTAAAATTCAATAAAAAAAATCAGTAATTTCTTCACCAATATTAGTGGATGCGTCGATGGCCAGCAAAGGAGAGATCTATCACCACATCCTTGTGGTTATATAGCAAAATCTACCCCCCTTAACTTGAAATTTCTTGTAAATACATTCATACAAACAAACTAGCCTTCTTGGTAATTTTCGAAACGGTTAAGATCCTTCCACAAACATAATTTTCAACTGCCACTAAATTTCAACAACACACGAGCTAACCTTCAACAATTCTTTGTTAATTTCTACCTTAATATCAACTGCCACCAAAATCTCAGAATTTTGAACAATACAAACAACAATTTACCACAAAAATACACTTTAGCTTTGCAACGGATCTTTATTTCGCCAAATCCTAGGCCCTACTAAAATTAATTTTTTGGTTGCCACACTCCCATCATAATACACGTATTAAAGTCGTCTCACTCTAACCTACATACGAAAATTTTCTTTCTTACTTCGTACTCACTCCACATTTCCTATTCCCACCACGAGTTATCTCTATCCCAGTCTACCATGTGTTCTACATCCTCTATTTTTTTACACTATATTTGCACGTTTAGTTATACCTAAAAGAACATTTACCTTCTTAAACTCTCTTAAATATGTGATAATCGCTCATTAATAAATTTTTAATTAAACTTTCTTGAAAATTACTATGTATACTAGTTCCCTTTAAACGTCATTTAATTAAAAACCCATTCCATTAAAAACCGCGTCAAACGTAACTAAATTCAGTATGTTTACCTCACCTTATATTAAACGACAAATCCTGTACGTGAATTTGTCAGGAAAACTTTAAAATTTAAATTAAATTAACTTTTATGCAAATACCTAATCTAACAAATAGGTCTTTTATAAATCAGTTAATTTAAACAAAACATTGTAGTTTTTATAGTTAAGCATCTTCTCGTTGTTGGTTTTAGTTTACCAACGTTGACACTTTCAAAACATAACAACTACCAATTCTTAAATATCAATGCTCCATCCTCTGCTAAATCGTTTTAAAAATTCAATTTTTATGCAAATTGACCTATTCCATCAGCACTACACCATTTAAACCACATACTTCCATTATCACTTATTTTTAATTTTTAAGTAAACTTTATCATACGATAGTTTTAAATACACAGTTCAATATATTTTAAATAATTGTTGGCTGTTATTTTTTGTACATTTTGTGTACGAATTCAATTACGTAAATTCCGAGAAGCCGGGTTTATCAACCAATAGATTTGATATGCAAAATGCATGCTTCTTTAATTTCAACTGCTGAATAATCGCAATTGATTAAGTTAAGTCGTTTTCACTTAAAAACACGTCCCTTTGTGTTTAAATAGCAGTGAAAATTTATTTAGGATATTTATACATGCGATTTTACCGTTATTACACATAATTGACATTCTTTAAGAGTATTCTTATGCGAACGTAAATCTATATAAAGCATTATCTTTTAATAATTTAATATGCATGAAAACTTTTCTTAAAACCACGGTTTATACGTCAAACGTAATAATTCCTTTATACAGTGTATTTAATAAATATGTTCTTCTACAAATAACTGTGTATATAAATTTGCTTGTTTCTAGCATTTTCTCGAATTTGTGAAGTAAAATCTTTACCATACGCTGTAATATGACCTTGCTATGACCTTTAGTAACAGTAATTTATATATGGCGGCTTGAAGCGTTGGTTTACTTTGATTTGAAAACTTAAAATACAAAAAAGAAATGACTTACTTAGATTGTTTTTTTTTATAGATACACAATTATAATTTTTATTACTATAACTGCACGAATTTTTTTATATAACAATGTCGTCAGTTGTAAATAGTTAACTACAAATTGGTTTTAAAAGTAAGATATATTTCTTAAATTAATTTAGTTTCTTTAGTACTTAAATATGCTACTAATAAAACTTGAACTTATTCAAGTACAAAGGCTGATCTGAGTGAGCGATTATGCGATGTATTTATTTTACCATGATAACGGTGCGCACGATGTCAGAATTCCCTTCGTATTCTAGCAGCCACGTGATTAAAATCGAGATTGTAAGTGAAATGTTTAGGATCATATATTCATTTTCTCCCGTTTAAGTGTATGTGAGAAATATGAAGTTGCATCTGTTAATTGGTTAATCTGTGTCTGTGTTTTTGTTTGGAAATGTATCCCCCAAATGATACAGTGTGTATTTCACATGAAGCACCTTTTTGTAGATCGAATAACGATGACAAAGGTACTTTTGTACTTGAAAGAGACCTATGTTTATTTCAAATGTGAATAAAAATGTAAAAGTTGAAGTCAAAGTATATACTCAAAATATTAAAAAATCGCGGTATTCCGAATTTGAGTAGTTATGTGGTGTTATTATTTAAATAAACTTTTTGGTTTAGCGTGCTGAACAATTGTCGTTAAATCAGCTGCTTGTAACAAAATAGATTTAAATGATTTTGACAGGGTGATTCGCGTTTTTTACAAACATGAACGTTCTTTTAAACACATTTGTAATGCTTTAGGCTTTGTTAAATTAAAAAAAATTTAAGTAGCAGACAGAATCAGTTCGAAATTTGTACCGTTATGCTATTTTGCACGAGAACTACGAATTTGAAGTTGACTTTTGCATTGCTTATAGAGGGCGTTAGTAACAACATGTTTCTGCAATAAATCAAAACGTAACCTCTTGTCTGTTGAACTATATTTGAAATAGATGAAAAATATGAAGAATTTGAAAGGTCGTTCTATTTTATACTAAAAAACTACTCTTGTTTAATTTATGTAACTCTATTAGATTTTGAGTTTCTAGTTTTTAAACGGTTAATAGTTTGGTAATGAAATTTTTATTCTTTTAAATTACTAAGTGTAGGCCTGTGTCAACATTTAACTGTCAATAAATACTAGATCATTTTGCGTGTTCTAATACCAGTGTTCAGCAAGTAACCTCCAGTTTTCTATTTTAGTAGTTATTTGTGGTAAAAATCTAGTTACTAGTTAAAAAATGTCACGGCATCATAATTTTCCCAACAGAGAGATGCATAATATAATTTGTAATTTTACTCGATCAAATTTTAGTAGAATAGATGCTCCTCGAAGATATTTACAGGTATACCCAAATAGAAGGTAATGCAGTCACAAACTATTTCGAAATCTTTACAACCGCGTATGCGAGACGGAATCTTTTCATCATAAAGGTGATGATTGCGCTACAAACACATTCACCGTCGATGAAAGATAAGAGGTTTTAATTCGTGTTTCGTATAATATAGATCTGGAGACTTATCGATTAATTGCGGCACCAGGAATAAATTAACCGTACATCTGTAGAATTTTGAAGAAAGAAAAACTCGGTCCATATCATTATACTCCTGTTCAGAATTTATTGCGTCGAGATTTACCAGCTGACCTACGATTTACTCAATTTTTACAAAATAAATAAAAAGTAAACCCCAATTTTCTTTATAAGATTTTTTTCATCGGCGCAAAAGAAGAGTTTTTAATTGGAAATACAATCATTTTTGGAATTTCTAAAATCCACATTCTGTAAGAGAAAAACACTTAATATGTGTTTAAAGTAAATATCTGGTGTCGTGTGATATCTCTTTTTTTCACTGACATTCATGAACTACTATCCAATCTAAATATTCCCTAATTCACACTTCAGAATCACCATACTATTTATGCTTACGAACTTGCTACTGTTCGGCACTACCAAGTTACGTTTCTTTATGAGTATCAATTTATTAATTAATTGTTGCATATTATCTTGAATAAAATTTTCCGAAATCAGCAATGCTTCAACTGCTGTATCTTTAAGTACTTTAATTATTTTATTTTCTACATATAAGTTTAAAATAGATAATAAGTTTTTATTTAAGTTACTATCATTTTCTAGTTCAAATTTTATAAACTCGCATTGATGGTCATATCGATGAATTTTAACGGGTGTGCTTGGTTTGTCTTTTATTAAAAATCTTGATTCGATGTAGACGATCCCGGTCGATTTATAATTTCTGCATACGGACGATTATTTACTTTTCTTGAATTAATCTCCACTTCACTTTGTGCATTTTCATTATTATTTATATTATTACGTTCCGAAGTCCTGGTATCATTATTCTTTTCCACTTCCCGCCTTGCTACATTATTTTGATTCCAATTTGACCTACTATAGTTCCCGCAAGCAAAATTCCAATTATAATTTTTATTATTATTCTCGCTATTGAAACGTCCTGGTACCTAACAAAATTTACTGGATGGTTCCTAGACCTATTCTCCATTCTCCTCGGTTGACCAATTCATCGTATCTTTGCAAGTATTCCAAAAATACATTTCTGTCTGCAATATTCTGCAGAGCTGTTCATTGCTTATCTTTCAGTGGAGGATCTAATTGTTTTACCACACTAAATTTCTTTATAGCACATAACTCTTTTATTACGCCTAAGTCTGTATTATACTTTCCCACAATTAAATCTTCCTTTTCCCGAAATTGTTGGTTATCCCCCCCAGAAATGTTTTATAAATTTTCATTCAAAGTCCTGAAATGTCTTCAATTCACTTTCCATCAAACTAAACCACATTTCTACACTGCCTTTCGACATTGATCTAACTATGTTTACTTTATTTTATTCATCTAAACTTTCCTGCACTAAAGTCCTGACATTATTTAAAAATATCTTAGGATTTAATTTATTATCGCCATAAGACTTAGAATTTTGCTCCAATCGAATATTAGTTTGACTCCACATCATTTATCCACCAAGGTTCTGTGAAATATTTCTATTAATATTTTTCACTCTAACCTCTAAATTCTCTACTTTGTTTCCAAAAAGCATCTTAAGACTTCCTAAATCATTTTTAAATGTTTTAAACCTTGTTTGACAGTTTTTTCAATTTTATCTACTTTCTGACCCAAGTCCTTAATTTTTCCATTTATCTCTTGATTTGACTTTATTTGCACAATTTCCTCTTTCTGTTCTGCCTTTTTCCTCTTGCTCCTCTTTTTTCGAATTGTCCAAATAAACACTCTCTTGAGATCCAATAATCCCTTCTATTCAGTCAGTCGTTCTGAAGACCAAAATTTATTTTACAGAAATTCCTTAAAAATCCAAACTCTAAATTACAGACGGTTTAATTTAACCACGTGTTGGGTCGCCAATAGAAGTACTGTGGTACTCCTGTCTCCGCGCCCTTTGTATTCCGAATTATATTCTAAATTAATGAAATTAGTGTGACAAATACAAATATAACAATTTCACAATTATCCTCTTACAAATAAGCCTTTAATTACAAATATAGCGAGTTTACAACATCTCCTTCTCACAAACAATATTCTAAATACAAATATAAGTCCAAAATCTTTTTTTCGCATACACAATTCGTAATTATTTTCTTACAATACTACTCTAATAAACAAATTTTTAAACATATGATAGTCATTCACTAATAAATCCTTAATTAAATTTTTATTATAATTACTATATACACCAACTATTTTTAGTAGTCATCTAATTTAATATCCATTTCCTTTAAAACCGTATTAAACGTAACTGAATTCAGTATGTTTATTACATACACCTAATACAACTACAAATTCTTTGTGCGAATCTGCAAGCCCTAACAAATTAAATTATTTGACTTGCACACAGATCTTATTATGAAATTTAAATTCTTAAGTTAAAGTTAGTCTTCTATGAAATCGCTCAATTGAAACAAAATATTTTATTTTTACCGTTAAACGTTATATCATCGTTTATTTTCAATTCACCAGAGTTCACCTTTCCAAACATAACTAGTACCAATTCTTAAGAATCGATATCAATGCTTCACTTTTTCTGAAAACTGTTTTAAAGATTTAAACTTTTATGCAAATTGATCTACCCCTCTTATAAATACCAAACATTTAAATAATATACTTCTATTACAATTAATCTTCAGTATTTAATTAAACTCAATCTTGAAATACTTTTAATTTGTGTTAAATTGTCGATCTTGCCTATTAGTATATTTTGAACAATCATTAGTTGTTAATTATTGCCCATTTTAAGTACGAATTTAATTACGTATCATATCTAGACTGTGAACAGCAGCATGCACGCGTCGACCTTTGATCTAGTACTGATCCCGCATCGCGGCACGCATTTTTTTAAATATTTCAGGCCCACTCTGTTCTAGTAGGTTTGAGCAATTTCCAAATGAACGTATCGTTTTTATCAATATATCTTATTATATGCTTATTACGTCAACATTCTAGCACTCTCGAGAATCTGGTCATCTACCAATACATTTGCTTCTTTCTAATAATTTAAACTGCTCAATAATTGAAATTGATTAAATTAAGACGTCTTCATTAGAAACACGTCCTTTTGTTATTAATTACAAATAAAGATCCTTTTACAATATTTACACATGCGATTTTGCCTTTTCTATATGTAATTGAGATTCTTTAACAGTATTTCCATGCACTGAACGTAAACTTAGTTAAAATACGGTTTTTCAATTATAAAATATGAATGAAACTTTTTTTATAACTTCGTTTTCTGCGCCAAATATAACTAATACCTATTTTTACAGAGCATTTCATAAATATGTTCCTACATAGAAATAGATTGCTTTTTTCACATTTTCTCGAATTGAGAAAATAAAATTTTTGTCATACGCTATGATGTGATCTTGCTATGACCTTCAATTACAGTAATATATATATATATATATATATATATATATATATATATATATATACAGGGTGCCCACAATCTATCTCCGTATATGGGTAACTTTTTTATTATAGAAGATACAATATTGGTTAAATTAGCAAAGTTGAAGAGAAATTTACGAGTAGTATGATGCTTTTTTGAAAACTCACCTAGATGCTCAACTTTTTTAGATATTTGAAAAAAACTGAAATTTGCCATTTTCTTCAAACGCTAATAACTTTTTAACGGTTTAACCTATAGAGAAAATAAAAACTGCTGGATGCCCGCAAATAAATAAATCGTTTTTTCTTTATTATGAAGAAACTACTGAAAATAAGTACATCAACCCTTACATCAGGGTAATCAGAAAAGAAAAACCTTTCCATTTGGGTTATATTGAACTATGGTTTCCATTTAAAAAAAGTGAGGTTATGTTTGTAGCTTGAAAACCCATTTCCAATTAAAATTGTCATATACGCTATTGAATTCTACGTAAAAAGTTACCTTACAAGCAGTTTTTATTTTCTCTATAGGTTAAACAGTTAAAAAGTTATTAGCGTTTGAAGAAAATGGCAAATTTCAGTTTTTTTCAAATATCTAAGAAAGTTGAGCTTCTAGGTGAGTTTTCAAAAAAGCATCATACTACTCGTAAATTTCTCTTCAACTTTGCTAATTTAACCAACATTGTATCTTCTATAATAAAAAAGTTACCCATATACGGAGATAGATTGTGGGCACCCTGTATATATGTTAATCGTGAGGTTTCTGCGGATGTTGTCTGCTTCGTCAATTTTCCGGGTATTATTCCGCATAGCTGGCTGGTTCTGAAGTAAACCGCTATCAATTTGACGACGTTTCGGCAAAGCCGCATCTGTCTCTTTCAGGCTCTATAGTTTGAGCAGTAAATAATACCCGGAAAATTGACGAAGCAGACAACGTCCGTAGAAACCTTAAGATTAACATTATGGAACTCTACGGTGAGGATATATTCCACCAAATCAGAATCTTGAAGAGGCAGCAATTAAGAAGAGACAAGTCATTATGTGATTTAGCCTTTCCACAATGTTGGCGGAACAATAACATCGTACCAAAGTGTATGGAAATAACGTGGCACAAAACAAACTACTCTACGAAAAGATATTTCAAAAAACAAGCCTTGCACTGTTGCGAGAAGCTATCGTAAATTCCGAATCGAGTTAATGAAGAACCGATGCAAGTACATGTACGCCCGAGTAACACCATCCGTCCAAGCTTATACACGCATCATAAACCAACTGGCCGAGTTCCAAACAGTAACAAACACCACTTTGACAACACAGAAGCAGAAGAAGAAGTTTCTACATTTACAACAACAACAATCGCCAATTCGACAAATCAAAATCATAGAGTACGTAAAGGTAGTACAAAATTTATCCAACCATCCGATGGACAACGCAAGAGAAAGCGTCCTTGACAAGATTTAATTTTGCCATTACATCAATACGAATACTTGTAGAGGATATCATCTGTTGCGTAGAAGGAGCAATTCACAAGCTCGACAACGTTACAGTTGAATCAATTTCGCTAAGACTTCTAATATCCTAAGAACATTCCATCGTCCAAAGAAGAACCTTAGAAAGGAAGAATGGCTTGGGTTCAAAAGTATACGACAGAACGAAATTTTTATTATTCTACTTGCAGATAAAGGGAATACAACAGTAGTAATTGATACAAAATATTACCACACCAAAATGAACACTCTGCTTAATGACAAAGCATACCAGCCTATCAACACCGATCCAACAACATATCCAGAAAAGACGACAAGAATGAAAATCAAGAAAAGTCCTATAGACAAGGGGGAACAAGAACAACTAATTTCAAGGAAAAAATCATCAAGGTGCCCAAAACTATATGGTGTTCCCAAAATCCACAAAGAAAAAGTACCACTACGACCAATCTAAAGTTTAATATGATCAGACTTACACCCACTAGCGAAGTACCAAACACCTACAACCGCTTGCTGAAATGGCATACTTTAAGAATGCTGAATATTTTATCCAATTGCTGAGTACCGAAAGAGTTCAAGCACAACATCTACTAGTGAGTTTTTGTGTGGTATCATTGTTTACCAACGTGCCAATACAAGATATACTGATACTTTTGAAAGAGAAGTACAACATGGAAGACATCGTCGGCTTAACACAGCATTGTCTCAGAAACACTTATTTTACCTTCAACAAACAACGCTACAGACAAGTATGGGATCACCATTATTACCAGTGATTGCTAATTTATTCATGGAATATATAGAGGTGAGTGCATTAGAAACTACTATACACAAACCCACATTATGGCTAAAGGTGACTTTACATTATGCAATTTCGATGCAATGCAATACAAATGCAACATACTGCGCATCTCTTCGATCAACTTTTCTGCCAGCTGTTGCAACTTCAAATAAATAGAACATGTTCTATTTTTAACATTCTATTTTTTGGCAATTTTTATGCAATTCTGGTAACCTTTTTGGTAATAAAAAAGATACCAAATAAGAAATAAAATTATAATAAGCATAACGTGATTGTTGATTGTTGAACAAAATAAATAAGTACCCAAAATGCATATTAAATAATTATTATACAAATAGTTTATTATTCTAATGAATGCTATTAGTATAATTTCGATAAAATGTTATTTTCATTTGTTGGTAACACTTCTCATCAAACTAAAATTGTATACAAATTGCACAAGTGTAAAAAGAAAATGACATGCAAGTGGCATATACAATGCAATGCTTTGCATTGTATCAAAATTGCATAATGTAAAGCCACCTTAAGATATGTTGACGACACATTTGTGATCTGAACACATGGTAGAGAACAACTCAATGGTTTCCTAGAACACCTCAACGGTATACATCCAATAATAAAATTTACTATGGAAGTTAAAGAGAATAACCAGTTACGGTTTTTAGATGTCCTAGTGAAGAAAAACGACAACGTACAACTTAGACACACGGTCTACATAAAGCCAACTCGCACGGATAGATATACTTAAACGCTAAGTCACATCATCATCCGACACAACTTTATTCTGTTTTGAAAACGTTAGTTACACGGCCTTAAAGAATAGCATACAACACAAATAAACAAAAGAAAGTACGAGAGCTACAAGAAGCACTCCTGAAGAATAGATACCCATGCCGAACCATTCAGAGGTCATTAACAGCCAGGAAACCCAAACCAGAACCGGAGACACCAATAACTGCAGCATACTTACCATTCATTAAAGGAATAACAGACAGAATTAGCATTGTTCTACGAAAACACAAAATAACTACCACGTTCGACACTCACAGAAAAATCTTAAATTTTTCTTCTTTCAATCACAACTTAGATTTGAAATGATCATTTAGTCTTTGCATAAAGGCTGTTAAAATTTCAGCTTATTAACTAAAATGGGTATATTAAAATTCAACTACCTTTTATTTATGCGAACTTTGCGTTGTTGTCGACTAGTTCTGAACGAATTGCTAATCAGGTCCACAGAAGCTGCCTGTTCGCGTTTCTAGTCAATACTGATAAAGGTTTTTAAATCATTATCACTAGGTCTTCAGTCCTGGAACTGGTTAGACGTGTACCCTCGTTGTTTCCTATTCTGAACTAACCTGCACATTTCACTGAAATTTGCACAGTCTGCATCTATCATTATCTGATCTAGGTCTACATCTACCTCCTTTTTCCTATCTCTGCTTGTAACATATCCCATACTATTCCCCAAAAATGCTATAGAACGTATTATGCCCTTCTATTTCTCCTATTTTTTTCCACAGATATCCTTATTCCTCTACTATTTCTATAACCTATTTGTTATTAACTTTGTCTGTCTATGCTATCATTCTTATACATCTGAAGCACAATATTCCAAAAGGATGCTACCATTTTTCTGTCTGCTTTTCCTACTGCTCGTATTTTATAGGCATACTGTGCTATGCTCCACACATATGCTTTCAACAATTTTCTTTCTATGTTTGTTGTCTTTCATCATAGGCGCTGTTCTTTCTTATTAGATGCAGTTCGGTCCTCTTCTATTGTTTTACAATTATGATACCTTATTTTTACAACATTCAGTGGTTGTGGGGGGGGGGGGGGAGCAGCCTGTGGCTGCCAAGGTCCGCCAACACTTGATCATTTACCAATTTAACATTTTTTCCAATATATCTATTTGCACAGTCAACATTAGTTGCAGATATTTCACAACCAAACCTGTAGTTGTTTATAATAATCATCAGATTTATCTGCGCTTATTTTTTCGTCATTAGCTTATCTGTCTTAAAACTGGTTGGACACGTACCTACACTTATTTATTTTCTGAGCTAGCCTATACAGTTCCTAAAATTCTCACAAAGCCTATATTCAGCTATGTTCCCCTTCTATTGTTTTATAATTTTACTTTTTTCGTCATTAGCTTATCCATCTTGGGACTGGTTAGATGCGTACCTCCATTGATTTCTATTCTGAGCTAGCCTACACATTTTCCTGAAATTCCTACAGCCTACATCTTTCACTATCTGTGTGCAGTAGTCTAACCTAAGTCTACCTCTACTTCTCTTTTTTCATATCTCTGCTTCTAGTATATTCCGCACTATTCCCTCATGCCGTAGTATGTGGCCTATCATCCCATCTCTCTTATTTTTTATCGTTTTCCACATACTTCTTTCTTTCCCTACCATTTTTAGTACCTCTTCGTTCTTAACTTTGTCTGTCCATGATATCTTCATCATACGTCTGTACCATCACATTTCAAAGGCTTCTACCTTTTTCTTGTCCGCTTCTCCTACTGTTCAGGCTTCACAGCCGTACAGTGCTGTACTCCACACATGTGTTTTAGGCAATCTTTTCCTTGTTTCTATGTATGTTGTCTTTGAACACAGTAGTTGCTTTTTCTTGTTTAAAGTAGCACGAACTTTTGCTAATCTTAATTATATATCTTTTGTGCTTTTCCCATGTTGGGTTATTTGGTTTCCTAGGTAGCAGAAATCCTTAACCTCTTGTAAGTTCTTGTTACCTATTAAGATTCTTGTTTTTGATTTATTTTCCTCTCCTTTGCAGACTAGTACTTTATTTTTATTTTTGTTTATTTTCATACCGTATCTCTCTGTTAGAACCGTTTCCATTTCATTAAGAGCAGCTTCTAACTCTTCTTTGTTAGATGCTAATACCGCTATATCATCTGCAAACCTAAGCATACCATTTTTTTGTCCCTGCATAGTAATTCTAAATGTATTCCTACATTTAACAGTGTTCGTTTCCTCTTCAATGTACAAGTTAAAAATTAATGAGAATAGGGCACATCTCTATCTCACCCCTTTCCTAATCTTTACTTCTATACGTTCCTGCTCTAATTCTATTACTGCTGTTTGCTCTTTGTATAAGCTATGTACTATTCGTCTATCTCTATAACTCATTCCAATCTTTTTGAGTATTTCGAACATATTTTTCCATTTTCCATTGTCGAATGCTTTTTCCAGATCTTCAAATTCGCTTTCCTCTTTACTATTGTTTTCTGCATTATCACTCTCAGAGCTAAAATAGCCTTCCGTGTTCCCCAGTTGCGCCTAAACCCAAATTGATCTTCTCCCAGTATTTCTTCAGCTCGTTTTTCCATTCGTCTTTGTACAATTCTAGTTAATATTTTTGACACGTGTGCTGTCAAACTTATTGTTCGAAAATTTTCACATCCATCCGCGTCTTCCTTTTTTGGTATAATTACTATGATGTTAGGTTTGAAATCTTTGGGCATTTCGACTGTCTCGTGCATATAGCTTACAAGTTGGAAGAGACGTTCTGTCACTGCTTGTCGGGCAGCTTTTAAAGTTTCTACTTGCACCTTACCTGTACCCGGCGCTTTACGATTTTTCAGACCCTTTAATGCTAATTCAAACTCACCACTAAGAATAGGATATCTCAAGTCATCATTTTTAATGTCTGATTCCTGTTCTAATGCTTAGTTCCTCTCCTGAATATAAATTCCTATATATTCTTGCCATCTACCCACTTTCCTACATTTTCTATAATGACGTTTTTTCCCGCGTCCTTTATATTTTTGCTATACGGTTTTATATTCCTAAAATTGATTCTAATTAGTTTGTATGCTTTATCTGTCTTTCCTACTTCCATATTAGTTTGTACCTCTTTGCACTTTTCATCAATCCATTGTTCTTTAGCTTTCCTGCATTTGCGAATAATTTCCCATTTTATGGCTTTGTATCTCTGTTTTCCTGTTTCGTCTGATTTATTTTTGTATTTTTGTCTTTCTTCTATTAAATTTGATATTCTTTGTTATCCATGGTTTCTTATTTTCTTTTTGTGTATACCTCAGAATATCTCTGGTCGCCATTCTAGGCTGGATTTAATGTTATTCCATTATGTTTCTACTTCCTTAGTATCCGATATTTTTCCGATATCTTTCAGCACTGCATTTGACTTTTTTCGAGTCTTTCTTAAATATCTTTATCTTTTACTTTTTCAAAGTCAGAGTGCCTTTTACCGTTTTTTCTTTTCAACTTTTTAATTTAAGTGCGGCCTTCATAATTATGATGTTGTGGTCATTGTTTATATCTGCTTCAGAGTAGCTTCTACAGTCTTTTACTTGGTTTCTAAACCTTTGTCTAACAATAACGTAATGTATTTGATATCTTCCTATATCTCCTGGCATCTTCCACGGTTATCGTCTTCTAGCATGATGTTAAAATAATGTGTTTATGATGATTAAATTGTTCTTATCGCAAAATTTAACCAACCTATTTCCCCTGTCGTTTCTCGTGCCTAAAACAAATAAACCTACTACCGCTCCTTCCCTACCCTCACCTACCACGGCATTAAAATTCCCTGTAATTATTAAATTTTCATGTCTTTTTATGTATCTTAATATGTCTTCGATATCGATGTATATCGCTTCTACCTCTTCGTCACTGTAGCTAGAGGTGGGCATGTATATTTGTATTACTTCTGTGTTTACTGGTTTAGATTCTAATTTAACCATGAGTACTCTTTCGTTCTTTTGTAAGTAATTTTCTACCCAGTATCCTTTCTTTTTTCGCATAACTATCCCCACACCCAAATTTCCTTCCTCTGCTCCTGTATGAATTACCCTGAAGTCTCCACTCCAAAAATCCCCCGCCTCTGGCTACCGAACTTCGCTGATTCCTACTATATCTAGTGCTAACCTATTCATTTCCATTTTTAGGTTTTCTAGCTTACCTACTTGCTTCATACTTCTAACATTTCACGCTCTGACTCGCAAAATGTTCCCGACTTTTATTCTGAACTTTCCGATCGCATCCTCCGAAGTAGTCCCCTCCCGAAAATCCGAATGGGGGACTATTTTAACTCCGGAACCTTTTACCCCAGTGAATAACATCATATTTATTTCAATTTAAGTACGCTGTGTACTTGGGAGGTAATGTAATGGTTTCGCGTTGCCTTCCACATCGTAGTTGTGTGTTTTAGACTGCCATACCGACCCCTATAGTCTCTGCCAACTTAAGTACCGAAAGAGCCGTTGCCCTCTTTCAGGGACCTGTCTTAGTCCGATTCCTCACTAACGACCCTACTACTTTTGTTGAACCTATAGTTTGGCTGTTTAGCTCATTAGAACACGCAAGCCATTTTACCTGTTCTAACAATCTAGAACTTTGGCAAGGTGCAGGTCCATTCGAAATAATAGTGCTTATACAACTAATATTTGTTGTAAGTAAAATTTTAATCGACAACTAGCAGTTATAGTAATGGAAATAATAAACTTAAGTAAATATTTATTACTTAGAGGTTTTCATTCCAAACTCCTAGTTTCTTTTGTATCTCTATTACCATGAGCAAGATCATTACTCTAAATTATATAGATACTGAAATAACTAGCAAGTCACATTTGGATTGAACCTGACCAATCACCTTTCGCAAATGAGAACTTTTAAATTGGAAGGAAAACATCAACATCGCAATTGAAGAGGTAATACTTTAATATACTTACAAAATTGTTTCTGATTGTAAAACATTTCTTGGACTCTTTGTACTGCACTTAGTTAAATATTCTAAAGTTTGAATATTATTTTTTTAACTAGGCCATGGTATATGAAATACGGTTTAGTTGTTAAATGTGCGTTAGATATTTTAAGATTGTGTTTTAAGGCGTGTGATGCCAAAGCGTTAATTAAGTAGACATTTGTAAATAGAAAAGCATTTATTAATTTAAGTTAGTTAAATGAGTTGTATTGTGAATATACCCTTAAAATTTTATAAAAGCTTGGGTGGTTTACAATTTACTAACAGCTATTTCGTCATAATATTAAAATAGGACCTAGATAAAATGTACCTAATGTATTCTTTTGCAACCCGCACTAAACCAGAACTTCACGGTAAACATTAAATTAAACAAAAACCGACACATCTCCGCAAAATACCTTTCCCGGGAAAGTTATTCTTAAACATTCTCACGAATTGAAAGACACAGAATGCGTTTTAACTCACTAAAAAACGGTAATTGAATACATTTAGGATGTTTGCTTTTCTTTTACACGCATACTTGGTACAATTGTAGATACAGTTTCGTTTGCTAGTGTTGGTTGTGGTTGTTAAATACTGTGATATTCATCTTTGAATAATATAGGTTAGGCGAACGCCTTAGAGGTTTATTATTGTTTGTGCTTAGTTTAAATTAGTAGGCGAGAATAAAATATACAAAATTCTCAATCAACCTATGTGGCAGAAAAGGTATAAACATTTAATCTTCTCTTAGACCATCCATCGTCTAGTGAGACTAACTCTAGATGGGTTGGCGCTCAACGACTTTATTTGGACAGAAAGTTTGAAGACCTTTCCGGGCAGGTGTAAGTGAAAGTGTTAAAGTTTGTATAGTTTCAAAAGATTTGCATTTGCTTTTACAGAACTCACCCTTCGCCACTGCAAACTAGCTAGTGCAGTATTTACTGTTACGTCTCCTTTGTAGAGTAATGTTTAATTCAGGTAACTAGCGCCAATTTAGCACGTAAGAGGCGTTGTAATATGCTTACCTTTAATTGAAAAATTGTATTTAGTTTATAGTTTACATTTCTGCAATACATCAAAGTTATTTCCCTTCTATGTTGTATTAATTTGCTTTCCTAGGCTTGTAATTGGGTAAACATTTTTCTGAATATTTAAAATTCCTCCAAAAACTAACTTATTGTAATTAAACTTTTAGAAGTTTATTTTAAAGCACAGTTTTCACGTTTATTGATTTAATATACACTTTTATAAACGATGAATGAGAACACTTCTCTACGCTTCAAACTAAATATTTATCAAAATCTCTTGAATTACAAAATTATTAAAAATCTAATTACCTACTTGTTTCGACTATTTGATGCTCTAAATACTTTTTTAGTTTCTTATTCATTGTGAGGTTAAAATAATTTTATTATATATCTAATGGTTTTTGAAGAAATGTTGATTAAATTTTTCTTCTACATAATACCCTAACAAAACTAATTGGAAACTAGCTTTTCTGTTTATTGCAATCCGATTTTTCAGTTAATATCGTTTTTACTTCCAATTATTCCTATAATTGAACGTTTTATAATTCTTTTATTGATGGTATCATCTGCTTTATCTTATCTAACCGTAGTTGTATTTACTATCTGCTGAAACTTTTCGTTCCGTACTATTTTGATTAGAATTATCTCTGTATTACGTTTCACACAATAATGTAGATGTATCAGTTTTACCAAAATATTTGTTCAACAGCTTATCAGAGGGAAATGAATCACAAAACAACAGGGTACTTAACTATGAACTAATATTATTACTGTTTATTGATTTTCTTTGATAAGTTTTGATTTCTAAATACGTTTCGCAGCGTATCTTTTATTAGTCTTGCTTAATTCGCTAAACAGTTGTCAATTTAAGAATGTAATGTAAGGTATTTACTTTCATATTTGTTTTCGGTGTATTTGTAAACATCTGAATGGAAAATTACTTCAATAATGTAGTGTGTCGGCATGGATTTATACAAGATTGTTAGGAGAGTGTTTGTGATATTTAGGTAAAGTACCTAAATCTATATAGCAAGAACTGCTAAAATACGTAAAATGGTTAAAGTAAACTATAATCAGTTCCAGGAGAGAATAAAGTAGAGGGTAGGTCATACTGAAAACCATTTACACCACCAGAATATCATGAGTGGGAAATTCAAAATAGTTATTTAACCTTATTTACTGGACAACTATTAAAAAACAATTTTAATAGTAGCTATACATAAACGCATTTTTTATAGTACAATATTACGTACTTTTTCAAAGAATTTTCACTACATTTATAGTAAATAATTAAACGGCATAAGGTTTTGTCTATGTAAAGAGTCATGAATATAATGTTATTAAATTTTATAGTAACATTCAGAAAGAAATGTAGGTATTATTGTATAAGGAATTTATAACGGCACCTAATCTAAATCTATATCATCTACACTTGAATCACCACCTGAATCCAAATTCACGGTTATCACTATTGTTTTAAAGCACATCTGCGATGCCGTCCAAATTCCAAAACGAACTGTTTTTCTTCGTTTTCGATAATATGATTGACACACATTTCCGCACAGCAGAGGTTATTCTTGTAATGCCATCTAGAAACAGAGTGTTTACATCATTTAATTTGAATGTAGTGTTATGTGCGTAATATATATTTTTATGTTAACTCATACCAATTCTATAGGACTTAAGCAGCAATGATGTGGGGGTAATGGTATCACGATTCGTCCGCTATTTCTCAGGTATTCAACAACAACATATGTTGTGAGATGCAAAATGCTGTACTACTTAACCAATTCCAATAACCTGATACCAAAGCGGGTGGTGGTATCTAGCCAAACACACTACTGCAACATATCAGTCAAAATATACACAAGAAAAGAAATATATATTTACAATACTGGTAATTAATATACAATACTAAAACTAATTATTTACAAATTTAGCACATGTGCGTGTAAATAAACACAAACAGGAACAAATACATATTTAAAAGTACATTAGGTCGACTAATTAAACGACATAATAACAATCTTTACGAGATTACACGAGCGCGTGTTAATAGGCACAAACAGGAACAACGTTCATATATATATATATATATATATATATATATATATATATCCCTATATATAAAAGCACAAACATATATACATATAACAAATTCTTAAATTAGTCAAAGACAAGTACAGTTGGATATTTACAGGATTAACGCGAGTGCGTGTTAATGAGCACAAACAAGAACAAACACTTATATCTTCTTATTTAAGCAATTACAAACATAGCTACTTATAACAACCATCTTAAAGCAGTAAATGAGAATATAGCATGAATATTTACAGGATTAATAAGAGTGCGTGCTAATGAACACAAACAGGAACAAATGTTTAAATATTCCTTATATCTATAAAGCAAATTACTTCAGTTAATAAAACGTTTTACATAATTAACACGAAGTCGTATTGACGAGCACAAACAAGGACAAATATATATATATATATATATATATATATATATATATATAAAGAAAACACAAACATAGAGGCATTAAATCAGTGTTCAGGACCGATGCAGTATGAACAGAATAAACACAGATGCGTGCAAATAGTACAAACAAGAACATATGCTAAGTTAATTAAGGTAAGTACAATATAAATACAAAATTAGCACTGTCACTCTATTCAGTATTTGTAGAGACAAGAGAGCAATAATACTCGTCTTTATTTTACACTGGACATACAGTAAACAGTTACATTTTATGTGTCCCTAAGCTAGTCAAGAGCCGATGGGCGTGGGTCTCTCGGGGCAAAAAGTGCAAATGTGAATTTTCAATGGGAGCCAAAGTGATTACCCCTGACACGCAACCAAACCGCTGGTAATCACCCAATTAAACCAATTACCGTCCAGTAATATCTATACGTTTAAAATTTCACTACTACACCGTCCCAAAAATATGTTATAAAACTCACGCTACTCTTACCAGATATTAATTTATATATTACACATACTTGAATACCTATATACATACATATATATATATATAATATATATATATATATATATATATATATATATATATATATATATATATATATATATATATATATATATATATATATATATATATATAATAACTTAGACTTTATGCAAACACCAAATGATCATTTCAAATCGAAAGAAGGAAAATATAAGGTCTTGGACAGGATTTGAACCTGTATCTTATTTTTTCCGGAACTGTGCATTTACCAATTACGCCACCGAGACCGATGACTCGGTGGCGTAATTGGTAAACGCATATATATATATATATATATATATATATATATATATATTCCTATGATAATAGGGTAGTTTAGGGGTAGGTTAAGTCATAGGGGTCGTAGAATAAATATAAACAACTTCAACTTTAAGAAAAGCAAATAATTTCAGAAATTATAAGAGTAAATCGGTCACTCTACATAACGTTAATTAAGAGGACACTGTATATAAAATATGCGGAATTAAATGCATGAGAATATAAATTTGTCTAAGTGTAGTTTACAAGTAAAGATAGAATTTTAAAACGCAATAAATTGCATCAAAATTAAAGCACCGGGAACCATAGATAAATTGGCATTGTTAATATTTAACAATTGCGTCGATAATATGAACGTACGCGCATTTTAAATAATTCATTATTAGAAAATCGTTACGTTACTGGAAGAGAACACATTTGTTTAGAAAACCAATATTCTGTAGAAACAAATAAACACCAGGCGGTTCAGTTATACGATAAAATTAACAAACATTCAAATACGTGAGCTAATAAAAGTCAAAAGTTGGAAATTCTCGAATAATATTACAATATGCGGGATGCGGACGTGACGAACAGAGCATGCATCGAAGATTTAAACTAAGTAATTTGTAAAAATTCCGGGTCATGCGAGATAAGGCAAAAATATCAGCCTAGAATGTAAACAAGCCAATGAAAACAATTGGAGAAAGTTTATAGATAGACGTAAGTTAAACAACTTGATTAAATTCATTTCTAATAATAGTGAAACAGGGCTTTAATTTGGGCTGTAATTTGGGACATATTTGATTGAGATGGGATTAATTTGGAACATATTTAAATGAGACGACTTTAATTTGGGCTGTAATTTGGGACATATTAGATTGAGATGGCTTTAATTTGGGATATTTAATTGAGACGACTTTAATTTGGGACTTCTAACTTTGAACATACTCTAATTTAGAGGATAATTTAAAAATGAATGTATTCTAATTTGAACATATTCCGATTTGGTACGATTTTAATTGGAAGCGATTTATGGGAGGCGATTCTTATATGGGGCCGGCATATCAATAAGCAAAGCGGACACAGATAGGGGATGCAGAACGTAGACTAGGTTGGAACTAGAGAACCCATTCCAAGTTAGCAATCTTAATACACTTTATTATTGAAAACTGTTTTTGATTTAATATTTGCCGCATTGTATATTTGTAAGAGTCATCAAAAGGTCACTTAAAAATTTATAAAACGGAATAGGAATCTTGGAACGTTCGAAGGTCTCTGAATTTAATTAAAAGATATTTTTGCTGGCTTTCAGAAAAAACATAAATCTGGTATACGTAGATATTTTGTACAAAAAAGATGTCCTAAATTTCAAGTCTGATACGAACAATTTTAACTCGATATATTAGTATTTGTTAAATTTTAGAACCTTCAACAATAGTAACAATAATTCGACTTGATCAACCCGAGTGACTGGGTAGTGTATTAAAAGTTGTAGTTTTTCTAATGTTGGTTTTCATTAATTGTTTAAGGAGCGAGTCGGATCTAATGAATATGTGTCATGTAACTAGTGCCTATCCATCCTCATTCGATTGGATTTTCCACGTTTCATCTTTTGTCCCACTTATACAAATGCACTGGTTCATGTTGAACCGATACGTGATATATATTCTGTGATAAATGTTTCTAGCATACCTACACTTATTTTACTTTTATTGATTGACGTTAAATGTTTGTTTAAGTATTTTAAATGTAGGAATTATAGTGTAGTTTTATAAATGTGTCAGCTATACCCTAAATCTGCAACATGTATATTTATTTATTTTTAAATTATTTAGTACTCATGTATTGAAAGTATTTGTAATTTCGTAGTATAGTTGATGTTCATAGCTTCTCTTACACAGGACCCTGATGAAGTTTTAAAAAATAAATCGAAAGCTTGGCGAAAAAACAAAGAGTTTGATTAAAAATTGGACCAATAAACCTGTTATTACATTTATTTATATATATAGTATATAGTACACATACTTGAATAGCTATATACATACATATTTATATAAATACAAGACCCCAAAATGTGGTCTAACTCAATATAAACCAATCAATTAAATCATTGTACGAAAACAATTATTTTATTAGTTTTACCTGTTTGCCAAGGCTGAAGACAGGATATTTTGACTTTCCGTTTCTCCAGTTTATCTAAGAGGAAAAAAATAACGAAACAAAATAATTTATCGTAAGTTTCCACTAAGTGCACCTTGGATAACTAGACTTTGCAAAGTTGGCAAAACCTCGGCATGATAATAATTAATATTAAACTTCAGTCTCAAGGCTTACAATTTATATTTGCCATTTAATGCATCAAGTAAATAATAACAGTTTGACTGTTAGTCGCTTAAAGTTTTATTTTGCACCCTTGTGTTTCAAGATTTGTACTCGCGACACAGCAGTTTGATACTGTTTCCAACCGCCTCCGGAGTGTTACGCTCCAAGCCTTCACGATGTTGATCCTCTACCAGATATAGATGGATTATAACTTTAGTTCCTAGTCTTAGATATTATTATCCCTTAGATCTTAGCCCTTAGATCTTTAACTGTCGGTAATCGTTATGATAGATCATGAAACTAAACTTGAACCTGAACTTGAAACCCTAAAATAAACTGCGAACTCACTTTAGAATCCCTAATTTAACTTACCGTGCTATCACGAGATTAATACACTTTATAAACAATTACTAATCGGTACGTAACCAGTTTTCCTCAACTTCTTAGTACCTAATATCTCTAAGCAAGACTATAATATCGGCGAAACTGCATCCACTTCTTCGACACCTGTCGACCAGAGTTTCTAACGCACCACTACTTACTATTATCTCGTAGATCCGCCATAAATAATCAAATTCCAGTTTTACAATTCCGAGTACTTCGGAAAAAGTCTACACGTCTAAATGTATATAGGCACCAGCCAACTTCTTACATCAACCAGAATTCTCGTAGTCTTCTGCAGACCCAACTGCTTTTTACAACGTCACACCCAAAAGTGAATTAACATGCTATCACATCTGTGTACAAGGTTCGTAAATTTATTCTTATCGAAACCGAAAGTATAAATTTACGGTATTCTATTATGCTCTTAATTGCAATTGAATTTAAGGATGAAAACACTATAATACCCAAACCTAACACGGCCTGGTACCAAAAATAGATCAGAATTAAACGATGTTCTGGAAAATTATTAAGACTGTCGAATTTCAAAATAACAACATGCTGGCTCAAACCACGTTAACTGACAAAAATATGTACAAATTTGTACGGTAACGAAGTAGCCGTTACAACTCCCTCCTCCCAACAATAAAATCTTCCCAACAAAAAAATTTAACCGTCCGCCGCCTCCACGCGGTTTACCTTCAAAACCTGTACGTGCCAGTTTCCCAAATCCTTATTAGATTCGAAGTCCATTAGCCGATAAACATTTGGAGAAGCTATCTGTTTCACCCTACATTTGATAAACTTTGGATTTAATTTTGTCGCCACATAATCAGATGCCTTCGACAACGTATAATTATTTTTCCACACTACCTGACCTACAGTCAACCTGAGAAGACAATACCTCAAATTGTATCGATTTGCGTTTTTATCATATGCCTCCGTTAATTTTGCTTTGATCATGGGGATCAATTCCTTAATGCTTTTCAATGGTCCGTCAAAGAATCCCTAGAACTAAAATCGATTAAGTTGTCTTTATTCGATTCATTTGCTTTTCTAAACACATCGCCAGATAAAGTAATCTTACGCCCAAAATTTAAATAACATGGACTAACGGTGACCTCATGTACCGCTGTGCTAAGTGCATAACCAAATGCGGGTAAATTTACATCCCAACGCTTATGATTCATTTTTACGTACGAACGATTCATAGTTTTTATGACCTTATTTGTACGTTCCGACGGATTTGCTTGTGGTTGGTACTTGGAAGTGAACACGATCTTTGTTTTATACGAAGGCGCCGTTCGCTTAAATTTAGAGCTAATATATTGACTGCCATTATCGGATAAGATACGCTCCGAAGCACCATAAACCAGAAATACATCCTCTTCTACATGTCTTACTACTACAGAACTAGTAGCAGATTTTAATGGAAAAAGTACAACAGATTTGGTAAAGCAATCAGTTACCACTAAAATGAATCTGTTCCTTTTAGATGATAAGGGAAGCGGACCTACCAAATCAGTAGCGATGATTTTCCACTGACGAGAAATTGTTCGTCTAAACATCACCCCATATGGAGATTTTTGTTTCACCTTTTGAGCTTGGCATACCTGACATCGATTAATGTATCTTGCAATATCCGAATTCATGCCTGACCAGTAATAAAATTGTGCAATACGCTTTTCAGTTTTAAAATATCTTAAATGCTCTGCCGTAAGAGCATCATGATTTTCTACCAACACAGCTTCTCTTGACAACTTGGGAACTACTATTTTCCATTTGTCCTTACTATTGTCAAGAAGGACTCTTACGTCATCAATTAATTTATAAAATTTGTTACGCTGCACACGCCAACGCCGAAATTTAACGGGATCTTTCACAATTTTTGTTCTTAATTTTTTATACCAATTATTCAAATTTTCTTCTTCTACGTTTATTAATGCTACCGCCCGGAATAAGGCATTAGGGACTTGATGATTAGCTCCTTTCCGGTGTAAAATTTCACAATCATAACCTTGTAGACGTAAAGACCACCTTGCCAATCAACCAGAAGGATTTTGAAGTTTATGTAACCATACAAGGGAATAATGATCCGTCACCAAAGTAAATGAAACTCCTTCGCTATAGGGCCTAAATTTTTCTACACCTTACACCACAGCGAAACACTCAAATTCCGTAGCGGAATACTTCTTTTCTTGAGCGGTAAAACCCTTACCAGCAAAAGCAGTAATGTGTTCTCCATCACCAAGTTCCCGGGTCAGTACACAACCAACACCAGTTTGTGATGCATCAGTTTGAATTTGAAATCTTTTTGTTAAAGTTTGGACACGATAATACAGGTGCAGAAATTATACACTGTTTGATATCCAAAAACGCCTCATTAGCTTCTTCATCTGAAATAAAATTCGTTTTTTCCTAGTCAACTGATTAAGTGAAGCCACACGACAAGCTAAATTTTCAACGAATCTCCTTTACCACGAAATCAGACCAACAAAACGACGCACGTCCTTCGCACATTTGGGGGTAGGGTAATCCACCATCAATTTAATTTTTTCCGGATCAGCCCGTAGGCCATCTATATCCAAAACGTAACCCAAATATTGAAGATTGCGAATTTACATTTATCAAAATTCATAGTAAGTCCGACGGCAATCAACCGTTCAAAAACCTTTCATAGAACTTCCAGTTGTGTTTCAAAATCAAGGATTGTTACTAGAACATCGTCCAAATAAATAGATACAAAACTTTCTAACTCGGGACCGAAAATGCTACCTGCTTGCGCTGAAACATTGCTAGAGAATTATATAAACCATAGGGCATGCGCGTAAATTGAAATAATCCTTTACCGGGTACGGTAAACGCCGTTTTCTCTTTACTATATTCTTCAAGAAGTACTTGAAAATATGCACTTTTTAGATCAATCGATGAAAAAAATTTGGCGTCCTTATGACGATCTATTGTACCGGAAATGTAAGGGAGCGGATAAGCGTCTCGCTTCGTGACTTGATTTACCTTCCTAATATCTAAGCAAAACCTATATTGGTTGTTTGGTTTTTTACTCATAATCATTGGAGAGCTCCAGGATGACATATTTTTCGATAACACCTAATGACAACATTTGATCCACTTCTTCCTTAACGATTTTCTGTATATATGGTGACATTACATAATATCTTTGTTTTATAGCGGGATGGTTACCCGTGGCTATAACATGTTGTACCTCTCTCGAACAATCCAAGGATTTACCCATCAATTTAAAATACAAATTTAACATTTCATTTAAACGGCGTTCTTGTTGAACAGTGTCTTTCACACAAATTCCCTTTAAATATACATGTTCAACAAATTCCCATTTATTATTTTTAATTAAGGGAAAAAATTTATTTAACTTAAAATGTCTATCCCTAAAATTATATCATCAGTCACATCAGGAATAATTAAGGTTTTTATTATCTGAACTTTATCGCCTAGCCTCACCGGAAGATGAGCCATACCGATCACGTTACAGGATCTACCTTACATGTGATTTTCCAATGCTCCACCCGAAGGTACTACATTGACCAGGAAGTAAGTTTTTTTTTTACCTGGAAAATTTGGAATATTGCCGAACCCTTGCTGTTCCAAGCAAGGTAAGGATCTTTAACGTGCGTGACAATACTCACACATGGGTCCTCCATTTTACCTCTCATCCGAACGAGGGTGTATTTTTGTGAAAAATGCTCGCCTAACATTTTTTAAGCGGACCGTGTCGGGATTCGAAGCCGGGACCTTGGGCGTAGTAGTCACACACATACCACTACTCCACGGAGCCGTCTTACAGGACCTATCATCAGCAACAGTCAAATTGGACCTATTCGGGTCTAAACCGATTCCCATTTCTTTTAATTTGTACCACGCCACATTTCCAATGACTGACTAATTGCCCCTGTATCCACCAAACTTATTAAGGGAACGTCATATACAAAAATTGACACATGCGGACGAGAATTTCTCCGTCTTTTGTAACAAATATACTTTTAATTTTTTCCTGCTGAAATTCAATAATAACATGATTCAACCAACACTTCCACGTTTTATCTGCCGGATATTTCCTTAAGGCAGCCGACCGGCTGTTTGACGACCTTTGCTTCCGTTTCCCGAACATTTATTACAATTAGATTTAATAACGTCTTCCTGACTACAACAAAAACATAATTTATTATTCCTAGGACGCCTGCAACGCTTGAATGAATGACCCAATTGTCGGCAATTCCAACACTGTAAACCGGACTGAATGGGTTTCTCGGTTTTATTTAGAATAGATTTAACATCAACCACAGTATAGTCAAAACCAGTTAAGCTGACCGATGACGCATCTTGTTAAAGCATATGCATCAATGCAATCAGAACGTATTTCTAGCATTCTGGATTAGTTCAGTTGTTTATACAAAATGGCGCATGCAGTTTATATTGTGACAAATACTAGCTGAAAATGTATGTCCCAGGGCTTTTATAAATGATCCTTTAATTTCTACGAATTATAAGAAATGTTTGTTGCATATGCAGTTGCCAACGGCGTTAACAAAAGTATCAAATACATTTTTCTTTTATAAAAATTAAAGCAAAAAATTTAAGGTAAATTGGAAGTTTGGAAGGGAAATAAATCAACATTTTATTTAGATGAATTGTGTTTAAATGAAGATATTAATAATATGTAATATGGAAATGGACGAGCTATTTTCAGGAATGTAGATAAAATCTTAGTTTAGAAATGTACTGCAGATACTGGATATTTAGCATGGTGTCGCGATATTGTTGGTTTTTGAAAACATAAAGTGAATTTTCAAGATATTATATTGTTATTAAGTATAAAGACGCGTGTGTTCTAATTGATTCGATAATATCTGAAGACTATTAATTACTGTTGGAATTAGACTTGTTATTCACACAATTATCAAGGAAATTGTAGTTTCGGGATTTTATTTTATTCCTGTTTTATATGGGCAACAAGCATGGTTGTACATATAAGTGTATTTGTAAATATTTAATCAAATTTAGTATTAAATAAACAAAACGGTAGTGTATTATTTTATTGTAATATTGCTCTACTACATTAAGAAAGTATAAATCTAGGACACCACTTCATTTTATATTAATCAATTATTCTGAAATTGAATCATCTTCATAAGAGTCATTGCTGCTTGAATCTTCTAAGTTGATAATAAGTTTTTTTCAATTTGCCACCATTCTATCATACATTTTTCTGAATGGTGAGTGCATTTTTGCCAATATTTGTCATCTATCCTTCCAAGTGTTTCATGCTATATTAATTGTACGTGTTCGTCATTAAATTGTTCATTAAATCTTCCAATATTTTTGTCGTAACAGCCTTTGCAATTACCCCAAATTAATTCTATTGGATTAAATTGGCAATGGTATGGAGGGAGCCTTAATACTTAATGGCCACTTTGTGTTGCAAGTTCATCAAGTATGTATATTTTTGGTTGAACATTTTCCTTTACTAATGCAAGTAATTTTCTTTTTAACATTGAAGTGTCAGCAAATATGTTATGTCGAAGCAAATAATTAATTAATTCCTCTTTATTTGAAAAATTATTAGGAACCTTTTCGACTAATTGCGAATAATATGAAGCATTATCTAGCACGATTAAACTTGGACCGCTTAAATTTGGTAATAAACTTTCTTGGAACCATTTTGTGAACATTTCTGTGTTCATATCACCATGATAATCTGCATATTGTGATTTTGAAGAAAACAAAAGAGATGCATCATGTATAAAACCATTTTTATTTCCAGCATGTATCACAATAAATTTAAAACATTTGGTAACTATACAAAGCACAGTGCCAGCAACAAATTAACAACTAACCGTCTTCCTGTTCCAAATGGCTTCTTCTTGATGCTTTTGTGAGAATTATCATGCCAATTCTTTTTGGCAGATCCCCTACTAAAAAGCCAAGTCTCGTCAAGAAAACAGGTTCATATAGTTGCGTTTCCTTATTGGAATGGTAATCCTTTAAGAATTTTATTCGTGCAGCAGCTATATCTTGTTTCTCGAACAATCCTTGCCTTCCATCATCTACTTTATAAAAAAAACCTATAGTAGGTAAAAGTCTTCTTAAGCTAGTTAATTTGAAATTACATATGCCGGCAGTGACAAGCTCTTTTTGGAGTGTTTGTGCAGTAACATGAAGTCCTACAAATATAAAAATTAGTTACTAATTACAATTAATTTTCATATTACTTTTCGAGTGCATCTCATAAATTTTACGTTTAACTGCATGTTATAAAATCTTCAATATCGCAAGATTTGCTTTTTGTTCGGTTGCGTTTCCTGCACGCGAATGAATTGGAAAATTTTCCTTTAGAGCTTGTGAGCCTCCTCTCTTAATGCTAGTTAAAACACTAAGGCTAAACCACATGCTTCAGAGGTTTGCTGAAGAAATAATTAATTGATTTGAAGGATTAAGTGTATTTATTTTTGTACCTGCATAACACTTCCAAACGAAACTAAAACACATTCATTATCACGCTCTCTTTCAAAATAATCCATGACGTTCAAAATCACCTGGTGTGTTTGGGGTTAGAGATGTTTGTTTCGAAGCATTTTGAACAACTAAAAAGCAAAGAGGTGATAGTATTTAGTGTTGTTATAGGATGGCTGTATTTACCTTTTATAATGTGTAAGAAATCCTTTTACTTTTGAAAAAAACTTTTATATTTGCGATTTGAGCTAAATGTAAAAACATAAATACAACAAAAAATCAAAAACTACGTGAAAAGACAACAAAAAGTGACAGGAAACTAAAATTATTTATAGGTTATAATACATAAATATTAGTTATAACAGACATACGTTTTGATGCTGCCATTCCAATCCTTAAAAGACGTATTTTTTTTCTATTCATCTTGTTTTAGGGCAAATAGTTACATATACTGACAAAGACATGCAATTTTTATTATCATTTCTAATAATGTACCGCGGTGAGTCACAGGTCAGCTTAAATGGTTTTGACTATAGCTGTTCCTGGTGATTCGGGTTCTAATCGAGGTAAAAAATTTATTGATAATTGCTGAAAGATTGCAGCTAGTTGTCTATTAATTTCTAGCTTTTTACATAAACGAAGTAATTCTGCTACGGTAGAAAAATCATGTGACCATAAACCGTGAATATAATAAGGTAAAATATTACGCCACTTTTTCGTGTTCACTTACCGGATTAGACAATTTACCAAATAAATTAGTCATGCTGGCATAATGTAAACCTGTTTTCGTGGTCCCCTTGTTTCTTATTACCTATTTCTTTAAATAACCTAATCTCGTAATCAAAGGGTAGATATTCGGCTCGTAACCTAACGACAAAATCTTCCCACGAAAAATTGTATTTCGGACCGACCTATACTAAATAAGAGCGCTACCTTTCAATAAATCTGTAACCAAATTATGTAACTCTACTTCAGAAATGTTACGGGTCACCCGATGTTCCGCAGTCATCTCCAAAAATGCTGTAACGCTAATTCTGTTAAGATCCCCCGAAAATGAAATTCCCCATTTATAGACTGGAATGAATTTTACTTTCTCAGCTGCCTAGGCCAATACCTGATTTAAATATTCGCTCTCGATATTACCGGTGCTTTGAATCGGATCGCGTCCTGATTTTTCAGATTCCGCAGATTTTTCGTCTAAAATTGCGTCTATTTGAGTTAGTCGTTTATATAATTCTTCTATTTTGTTTTGTGTGTCATCAATTTTGGTTACCTTAAAATGAGATAATCTACGTAATAAATGTTTAAGTTTGGATTCGATTTTTGTGGCAAGAGAAGTAATCCGTAAGTAATTTATCTTTAGGCTTGCGCCTCAGTTCGCGACACGTTTCACTACCAGAGATTTTGATTCCCTGAACTAAAGTTCATATTCTATTTCGTCTTTTAATAGCCTATATGCGTCCATATTTTTTTTCCATTCATCGCAGTTATTGCCTACAACCGATTTATCAGTATTAAGTGACAGTTTCCTCACGCTACGGCACGTGAATATTTAACCGATGCGGAACACTTTTTCCCGACTACTAACACACCTAATCAATTTATTCTAATAGCGCCCAAGTTTTCGAATCCCAAACGTTTGCGGCGCCAATTTCTCCTGTTACCCTATTCAGAATTTGTAGGGACAAGAGACAGCAATAATACTACTGTTTTATTTTACACTGGACATACAGTAAACAGTTGCATTTCATGTGTCTTCAAGCTAGTCAAGAGCCGATGGGCGTGGGTCTCTCGGGGGTGATTAACCCTGAAACGCAACTAAACCGCTGGTTATTAATCACCCAATTAAATCAATCACCGTCCAGTAATATCTATACGTTTAAAATTTCACTACTACACCTGCATAAAAAAAAGTTATAAAAGCTCACTCTACTCTTACCAGATATTAATTAATATAGTACACATACTTGAATAGCTATATACATACATATTTATATAAATACAAGACCCCAAAATGTGATCTAACTCAACATTAACCAATCAATTAAATTATTGTAAGAAAACAATTATTTTATTAGTATTACCTGATTGCCAAGGCAGGATACTTTGTCTTCCCATTTCTCCAGTTTATCTAAGAGGAAAAAAAATAACAAAACAAAATAATTTATCCTAAGTTTCCACTAAGTGCATTATGGATAACTAGACTTTGCAAAGTTGGCAAAACCTCGACATGTTTATAATTAATATTAATCTTCAGTCTCAAGGATTACAATTTATATTTGCCATTTAATGCATCAAGTAAATAATAAGAGTTTGTCTGTTAGTCGCTAAAAGTTTATTTTGCATTTTTGTGTTTCAAGATTTGTACTCACGACACAGCAGTTTGATACTATGTTTTCAATCGCCTCCAGGATCTTACGGTCCAAGCTTTCACGGTGTTGATCCTCCACCAGATATAAATGGATCACAATTTTAGTTTCTAGTCTTAGATATTATTATCCGTTAGATCTTAAACCTTAGATATTTAACTGTCGGTAATCGTTATGATAGAACATGAAACTAAACTTGAACCTGAACTTGAAACCCTAAAATAAACTGCGAACTCACTTTAGAATCCCTAATTTAACTTACCGTGCTATCACGAGATTAATGCACTTTATAAACAATTACTAATCGGTATGTAACCAGTTTTCTTCAACTTCTTATTACCTAATATCTCTAAGCAAGACTATAAAATCTGCGAATCTGCAACTACTTTTTCGACACCTGTTGACCAGAGTTTCGAACCACTGCTTACTATCATCTCGTAGACCCGCCATAAATAATCAAATTCCAGTTGAACAATTCCGACTACTTCGGAAAATGTCTACACGTCTAAACGTATATAGGTACCAGCCAACTTCTTGCTTCAACCAGAATTTCTCGTAGTCTTCTGCAGACCAAACTGCTTTTTACAACGTCACACCCAAAAGAGAATTAACAAGATATCACATCTGTGTACAAGGTTCGTAAATTTATTCTTATCAAAACCGAAAGTATAAGTTTACGGTATTCTATTTTGCTCGTAATTGCAATTGAATTTAAAAATGAAAACGCAATGCGTTAAATACAATAATACCCAAACCTAACACGGCCTGGTACCAAAAATAGATCGGAATTAAACAATGTTCTGTAGCGATGATTTTCCACTGACGAGAAATAGTTCGTCTAAACATCACCCCGTGTGGAGATTTCTGTTTCACCTTTTGAGCTTGGCATACCTGACATCGATTTATGTATCTTGCAATATCCAGTGACGTAGCTACAATTTGGGGGCCCTCGAGGTTACATAACTAAATTCGTATATGAAATGGACAAAAATTGGGAAACAATAAATATTTAAAATGTATTAAAATGGAAGATGAAAATGTTAAACAAATTATAATTCTTGTAAGATTGAGTTTACTTAAAAATTATTCATTAATTGTAATAGTCGTATATGATTGAAATGGTTTAGTATTGATGTATTCGAGGAATAGATCAATCTGCATGAAAATTGGACTTATTAAAGCCATTTAACAGGGGATGAAGCATTGATATTAATTTATAAAGATTAGTAGTTATTAGGTTTGGAAGAGCCAACGCTGGTGATGGAAAACCCACAACGAGAAGACCCTTAACGGTAAATCTAAAATAATTTGTTTTAATTGAGTGATTTATAGAACAGGATTTTTTTAAATTAACTATTTAAATTTCATCGTAAGATTTGTGTGCAAGTCAATTTAATCTAATTTCTAGGGATTTCTGACACAAATTCGCGTAAAGTATTTGCCGTTATATAAGGTGAAACAAACGTACTGAAATCAGTTACGTTTAACACGGTTTTTAAGGGAATCGATATTAAATCAGATGGTTTCTAATGGTAAATGGTATACATAGTAATTATGAAGAAAGTTAAATTAAGGATTTATTAATGAGTGATTGTCATATGTTTAAGATTTGTTCATTAGAAACTAGTGTAAAGAATAATTGAGAATTAGGTGTCTGTGTAAAGAAGATTTTGTGACTCATTACATTAGTATTTAGAATCTAGTTTGTGAGAAGAATAATTGTGAAATATGTATTTAAAATATTGATTGTAAGAAAAAGTTGTTGTGGACTCATTATCTTTATATTTAAAAGATCGTTTGTAAGAGATTATTTTCAAATAATTATATTTATATTTGTCGCAGTGGTTTCATTAAATCCAGAAGATAGAATTTATAAAATCGAAGAGCTGCAAATAGACGCGGAGAATATAGGAATACCTCAGCAATATATATATATATATATATATATATATATATAATATATATTATATATCTACATAGATATATATATATATATATATATATATATTATTGTGCAATCTATAGGTTAAAATTCATTAGATAAGTCAGGTAATAAGTTATTACAGGTTTACTCATATAAATACAATTCATTAAAAATTGGAGACGATTTCCAAAATCTAGGGTAGCAATTAACAATTTTCAGTAAGTCTAAAATGTAATTTTGCTTCATTTTTAGCGTGTGTAAATATTCTCAAAGAACGCTCAGGATGCTTGGTAGCATAATCTTTTAATTAGTAAATACCAATTGAAAATAACAGGGGTTATAAATATTCTTAAAGTATAGTGGAAAAGCGAGCATCTTAAATTATAGCAGATTGAAATAAAATTAAATAAAAACCCTTAACCACAAAAAATATTTAAATTACTAGATACGTATTTCGACCACTATGTGGTCATCATCAGGAAAAAAAAAAAAATTAGCTGTATAATTTACTATATGTTGCTTTAAACACTATCGAGGATATTCTCCTCACCGCAGGCTGGTGTTCTCAACAACAAACAAGTGAATTGTGACCTACACATTGTTTGTTGTTGAGAACACCAGCCTGCGGGTGAGGAGAATATCCTCGATAGTGTTTAAAGCAACAATATAGTAAATTATACAGCTAATTATTATTTTTTTTTTTTTTTTTTTTCCTACTGATGATGACCACATAGTGGTCGAAATACGTATCTAGTAATTTAAATATTTTTTGTGGTTAAGGGTTTTTATTTAATTTTATTTAAATCGTGCCACAGTGTTCCTATAAATTATTATAGCAGATTGGACGTATAGTTGAAAGCTTTTCAGATTCATTTAGCGTAAAAATCAATAATTCTAAGGTCATAATTAAGAAGGGTGAAATATTAATGTTCAGAATGTAACAGGAGTTATAGGTATAAATATTCTTTGCGGGCATCTTTTATCATAGTTTAGTAGGAAGCGTTAACATTTGTGTAACCTTTCAAAGTTATAGCAGAAGAGAAGTTGTTATAACGAATATTGTTGAAAACAAGTTTCTAGTAGTTGTTTATTTCAAGGATTTCTCGAGAGCGTGGTGGTGTTGAAAGTTTTCTGAATAGTGTTGTAAAGAAGATAACTGTTGCTAAATTTCTACGAAACTGTGGAATAAGGAAAGAGTAAAGTTTATAAGTACGAGTGAGATGCCGCTTGTTTGTATAGACATCGTTTGAAATGTATTGAGTAGAAAACACATATCGAGGTTATTGATAAGCTTGCATGTGAGGAACGGAGATAGATTATTGGATTTCATATAGAGAAGGGGACAGACGATAGTTCTAAGATTGCTTAGAGGGGATAAATGTTATTTTAAGGGATAAACGAACTTTCAAACATGATGTAAAAAAAATAGAGTATGTAAAAGACATGGTAGACTGGGATAGAGATAACTCGTGATCAGGATATGAAATAATGGTGTAAATACAAAGTAAGAAAGGGAAAATGTTTATATGTAGGTTAGAGTGAGACAACATTAATACACGTATTATGGAGGAGTGCTTTAGATGCTAAACTTATTTTAGTGGAGGCTAGAATTCTGCGAACATAAAATCCGTGGCGAAGCTAAACGAGTATTTTCGTAGTAATTGTTTGTTTGTATCGTTCAAAATTACAAGATTTCGAAGACGGCTGGTGCTCGGATAGAAAAGTTACAGGGAATTATTGAAGGTTAGCTCGTGTGTTGTGGCAATTGAGTGGCGGTTGAAAATTTAGTTTGGGGAAGTGGTTTGACCGATTAGAAAATTACCAAGAAGGCGAGTTTGTTGGTGGTGGTGTATTTACAAGAAATTTCAAGTGTAGGGGGACAGATTTCGGCTATATAACCACGAGGAGGTGATGATAGGGCCCTTTTTTCCTGGTCATCGACGCGTACGCTAGCATTGGTGAATAAAATTACTGTTGGTTTTTAATAGGTGATTTTAGTATTTTAATTTGATAACAACATACACAAGTGGGTCTAATGTTGTACTAACAGTCTGAAAAATTGTTAAAATATATTTTAAAAAATGCGAAGCTTGTGCAAGTAATGTAAGTATAGACTGCTTTCTAATTTGGTTATTAGTGCATGTTATTTACATAAATGGAATAGAGTTTATTGATCGATCGATTTGGTGGTGTACCTATGGTAAATGGACCAGTAGAGTAATTGGAGGAGTTGGATCTACCGTAAATTGGTTTGCGAGAATTGAGTAGCAGATTTCCGCTACGGATGGTGTGATTCAACTTAGGGGTGATTCCAGAACGTAGAGTCATTGATGAGGGCAACGTCATCGATGGATCGATTGCAGATCCAGGTGCGGTGGTGCATTCCAGGTAGCAGATTTTTGTTAACCATTGCTTCTATGTGTTTATTTGGTGTGTTATGATATTTTTGTGCCTTATGGGTATATTTTTATAATCTCTGTCGACTAAAGAGTTACCTATTGAATATTGTTGATTTATTATTTGGCAAATGCTGGTAGGAATTTATATTCATAAAATAATTTTTATAATATTTGGTTATGTACAAGATAAGAAGGACTTTTAGGTAATTTGGAGTGCAAAATTTAGCACGAGTGTTTAAAAGGTTTTACTATGAGCTCGTATTGTACCAGAATAACGTGAGGTGTATGGTTAAACCCTATTACTTTAAATTGTTTTTTTTATGAACAAAATGTTATTTTGTAAATATTTGATAGAAAATGAATTATTTCAAAACCGAGGATGGATGTAATTTACTGTTGATAAAGATTTTTGGTGTTGAATTTTCTGTCTGAATAAATCGTAGTGAATTTCTGTAGTCGAGTTTTCTTTAGTAGTTTAGTAAGATAGTATTTTTTTAGGTATAAGCAGCAGATCAACCGCGGCAAACTACATCGTTGGAGTTATTGCACATGCTTTCTGATGAAATATTATTTGTTTTTTAAAATTTGATACAAAACTGCTTTAAAGCTAATTAATTAAAAATAGAAGATGCACTTTGAAAATTAACATCCTAAATGGAGATTATAAAGAATATGAATGATTTTGTAAACTGGGATTTGAACATCATTTTAAAATAACACCAGGAAGGATGTAATATCGTTGAGTGTAATGAAAAGAAGATTTGGATAAACACTCTTTAACAAATAGCCATAATTATAAAATTTTTGGTTTCTTTGTTTGTTAGTTGATAATATTTGAATATTTTGTAAATAAAGCTAGAATAAGGCTTGATCATACAATTTTTTTCTAAGCGGAAGATTACCAGAAAATTTTGAGGTCGAAGTTTGACGCATTTTGACCCTTAATTGATTATCTGTTAAGTATTATTGGCCAATTATCTTTAGAAGCGTGTTAATAAAAGATAGGTGGATTATGCACAAGAAAAGAGATTTGAGTTCTGTAAATGTTAGCAAAGATTAGGTAACAATTTTAATTATTTTCTGTTTGATCTCGAATTGTGAATTGTTTTATAAACTTTTGTATAAAAGAAAAATGTTTTTGAATGTATGGATGTTTCTTGAAATTGCTATTTTATTTCATTTTGTAATTTCCACACTAACCAGGCAAAGAAAAGAAAAGGAAGGTACGATAATAGTTTCAAATTTACAATTTGCTGTATTGTTGTCACAGCATTCTTTTAGCGACGTTCCAAATATATATATATATATATATATATATATATATATATATATATGTATGATTGAATGTGTATGTGTATATTGTTTAATGTCACAGTGCTCCGTGCGCTTATGTACTTTGTATATAAAGGAATACAATAAGTAAACTTCCAAGGTAAGGTTTCTTTGATACTAATGTTTTATACGTTTCTAGAACATTAGTGCCACATAACACCTCTTGTGTTAACCTCGTCAAAGTTGAGGTGGGTATTAGAAGAAGAATGCCCTTCATTTGTAAATGATCGCTATTCTAATATTCTCTAATATTACGAATGCCTACAATGTCATCTAATTTAAAACTGCTAAAACTAAAACTCCTTGTAGCCTCTCAAATTAAAGAGACTATTACACGCACGGAATGCCTTCTAGGCGTACTACAAAATACCTAAGTTCTTGTACAAGTTTCAGAAATAGTGCAGTAGATAGACATTTAAATTGCTTTTAACCTTATTAGAATCTTACAATGTTATTTAAATTCTTGGCAGTGTTACTGTCTTTTCTATTGAAACTGATTAGCAAGTAAAATCAGTAACTTTATTGTGCTAACTAACTATAAACATACCGCATACTGCATTCATTGTGATTAATTAGCAAGATTTCTTCAAGATTAGTGTTTGTGTCTAATACTTATAGGTACGTTCAGGGCTTTGAAATCGCAAACAAATTTATCTTAAAAATGACGCAAATCAAATCCACAAAACACTGTTATTTTTAGTCCAGACTATCATCGCAATAAACAATTCTTACGTCACTTCTTTAAGTACTTGAATAAAGATAGTTTAATAAATCAGTTAAAGCGTGTGTAGTGTGACAACTTTAAGCTTAACATACCCTTTTATTGGGATTAATTTTATTTAATTTATTAAATTATAATTATATATGATTTATTTCCTAACTTCGTCCTTTCCTTATTTAATGTGCTTTAAGCTCTCTGTTTTGATCCTTAAATTATTTTTTGCGCAGTTCACCTTTAATAAAATATCTCCTAAAAGGAGTTATTATTTATCCATGAAACACCTAAATTGTAGTTACTGAAAAATATATTATTTCATTGAAAAACTTATCATCTAAAAAACTGTTTGTCATGGGCAAGCAATATTAACCCTCTATTCATATAGTTAAAAATAATCATTAACGCAATGTGTACACCAAAACATATGCAAGGAATCACCTGCTTTGTCTCTATGACGTCACGACCGCCCTTTTTTAGTAGTGGCTTGAATAAATGCTATCTGAACCGGTCAGCAACCTGAAACTTGCCGTTTCTCCATTTCGGTGATATGCTTGATTTGAAGTGCTTTCCCAAGTAGAATACATTACTGGCTTTACTTTATTAAAGCTTTATTTCCAAATAAAATAAGCTTTAAAAATCGATAATTATAACGACTTACACTTTAACTCGGACGAAGTCTTAAATGAAAAACTCTATTCGACAATGGTCAAAATCAAGAAACAGAATAAAAGTCGCTGAGAAGCAAAAAAGAAAGATCTTATAAATTCTATGCTATTATAGGTTGAAGTATCACATCATAAACAGACGCCCTTTAGTTTTCCAAATTTACACAGTATCCTTAGTTTATTATCTAACATCTGTATTGATATTAATACGTACCTTATGAAGTTTTTCCGCAAATTCTAATCCAATACTCCACACTTAATAGAGGGCTCACAATACAGTAGTAGCAAAGTTGTTCTTGCAGACAATCGGGAATGCAATATCACCGAATTCATATTTCGTGCCTTCGTGTTGCTTTTTCTGATATCGTAGATTTGAGCAGTAGTTTTTGATATTTGTTACTAAAGCTACTAATTATAGAATGTAAAGTTTGTTAATCCTATTTAAATATTCTATATTTACTGCCAAAAACTATGAAGAAGTATACATTTGATTAATAAACTATTATGCCCTTGACACGAGAAGCATGTTTGGGGAAATACTACTGCAGCTCTTCGATGCAGAGGTTAGAAATCTATTAGACTATAAAACATCATTGGCAGTTGAAAGGCGTTATCATAAAACTTGGTCAAAAAATTAGTCTTGACGTTCTCGATTTGCTCAAAAAGACAAGCAATTTTGGATGCAGTTTAAGAATATCCTACGGTTAGTGTAAAATTAATTGCTTTACAAACTAGTACAAAGCGTTCTTGTACTTTGAGAATTCCCTATCCTTATCAGCAGGTATAGCTGATGCGAACATATATTCGGAATTTTTTTAAAAATCGACAAGTAATAATTGCGTTCTATGTGCAAAACTTTATTAAAATATTGTACTTAAATATGTTTCATAAAACTTTCAATTTTCAAATTTCATCATCGGCGTAGCGAAATTATAAAATTCGATTTAATGTAAAATTTTGTAATAAACCTATTTCAAATTTAAAGTGGTTTTAAAAAAAGGTTCTTAAAAGCGTTTAAAACTAATAACATAAAACAGGATCGCCTAGTAACTAGCATATTAAAATCTTATTAGCTACGACGACATAGTAAAGACGATACAATGGTAATGTTCTAATTAAACTTTGATAGAATATATCTCGAATGGTCAAATATGGTTTGAGAAGATGAGGAAACCAGGGTCAAATAAAAGTTTACACTTGAAAACGTGTGCTTGTTAATCATTTCATATGTTTAAACAAAAGACGTTTCTTTTCAGAAATTTTAGTACTCGGAGTATGGTTAGGGTTAGAGAATATATTTTCTCGTCGTCCGTAGAAGATCTAGACTGTAGTATTTTTGAACTTGAGTTATTGATAATCTCAAATTTTTTGGTAGACTAAAACTATAATGGCCGAATTTGACGTGATGTCCAAATGCGGATCGAATGGGTTTATGCAAGTCATTAATTCAATACATGTTCTGCCATTATAACACCCTTTACAAGATAACCTATAATCTTCACTTTCGATCAAGTACCAATCTTATATATGCACTGAGGGAGTTTTAGTTATAAAGGATAATGGAATACTATAATTACAGTCTACAAGTTTTGCAATTTCGTTTATTTAGGTGTTTTACTTAAAAAGGTTTCTTAAAAGGCATCCTTCGGAGTTTTTTCTTTTGGATTTGTTAGCGAGTTCGCCATTCTGCATTCTACATTTTTACATTTAATCGAATTAATTTTTCAGTTTTAGTTCATTGTCCATGACCTTTGACGGGCAAAAACCCAATAGAGCAGAATCTTCTAATAAAGTTTTGCACCTTCAACTGTTTATTACGTATCACTTTGTTTACGTACTCCTTGCCTACGCAAGAAAATTAATACTACCATTTTGCAAACTCACTGATAATGGGTATATGCTTTAGCTTTAACAGATACTTGCACATAAAGTCGTGAAAACTTCAAGGAATGTACGTTTCAGATTATTACGATTCGAGTTTAGTAATAAGAACAAGAAATTGAGAAACATGAAGCAAGACTGAAAACTCGTTACTCGTAACTTAAGAACTACTTATAAAATTTTGGTATGGTTTCTAGGAACCAAGGTCTTTAACAATCTCACGATATCAACACAAGAAACTGAAAAATATATCAGACAAATTAAAAGTTAGAAGACTTTACAAATTTGTTATAACACCAAATATCAAAATCTTAAATTTTCTAAATTGCCCAATTTCCATCGTATAAAAAATGAACCGGTGGACGGTCCACCTCTTACAACCTCCCACCTCCTCCCGCCTCTTATACACTCCTGACGTTCATTTCTCACGTCCTACCTTCCACCACCTTCCACTACCTCCATTTTTCCCTACTCCCACTTCTCACCTCCTCCCAGCTCCCACATCCTCCCACCATTACTCTACAACAATCATTTTGATTTCGTTAGTGTCACGCCATCTTGATACAATTTGTGTACTGAAAATTTTGAATTTTGCCGAACTCTTGCTGTTCCAAGCACGGAAGGGATCTTTAACGTGCGTGCAACACTCACACACGGGACCTCCATTTTACCTCCCATCTCAACGAGGAAGTATTTTTGTGAAAAATGCTCGTCTAACCGTATCAGAATTCGAACCCGGAAACTTGGGTATAGTAGATACACACGCATACCAACTACGCCGCGGAGCCGCTCAACTAAGGTCCCTTACATGTGATTTTCCAATGCTCCACCCGAAGGTACTACATTGGCCAGGAAGCGAGTTTTTACCAGGAAAATTTAGAATTTTGCCGAACCCTTGCTGTTCCAAGCAAGGTAGGGATCTTTAACGTTCGTGACAACACTCACACACGGGACCTCCATTTTACCTCTCATCTGAACGAGGGTGTATTTTTGTGAAAAATGCTCGCCTAACATTTTTCAAGCGGACCGTGTCGGGATTTGAACCCGGGACCTTGGGCGTAGTGGTCACACACATACCAACTACGCGACGGAGCCGCCTTCAACTAAGGTACCTTACATGTGATTTTTCCAATGCTCCGCCCGAAGGTACTACATTGGCCAGGAAGCGAGTTTTTTTTTACCTGGAAAATTTGGAATTTTGCCGAACCCTTGCTGTTCCAAGCGAGGTAGGGATCTTTAACGTGCGTGACAACCCTCACACACGGGACCTCCATTTTACCTCTCATCCGAACGATGGTGTATTTTTGTGAAAAATGTTTGCCTAACATTTCAAGTGGACCGTGTCGGGGTTCGAAGCTGGGACCTTGGGCGTAGTAGTCACACACATACCACTACGCCACGGAGCCGCCACTTCAACTAAGGTACCGCATTTGCTCCATTATTACGCATGGTAGTTCCTTATTATCTTCACTTTTTACCTAGCAGTCAACTTAATCTTAACCTTTAATGAGGACTACCACCTTAAACCTAAGAATAAATACTACAAAAAAATTTATTAAGTGTTATATCTATAGCTATAAAATCTCTTATAAGTTTTTTGACTAGGATCCGTTGTGATACCGAAAACGAGTAAATCGGGGATAGCCAAACTCTACGCATACGCGTGAGCGTTTTTCCAACACCTGCATTTTCTATATTGAAATTGAAAAATTCCTAGAACAAAAGAAAAAAAATCATAAACCCATTTTTAATTTATATTTGAGATTAACTTGAGAGTGCGTTTTACTTTTAATTTAAATATGAAGAACTCTCAGGATTATTAAGAAACATCCTACAGATTCCACTTTAATGTACAGATTAATTTAAAAGCACCTAAACCCAAATTTTATAGCTTTCTTATTTAAAAGGTTTTTTAAACATGTCAAGCATAAGATTTCTTTTCTGGGAAGTACGAATTTACGATTGCTTGTAATTTAAAATCATCCCTTACCTATGTACAGCCCCTCAAATCCAATTTCTGCTTTTGTATTTATAACCTTAAACGTCTAAAATAATACACAGGCAAATCTTACACACTATTAGCACATACATTTTCTAATTAACCCTATTGCAAATAGTTTTCTTTCTCTAATACACAGGCAAATTCTTTTACAATATTAGCTTATACATATATATATATATATATATATATATATATATATATATATATATATATATATATATATATATATTACTGTGGATTTCTAGGTTAGAATTAATGGTAGATGGGTCAGATAAATATTTATGACAGGGTAAACCATGTATATAGAAGGCATGTAATAATTTAAAACATTTTTCTAGGCTATAACATAAAGATTTATAATTCAAAATAAGCTTTAAGGTTAATTTTACTTCATTTTAGAGTTAGGATAAAAATTAATTACAATTATTAAATAGAGTAGGTGTAAATCCGTAAGGTAAACACGTGCATTTAAATGTATAAATACCATGCAAAGTTAGTAGTAGAAAAGCTTTTCATTTTGTGGCATAAAAATCAATAATTTGAAGGGGGTGAATTCTTTTAAAGATATCAAGTAACAGACATTCAAAGTGTAATTATTCTATTTGTGTACCTAACTTAGGGTAGGGTAATATGAAGCTGGAACATTGATAATATTTCAAAGGTTAGTGTAAGATATAAAAGTGTTGGCAAGAAACAACTAAGCACAAACGTGCAGCAAACAATACATTTCCAGTAAAAGTTTAGCATTCGGCGTATTAATTTAACAACCCGTAAACAAGTAAAAGATCGTTAAAAATGAACAGCAGGTCTATGTTGAAGGTTACATACAAAAATGAATCGATACTATAAAGACAAGAAATATGTTTTGCACAAGGTAGCAAACAATGAAAGATATCATACGGTTAGTTGTCATTGACTTTGAAACGTTTATAAGACAAGGAAATTTTAAGGGTAAATTAGCAAGACTGAAATGCAGCGTGTTTTCATAAGACATCGGTTTGGAAGGGAATTGAAAAGTACGGTAGAAGGCTACATACAGAGTAGGACTATTAGACTGTGTATATAAGAAAGACAAGGACGATAGGGTAGATTATAGGGCAGAGTAGAACTTGTAAACAGCGGGAACAAAGGTAAAGATATATAATATACAGGTTAAACAAGCATACAAGAAATAGATAACTGATATAAAAAATTGAGAAAGGGTACAATACAAAGGACAGAACATTCTGGATGCATGTTAGAAAGAGATAACCGTATTGCGCGTATGAGAAAAGCGTGTTTTGGATGCTTGGGTTGATGTCAGTTACCGGGGGACTTCGGCGAATTTGACAGCCGTTGGAAATTTTAATGAGGGTTTCGGAGTAAAATGTTTGTTTGTGATTGAAAATTCTGAGATTTTCGAGACGGTTGGCAAACGGCTGCCAAGTTTACCATGAAAACCTGAAGGCTAATGGCTGGATTTGTAGAATTGAACGACGGTTAGGTTGTTGTGTGCAAGTGTTTGTAGAATCGGTAGACCGTTTAACAAAATTCACCAAGAAAGCGCGTTTGTGTGGTGGTATGATACGATTCGGGGGGCATATTTTAGTCTATATAAACCAAGAGGAGGCGGTAAACGCTCTCTTTCTTTTTGATCTTCAGCCAGGCTTCGAACTACAATAGTAAATTAGTGACTAGTGAGTTTGAAATTTTAGTAAATTAAATATGCACAAGTTGGTTGCAAGATTAAATAGCAGTCGTAAACTGATAAAATACATTCGAAGCTTGATGTACGTAAGTAGACATCTTTCTTTTTTTGGTTGGAGGTGCTTGTTGTACACTGACTTGGAGTAGTGGATGTTGATGGACCAGCAGCGGATGTACGTTGGTTTGGAAGTACCGTGCATTGGATGCTGAGAGACTTGAGTGGAAGATTGCTGTTCCTGATGGTGAGAGTCAACTTGGGGGGTGATTCCTGTACGTGCAGTCATGGAGGAGGACTACGTCAGAGATGGTTTCATGGCAGAGATCTGGTAGTGCTACATTCCAGGTAACCAAACTTTATAAAAAGATTTTAACTGTGGTGATTGTTTGGTGACTATGACATTTTGTGCTTTTTGGGTGAATTTTGTTGAATTTTATAAACATAATAATTGATAATTTACCCTTGATAAGGAATTCTTTGAAAATACGTTTATGTAAAATTATGTATTATAAAATGAGTGTGTAATATTGACTTTTGTATAAAGTAAACGAGTTTTTGGTAATTTTCAGTGCAATAATTAGCATTTAGGTACAGAAAGGTTTTTACTATGGGCTCGTATTAAACTTGGGGTTTAAAATAGTATTTTGGAATAAGCCCGGTTACTTTTAATAATTATATATGTAAATAGACAAATTTTGAATTTATGGTATTTTAAAAATGACTTCATTTAAGATTGAAGATTGTTGTTAAATATCCGAGGTGTGAATTAAAACTATTAAGACAAAGATTTTTGGGTAGTGATTTGATGTTACAATAAAGTGTGATGTAATTTTGGTAGTCAAATTTTTTTCTTTGAAAAGTAGGGTAGTATTTTCATAGAGCAACTGAGCAGCCGTGGCGAATATCCCTGAGGAAGCAGAGCAAAAACGGCTAGAAGTTTGGCGTCCTACTTGTTTCAGGTAGTTTCAGAGAATTTATGGCGGAGCATTCATGGAGTTACAGAGCATTTTTAGTTACCCAAGCGTGGGGCTTCAAACAAGGGATTCCAGAGAATTTATGTTGACCCGACAAAGGGGCTTGTTTCTATAGAGGAAGTTCGCAGCAATAAATATATATATATATATATATATATATATATATATATTATATATATATATATATTCTAATTAACTCTAAAGTAAGCCATGTTACAAAATTTTAGCAAATCTATTATTATTGACACGGCATATTCCTCAAACAGCTACATTAACTGTACTTTATTTATTTTCCAGCAATTATTCGCACATAGGAAACATTAGATGGCACATTTCGCATGCTTAACCTGTTGTTAATACTAAATTTTTGTACATAATTGGAAATGCACATACTTTTAACACTATTTTTATGTTACATAAAAATCGTGGAAGACTTAATTATCCTTTTGAAGACCACGATGCATGATTAACATGCTCTCTGTATGTTTGTTGTGGTTTATTTTGTATTTTTCTTAAACTTCTTTGGGAATTAAACCACTCATAGCTGTTAAAATCGTCTTTATTTGCGTTTCGATCCATGACCTAGGAATGTTGTCAAAATAATAAAAATTTTAAGTTTGACATTTATTACATAATTTGAAGATGACTTTGATTTATAAATGTTTGATTGGTCGGCTTCTGACCAAAATAATTACAATAGATCTTCAACAAAGAGTTTGTTCACAAAAGATAATTGATGGGATCCGCGGTGCGAGAGTTTTTGACTGACAGCTACAAAACCTTGCATTTAAAATATTACAGTAGGAAACTTCGAAAATATTATTTTCATATTAAGGTATGTTCTCGAACGATTTGATAAAATATAAATTGCAGTAATAAGAGTAAATCAGTTCACTGCACTTCTAATTAGGCTTTGATTACGATATAATCTTGTTTAAGGTTTTGAAAGCTGTAATATAACTTTCTGTATACTGGCGATATAAATTAGTGCTGATATAAATTATTGCATTGATAAAATAAATTAATAATTAGTGAATACTCCCTGTACGTTTGTTGTGATTTGTTTTGTATTTTTTTAAATCTTTTTTGGGAATTAAACTATTCATAGTTGTTAATATCGTCTTTATTTACGTTTCGATTCATGACCTAGGAGCGTTGCCGAAACAATAAAAATTTCAAGTTTGACATTTATTACACAAATTAAAGACAACTATGATTTATTAAGGTTTGATATATTTGGTTTGAATACATTAGGTGAAAATTTTAAAGTTTAGAAGAATGAGTGCCTTTAATTTGTGTTGCGCCCTGGGAGCGACTTTGAAGTAGCCAATACGCTTAAAGTGAAATCAGCTGATTAATTTCTATATACTTAAATTTCAATAAATTCAATAACTTGAGGACTGAAAAACATTTTTTAACATGTTTCTATTTATACGATTGAGATTATGGTTATTAAAGAAGTGTGCGATTACGTTGCCGCAAGGCTTAAGCAGCCATTTTTTATATTTATCTTGAGGAGGAAAGCCCATTATGATTCAGGGTACCTCTTTGGTAGTGCAGGACTTTCACCGACTAAAAAACTTCCCTTGTTGTTCCATGGTTCTGAGGCGGCCCTATTGCGCGTTTACACTTGTCAAATACCAATGCTGTTCTACGAATATCTTATACGGTTCGGAGGCGACGAGTCGTTCTAGAACTTTCGTTACAGGAATCGATTCTTTTTATTGAACGAAATTTATTATTTCGTAAGTACCAACTACTATATACTGGTTAAACAATACTCCATGCACTACATTTGATTTTTCAATGTTACACCCAAAGATACTACATTGGCTAGGAAGCGAGTTTTTTTTACCTAGAAATTTTGAATTTTGCCGAAGCCTTGCTGTTCCAAGTAAGGTAGGGATTTTTAACGTGTGTGATAAAACACGCACGGAACCTACATTTTATCTTTCACCGAACGAGGGCATATTTTTGTGAAAAATTCTCACCTAACAGTTTTCAAGCGAACCGTATCGAGATTCAAACCTGGGACCTTGGACTCAGTAGTCACACGCATACCAACTGAGCCATGGAGCCGTATCAATACTCCATGCAGCTGGTACATTGCATTTAATAATTGGCTATTGCATAAATTTTGAAGGCTGATTCAGGGACATATTGTAGTGGTATTTTAGAAATTACGCTGTTGAAAAAAACCTGTAAAAATCGCCAGGTATAAATTCTTGTCTATAATTAATTTTTAGTACATCCCATTTACTTGACTCTAAATATCTAATTTTAAGGATAAAAAGACACAAATATTCAATATTCTTAAACATTAGCTTAATGGCTCTGGATGTAAGATAAGTCGTAATGATGTTACAGTTAAGTATATTGAAATTACAGTTTAGTGACACTTAAATATATTCGTTTTGTATAAAGCTAATGTTAAAAATTCTATAATTCACTTAACTATCTATTTTAATTACAAGGTCATTATAATAATTTATTATCAAGGACAACCAGGACAAGAAATGCAATTGATTTTTGTTGTCGAGGACGCCTAATTCCATTATTGTCACAAAAACTTAGCAAAGCAAATCTAAGTAATAATCATTATAAAAAGCAGTTTATCATGACAAACGAAGTTTTCTTTTCCACTCAAAAATGTAAAGCGAATCCCTTTCGGAGAGAGGCTATTATTTAATGCTCGTTCAGTTCTAAGTCTTATCCAGTTTTCAATTACTAAGTCCCTCAGTTGCCAATTAGCAGATCGACCAAGATGCGGTTGTTCAGCCCAGGTAGTTTTACGATATTTGCTTCACAAATTTTTATAAGAAACTCGGCCAATCATTATTACTGCTTCAATTAATAAACATTATTATTTGATCTGTAATTACGATTACTTAATTTTATGTTTATATCTATTTTTTATTTGCCATTAATGGGTTTCTTACTATTGTAGGTATATCATGTTCAGACGTCGAAAATTTTTAAAATTCCCGATTTCTTATAGACAACAGAATAAACGCGTCGCGGCTTCTCTTGTTTAGAAATGTCAACATGAATTAAACCTCTACCAAACGCATGTCTTCAAAATTTACCATAACATTAATCATTCTTAAGAAGATTAAGAATAAATAGTTAAGCATTATTGAGTGGAATTTGGCGTATCACCTTTTTCGAACTAATAAGGACTGATTTTCCCTTAAAACTTCCGTATAATTTCATTCATATTATTTCTGAATCTTATGTCATCCAATAATTAACTAATTTGATTTCGGTTTGTAATCAAATGCTAAGTTATAATATTTGGAAGCTAAAAACCAAAAATAAATGTCGTACATCTAAGTGCAATCTTGTAACCATTTTTCTAAATTACATCTTACTAAAAATACATAAATATAGTTCACCTACCAGGTCCTAACAAAGTCTTACCGAATAATTTCCAGAAACTATAGAGATATTTTAAATAAACACTTCTTAGTTATAAATCATTATTCGAAAATTCTTCGACTCCTAGAAAAATTATAAATTTGTATTTTACAAAATTGTAAATAATAAATAATTAATATTTATTAATAATAAATATTGGCTTTAAGAATTTTGGCATTGGGATAAAATAATACCTAAATGCTACTACTATAAAAGTTGTTCAACGTATCGACCACCTCGTTCGATTTTCAAGGCGTACCTGGGTACATGTTGTTTGAATTCCCCTGCCGTTTAAGAATGTTGTCATACGCGAGCCAGGAGTTTCTCTTTTGTCAACAAGCAGCTAACACAAACTTCTTGTTTAACATAATTTCGAACACAAAATTATTTTGGAATCAAATCAGGTAAACGAAGTCACCTTACTCCTTTTTCAGAACTATGAACTCGAAAACTATATATTTAAATAGCGTTGACAATTTGGACCAAGATATGTCGATCAGTACCTTGAAACACCATATTTATTCGAATACTAAGTGGAGCATTTTAAGCAATTCCGGTAGTGTGTATTCCAAAGGAACTCCCTAAACACCACTATAGGCTGCGAAAGGCGACGCGTAGGATGTCGCACACAATATATTCGTCAAGTCGTATTTACACTGAATAAGCTGCTTAGTAGGCAAGATGCATCATGTTACTATAAAGTAGGAGACATATCTTCATCATCGTCATCATCATCATTTTGTTTTCGACCTAACTTAAGGTCGGATTGATGCAGCTCTAACTTCTTTTCTATTCTGTGCTAATCTAAAAAGTTCTACATACCCTTCACAACCCAAATTTCTAATAATTTGACTAATATAGCTTGGTCTAGGTCTTCCTATTTACCTGGCTCTACATAGATATTAGCAACCTGATGTTTGTTAAAGAACTCCAACATGTTTACATGATTTCCATTTACAACGAAATGAAATATTACCTGCTTATTCCCTCCAAAAAAAGAAAAGCGTTAAATTATATGCTATGGTAAGGCTTAAACAACAAATCGCTGCCAACATGCCAGACCGCTAACTATTTGTGAGTTATGTCATGGTGACGTTTACTAAAGTATATGTTATGGTAAGGCTTAAGCAACGATTCTCTACCAACGTGCCAGACAGCTAACTAATTGTGGGTTATGTCATGATGACATTTAGTTAACTGATTTTTATTTATTTATTTTTGATTGTTTTGTTTTCAAACCCACTTAAGGTCGGTTTGACGCAGCTCTAAATTCTTTTCTATTCTGAGCTAGTCTAAAAAGGTCTACATACCCTTCACAACCTAAATCTTTAATAATTTGACTAATATAGCTTTGTCTAGGCCTTCCCACTCTATTTTTATTTGGTAGTTTATAATCTAAGACCTTACTAAATAGTCCCTCATATCTTAACTTGTGCCCTATAATTCTATCTCTCCTGAGCTTTAATTGTTTCCACATACACGGTTCCTCACCTATCCTTCTATAAACTTCCTCATTTGTTACTCTATTTGTCAAACTAATCTCATTCTCCTATAACACCAAGTTTTATAAGCTTCTATCTTTTTCTTATCTACCTCATTAATCGTCCAAGTCTCACTACCGTATAATAGAACACTCCATACGTACGACTTTAAGAAACTTTTTCTATTATCTAAACTAATACTATTAGCTATTAGTAAGTCTTTCTTTTTTAAAAACTTTTTTTTAACTTGAGCTATTCTATCTACTATATCCCTTCTGCTACGTCCGTCCTTTGTAATTATACTACCTAAACAGTAAAATTCATCTACCTCCTCTAACTCGGTATTACCTATTTTTAATTTTGGTTTAAAACTAGGATATAACCCACTTGTCATTAGCTTTGTCTTTCCTGAGTTAATTCTCATACTATAGTTACTCTGTAGTATTTCATCTAAAATATTTAAAAACTTTCTTAACTCTTTTCTACACTCTGGTGTAATGGCTATATCATCTGCAAAACGTAACATGTCTACTTTCTGTCCCTGTACACTAATCCCTATCTCCTTAGACTCTAGTTAAGTTTAAAGCTTCCTCAATATAAACATTAAAAATCAAAGGATATAGTATACAGCCCTGTCTAATACCATTTCTAATCTTAGCTTTCTTTGCTATTTCATCAAATCTAATTACTACGCTTACTGTAAATAGTTTTTCTATTCCTATGAGAGATTCCTTTTTTTTCGCAAAACCCTGAACATAACAATCCAATTAACCCTATCAAATGCTTTTTCTCAATCTACAAACGCGAAATGAGTCTTTTTATTTTATGTAACCTTTTTTCGATAATCACCCTAATAATTAGTATCGGTTCTTTAGTCCCTCTGTCTTTACGAAAACCATATTGGTCTTTGCCTAAATAATTCTCAGTCAAAGCTTCTACTCTATTTTTAATTATTATTGTTAGTATTTTGGAAGCGTTAGAAGTTAAACTAACCGTTCTACAATTCTCACACCTATCAGCGCCTGACTTTTTTGGGATTGGGTGAATAATGTTCTTTTCGAAATCTATTGGGACCTCACCTGTGTCATATATTACTTTTACTAGTTCATATAATCCGCCTAAAGTTTTCTGACTTGCATATTTTATTAATTCTGCGGATATGTCGTCTATCCCCGGCGCTTTATTTAGTTTAAGATCCCTAACAGCTCTATCAAATTCCTATCTTAATATTTAGAACCCTATTTTACATCCTCTTCTTGGTCGTTCTCCAACTCATCCATATCGTCTTCTTTATATAGATCTTCTAAATATCTTTTCCATCTATCTGCTACCTCAACTTTATTGATTAGAAGCTCATTATTGTCATCTTTAATCTTCCACGGAAAACTTTTTAACTGCCTTGTAAGCCCTGTCTGTTTTACCTACTCTCAAATCGTCTTGTATTCCCTTACAATTCTCCTCCATTTATTTATTTCTAGCTTTTCTACGCTCAAGTACTATTTTATTTCTAACTCTATTATATTTTTGCTTACTTTCACTATCCAATTCTTTGAAAGATTTTATTCTCTATTAAATCTAATATCTCCTTTGTTACCCAACGTTTTTTCGCTTCTATTTTTTTCTTACCAATAGTCTGTGTTGCTGTGTCATGTACAGTCCTTTTTATTTCTTTCCATCTATTTTCTACGTTCCCTCTTATAGCTATCTCTTTGATCTTATTATCTAATACTTGTTTATATTCCTCTTTTACTTCACTATCATTAAGCTTACCTAGATCCCATCCCTCTCTTTTAAGCTTACTCAATTTTTTGAATTTTAGGTTACACTTCATTTTAACTGATCGCTAAATGATCGCTATCTATGTCAGCCCCTGGACAACTATGACAGTTTTTAACTTGGTTTTTATATCTTTGTTTAACTAAAATATAATCTATTTGGCATCTACCCATGTCACCTGGCGCTTTCCAGGTATATCTTCTCCTAACATGTTGTTCGAATCGGGTGTTTACAGTTTCTAATCTATGTTCCTGGCAAAACTCAACTAATCTTTCTTCTCTATCATTTCGTCTGCCATACCCAAATTTTCCTACCATTTTCCTCTCACTACCTTCTCCCACTGACGCATTAAAATCGCCCATAACTATTAAATTCTCAACTCCCTTTACTTTTTCACTATACTATTTATATCCTCGTATACCTTTTCTACTTCCCCATCCTCGTACTGAGTTGTTGGCATATAAACCTGTACTAAAACAGTGTCTGTGGGTTTTGTACTCAATGTAGCCATAATTATTCTATCACTAAATTGTAGGTATTCTTTAACTTTACGTCCTAATCTTTTACCTAACACTATTCCTACCCCTGCCCGTCCATTAGTTGAAGAAGTTGTAATTATTCTATAATTATCTTTCCAAAAGTCATTACTATCTGGCCATCTCACCTCACTAATACCTAAAATGTCCAGCTTTCCTTTCCTCATTTCGACTAATAAATTCGTTTACTTATCTACTCTAAGTAATGACCTTACATTCCAAGTCCCTATCACTAAATTGAACCGTTGTTTTAAATTCTTACGATGACGAGCCCCAAGCCTCCCGGAGATCCGAATGAGGGAGTATTTTACCTCCGGACAAGAATTTTACTTGTGAGCTCTCCATCATACCTACTTCGTGTTTTAGGCCACGCGTATCTGGGAAATATTGTGGTAGGTTCCCATATCTTTCCACAACGCAGTTTTTAATGATTTTAGCAAAAAGCTGTATCTGTCACGGCCAACCCCCAACAACCTTGTAAATTATTGGGGATCGCCCGAGACCAACCGACTCTTCTCCAATATCTTTTAGCCAGCAAGGCTGCTGCCCCTTGCTGCGACTTTTAATTGTCTTTTACGATAAGCAGGCTTACTATAGTAGTATTTTTTGTCCCCTCTTATAGGGATAGACATAACTTCCTCAAAATATATTTTTTAACTAATTAAGTTAAGAAAAAAGTGAACAAAGTAAAATGACTTAAACAATGGGGCTTGTGTTCGGCTACCAGAAATATCCGATATGACCTCCATTTTAATTTTGCTAAATCACCAACCTCCCTTCCAAGTTGTATAGAGCATTATTTAACATTTGCGATTGATGGCACCAATTTGTTCCCTAATAGTGGTTTTAGTTATTCCAGTCGTTATTATCCGGATTTTAAACATCAGAACTTTTAGATATTACCACAACCAATAACTCGCCGAGTTAATATTAGCCGATTTTGGCTGTTATAGATATTTAGAATGTCGCTTATAACACGATCTTAAAAAATAGCAGTTAACATTTCTTTAACTGGACGATAAATATACGGTGGTACACCGTCCTCTGGAATCACAAAAGAAAAATTATACCTACACTTCATTTCAAATAAGAAGGTAGTAGATGGCGCTAGTGTTCGAGACAGATTCACAATGCTCAAATAATGTTTTCGTTCAAATGAAGGTAAAAATTTTCATATTTCTAGCTCTTCCCCTTTGCTTGGTTTATACATAACCTCTGTTCTAAAATAAGTGCCCGATTTAATTTATATTTACCAGATTATTGTAGAAGCAATAAATCCTTTGGTGTTTATTTATTTTAGCAGTTCAGATAACAACCGATTTTAGTATGAATTGGAAATATTAGCATGCACGAAGTTAGTTACAGTGTAAAATATCAAACCTTTGATAAAAGCATAATTTTCGTTTTATATCTACTAGCACTATATTTGGTAGTATAATTCCAAACGTTCTTTCTTTGGAATAAATTTTTACCAAGCATTATGCCAAACACTAGTCAGAACTAGTAAGAACAAGGTGTGTTGCAATCCTTGCTTAAAGTGTTTTCAAAGGGCTAAGACTAGAGTATGGGGATATTAAACGAGTCAGTCACAATTTTGATAAATCCTCGAAGACTATATATCAACAGACTACATGGTATCCGGCGATAAGATGTTATGACAGTAGCAAATGCGAATGCCAAGGAATTTGTAAATAAAGAGAAAAACGAAAAAATTAGTATTGGTTATTCTCTATCCGACGATTTTGGAAGGAAGTGTTTGTGAAAAGTTTCAAGTAATCCTAAAACCTCTTTTGCAAAATGACAGTAAGATAAATTTTCAACTGAGCATCTTAAGATCAATCATGCTTAATAAAGGAGAACAAGTCTAAAACTACCTCACATGAGCAACAACAAAATGTGTTATCAAGGAATACTGCCACAAAACGTTTGTACATGGATCGCAATTCGAACAGTGCAACAAGAACTTTCTGGTAATTAGTTAATTATTATAATGTAATTCAATTAGTAATTAAAACATTAATTATAATAAATATGTTATTTATGTTGAATACGTACTGCACTAAATTCTAAGGAACAGCGGTTTGTGTTGCAAATAATTTGTTATTCAAAAAAATTGTTCTATTTTTTAATAAATTCAATACCTATTCTGGAACGAAGGGAGTATTAATTATGCAATTAAGTAAAAATGAAAAGAAATGAATTTTATTACACAACTCGGTAAAGCTTCTTGATTTCATTTACCAGTGAATATAATCAAAATAAACGAATACATGTTGAAGAGTATATAAATAAATTTTATGCTTCAACATTTATACAACCATACAAATACATTTAATTTAAATAAGTTTATCCCTATTAAATATAAAGTATGACCTCATTTAGTGCTTCTTTAATTTATGCTGTATCGCAGTACTCCGTTGATAAGCTGCGTGCTGTTTTACAAGTGTCCAAATAAGTTCAATCTGGTTTAAGTTACAGTGATATGAAGCCAATCATAATATCGGCCTGTCAGATTTCTTAACCATTTCATCTATAACGTAAAGGATGAGGTGAGCCAATGAGTATTATTTCACATCGACTAGTAACTCGATTTTAATAATCCTTTATTAAATTGAATATTTTGTCTTCCAACCAATCAATAATTTGTTGCTCCTGCTAGTTTTGAGATAAAATCTTTTCAGTTTTGACGATACGATAAGGAGCATTATTAAGCAACTATTACACTAGCCGCATCAAGTAGTAGTAAAACATTTTCTAACCAGGTTTGAAATATTTCACCGTTCATGTCTTCATGGTAATCACCTAAAGTACGAAAAATTAATTAAAAATGGTGAAAAATGTCTATAATTAATTTTTGTAATTTAGAACCTACCAAAACGATCTGCCGCGTTTAAGAACCTGAAATTTTACACTCCGGTGCGCCTTGGGGTGATTAATATTGGTATCCTAAGCGATGGATTGCACTTTAATAACTTCTCGAAAATAGTGAAAACAGTCTATAATTAATTTTTCGTACTTTACAGCCTATCAAAGCTATTTTCCATCGCATTTCGGAAACTGAAATTTTACACTCGGAGTGCATTGGAGTGATTAATATTCATATTCTATAACCATAAATTGCACTTTAATAACATCCCGAAAATAGTAAAAAAGGTCTATAATTCATTTTTCGTACTTTAGAGCCTATCAAAACTATCTTCTGTCGCGTTTAGGAACCTGAAATTTTACATTCGGGTGTGTCTGTGGGGGGATATTGGTATCGTACAGGGTTGAATCGCATTTTAATAACTTCCCAAAAATAGTGAAAAAACTTTATAATTAGTTCTTTGAACTTTAGAATTTAGTTGGTATTATAATCTAGTGTCGGTAATACTGTCTTCTAAGTTACTGAAAAAAAATAGTTAAAACGACATTTTGGAGTAGGGTGCGCAGCATATTAGTTCAATACATAGATTAGGTATTAAGATTGTTGTCTTTTGCTAGTTACTCCTGAAATAAAATTTATTACAATTGTACTAGAACCTATAAATGTTTACGCTTATAATCGTGTTTTGCGTATTGGGTTTCGAGTCAGTAGAATAGCAACCATAATTCATAATTTGACATACCAACGATGCCTTTCTATTTCTATTCCTTCTGCACGTCATCTCATGCTTGTCATAACTTTAGACAATAATGCAAGCTATAAGGATTCATTTTAAGATTTTCTATAAAATTCTTCAAACCGTGATTTATGGCGTTTCCAGTCATTTTGATCCTGTTTTTACAATAAGATTTGAAAGGAATTGTTATTGACTTGGTTCTAATTTATAGCAAGAACATTTGCAGCTTTGAAATCGCTCACCGTTGATCTTTCAGATCTCAGAAGATCACACGCCCTTTTCTTATTTGACAAAGTCTTGCTTTCAAACATATTTTGTAGAAATCTTTCTAATCCCCTTGCTGCCGGTAAAAATGATGTTACGTTACCTTACCCAGAAGGGGCAATAGCGCCGTAGCAATTTTAAGGGTGCACAGGGAAGCTACGGTGGTGCGGGAATGTGTTCTATGGAAAAAATGACAAAAGTTATATAATATACCCATGTAAAAATAGCCGAAATACGAAACTACTTTACGAATACCACTTACCTTGAAAGGTTTACTAATCATCCCAGTAAGGGGCGCCAAACCATCTTGTTCCAACAATCCCTTCGATATTTTTGCATATCAAGAAGATGGTTCTTTCGGATAGGTCTTCTTGCTTCCGGTGTTCTAAAAATCTTATCACTTTATCTGTTACCTTTCTTAGCCATACCTTAAAAACACTCATTAACTCTGTCAAGTTAAAACAATTTTCCAAAATACAGGCCTCTCCCAAATATGACTTTATCACTGGGGTAGCTGAATATCCTATCACAACGATCACCTTTACGTATCTTATAAATAACTTCAGATGAAATGCCATCTAAGCTTAAACTTTATTAACTGTAAATTTCGGAAATATAAATACACGTACATTAACTTAAAAAAACAAAACAATGTAACATCCAACTAGGCATGTCTTATTAACAGAACCTCTTGAAAAAGTGACTACATTAATATATAACTAATACTATCATACCATTCTTCTACTTTCCAAGATTGATATATGCGACATTTTTATCCCATTTCTAAAATGCTCTTAACAACAATACACAGAAAAACATGGGAATACCAACTTTTGCTTTATCCATTCCAATATCATTAAAATACCGGGTTTTCACTTTTTGACTAACAATAATTTTACAAATAAGCTAACGTTTACATATCTTTTTCTATTTTAAAATATTCAAACTTTTTCCTCGATAATGTGGTGCTTATATTGAAACAAAACTAATGCCCTCGCTATTAGTTCAACTAAATAATTATTTAGCGGAATATTAATTTTGTTTCAAATAACTACGAACTAATTACAACGCATATTTACAATTTTACATTTACGCCTTTACCTAGCGCAAATAAGAAATAAAAGCTCAAACGGTACTCACAGTTAAATTCTACTTACATTTTTTTTTATAAATAAATTAAGCATATCCAGAAACACCAATGGCTCACCTGTTTATTAACTATTGACACGTTAGGTCGCTTCATTTTATCAATTACAATCCCAACTTATGCGGATGAATGAAATCTATTCATTACTCTTCATGGACTAATGTCATTTACTGATGTTAGACCAACGCGAATACAAATTCCACAATACTACGTGCATGAGCCTCCTGACATATTTATCCAACAAAGATAAAAACATTTCGTCGTCAGCCACCTTGTCGAGGGGTCGGCCTGGAATTCGTCTACACTTTCGCTGTTACTTAACCATCGTTTCCTTCGTAACTTACTTGCCAACTTTTTCGAACTCAATCGCTACATTCCAATTTCGCTTGCTTACAAATTTTGTTCTCTCACTTTGTGCGTTTAAACTGCTCGATTTCCGTGATCAATACGTTTTGTCCGAGTCAACGCATTAATTTTATAGTTGTATCTTGATTCTTTAGTAGTTGCGGTTTCATTAAATCCGTGTGAATGTGTACACATAAGCTTTCTTAGGCCGATTATTTATCTATATGTATCTGTCTAATTTAATTCGAAGAATATAGTATTGATTTTTACTACTGGTTGTATAAAATGTATAGATACATTCCTCTTTATATCTGTATCCTAATTTAATACTACATTGAAATAACCGCGTTGTTAGTGCAAACTATCAAAGCTTCTATAAATATATCTCAAGGCGTTTTCATACTAAAATCTCATTTATCTAACTGAAATTGATAAGCTCTTTTCTACTATTTAATGATGGTTTACGTAACGCGCTAGCGTTACACACTAGGGCAATATTTGCCGCATTCGTAAAAGCATTGTACAAAATTAATTCTTGTATATAGATCCACGTTGTTAAGTCAACATGGTTTGAGTTTACGATCGCATGAGTGCTAGTTTGAGAACAATTCACTGAATTGGGGTAATTTTATTTGTTGTTTGTTTTACTGGTTGCTATGATGCCTCTGGTCGTTTTTATAGATACAGTAAAATACAATTACGCTAGCAACTAGAGTCAATATATCTTTCACTTTATTTTTCTTTAACTTATATACATCTTTAAAGTATGTTCCTCACTTTCTAATAACTCCATATTTTTAATTGAATATCTGTAAATTGTTGAATTATAAGTAAAATACCAAAATGTCTTAGCGACAATGACACGTACAACAATAGAACTAACATACGAATTATTTTTGTAAATGCTTCCTATTTTTGTTGTTTTTGACGTTGATGAATTTTTGGACAATAGTTTATTATTAAAAGGTCTTTATAATGCGCCGACTATAATTTCTTTAAATTAGAAATTGCTATTCCGTGAAACTCCGTTATTTTCTATAATGAATGTTTTTACATAGCGCGTTAATAAGACAGGCATTCAAATTTCTAAAAATTTGATTAATTTTAATACTATGCATCGCTCGCTAGTAAAATAATAAGTTCAAAAATGGTTATTTACTGTACGTAGAATAATGAAAAAATTGGCTTAATTGATAAATTTTTACAAATTCAAATAACTACGACATTGTAATATTTAATTTTCTTAAGTCATTTACATATTTACAATAATTCAACAAAATTAACAGAATGAAGTGTTGCTATACTGGTTTTATAATACTTATACATGCTTGGCGTGATAAATCTTGATTAGTAAATATGCACATACGTTATTATATATAAGTTTGTTTATTTTGTTTATTATAGAAATTGTATTTAACGTTACCCTAGGTTGTAGTATTAAGATAACTACTAAAGTAAATATTTATACTGATAAAGAAAAGTCAACAAAATAAAAGATGGAACACGTATCAATTTATTAAGTTTAAGTAAATGATTTAAAATTCATAGTAGTTTCTTACAAACTTTACTTTAAAAGGTATTTTTAAAACATTAGCACAGATTTCTTCATTTGTCTTTATTGTCGTACCACCACAAAGGTTGAACTTGGATAAATTTAAAACAATCTGTAGTGACAGTTTAGGTTAGGTATTGAAAACCAATAGCCTATTAAGTGTAAGAATATTTAAGTTGTTGATTAAGAACCCATAAAAATACTATAACGGTTTTATTGTTACACATACCTTGAATCACCAGCTGTGAGAGGTTGAATGTTTTATTCTTTTTCTTAAAACTATTTAAAAAGCTCTATACTCGTATACGCATACACTCACGAATTAACGCACGCGCACATGTGCGCATGCACGCCTAATGCACGCGCACATACGTACATACAAGTACACATACATGCGCACTCACACATACATGCAAACACATACATACGTATACATGCGTACGTGCAACACACACATGCATACCCACACGCCAGCGTGCACGCGTGCGCGCATTCAGATGCGCACCAACGCGCTCATCCACTCACGCATCTTATACTCGCATACTTAAGCACTTTAATACCGTATTAAACCTGCTGAATACAGTATGTTCATTATATTTAATGTAATCATAAATTCTTTATGTAAATTTGCAACCTCAAGTAAATAATTTTTGACTAAGTACACAAAAATCTATTATGAAAATTAATTTCTTAACCTAATAAAATAGTCTTTTATGAAATTACTCAATTGAAACAAACTAATTAATATATCTGACCTTTTAAACAGCCAAGTGTCCGTTTGTAGTTCGCTCTTGAATTACCAGATTCCACTTTTCAAAAGTCAAAATATAACGATTACCCAATTCGTATAAATCAATATTAATGCTCAATTTCCTTTTGAAACCGTTTTAAGCAGTACAACTACTTTAAATTGCAAAATTAGTCTTCAAACTTTTCATTTCATGAGTTAGACTCCAGTCTTCAAATGGTTTTATTGTGTATTAAATTGTAGATCTTGCATTTTAAAATAATTTACTTCAAATTCAACTTGCTATAAAATATTGTCAACTATACGTTCGAAAATAATTACGTAACGTATCTTAACTTCAATAGCATAACTACTCACGGCGACTAAATAATTACTAACTTTCTTCATGCTCCGCGCATATATTTAAATACAATCCCAATTATTACATCATTCCCTCACATGTCTTCGCGTCCATTCTAGAACATACTAGTCGTCTTACAATACTGTTGTCATTCAATACACGCTTCTATTTAAAATTTTGATATTGTCAATAATTATAAATCTGAAAATTAATTAAATTTAATTCGTTCATATAGAAATACGACCTTTTGTTATTGAACATAAACGAAAACCCTTTTAAAGTATCGCTTTATGCATTAAATTTAATTATATTTAAGATACGATCCTTCATTTATTTGTAAATGAATGAAATTTTTTATTAGAACCGTTTGTTTATGCGTTAAACGTAACTAATGCACATTCATAGAATGTATTAAAAAAAAGGTTTCTAATGTTCTATATGCAAGTAAATGGCTAAAGAAATTGCTCCTTTTCCGCATTTTCTCGATCCATACAAATGGAATTCACATCATACGCTAGAATATGACCTCCTTATGACATTTAATCACAGTACTGTATTGGCTTGATAATATTCTCTTAAACAGCACACGCAGTAATTAAGAATATATTTCTGAAAACCACTTTCCTATCTAGTTTAGTTTTTTTAGATGAAAATTAAAATACTATGAAACAATTTGATTTAATAATGGATGCTAAATATTTACATTGTTGATAGAAATTTTCGTCAAAATCTTGAATGTCATCCACACATTTTTCCAATTAATTAAGCTGAATGTACAATTACCTATAGCAATTTTTACTTTTATGATACACGCAGTTCAACAGCTATATTTGATTTCATTTGAGAACTTCTTTGTTCAGCACTTTGCTCGAGTTCCTTTTGGGTTTCAAGTGTCTGATTTTTTTTAAGTTAATGGGGCATGTTTACGAAAACTTAACAACCTGCTTCCCCTGATTACAATTTCAATGACGATTGAGCAAGTCATCAACAATTAAATCTCCATCATCAAATGTTCCGCAGCTATAATGTTATGCACTCTAACTCATTGAAATTGAAGACTCTAACAAAAATTTGAAAAAGTGAAATCTCTCAAATTGTATCACAAACGAATAATAAGCAAAAAATTTGTAATTACCTCAACATAAACTTAAGCACCTAGGCCTAGCGGTGCTTGTGTATCTGCAAATTATGTTGAATGTCGTTTGTAATAAACCATTGTATTATATCAGTCTTATTCCAAGATGGTGATGGTATTTTCTCAATCAACATTGAATGGTAAGGTGCATTGTCCGACATAATTAGCGATGGTTTTTCTAAATTTTTCACTAAATGTTTTTCTATCCACTGTAAAACGTGTCCCCAGTTAGTTTGCCATGATAATCATTGTTTTGAGACTTTTTCGCAGGACTAGTTATAATTGGATTTGAATAGCTGTTGCAGTTTAATTTCCCGTGACGATCACTATAATTTTCAGAGTATTAAGTTTCCCCAATGCGATGCCTATGTATTTAATTTGTTGCGTTAAATACAATTTCCCTCTTTGATAGCAAGCTGTTTTGTTTTATGAAGATAGATTAAGGAAAACTCGTCGAATTCACCTTAGCACGACCGCATACGTCGTGGTTGTTTTGATTTTGGTAGTTGTCGAAGCTTGACGTTACGTTTCCATTAGGAACAGATATAAATATAGTTCTACCAATTTAATTTGGGAGTTGGTTCGTTTCGTGTAAGACAGCTTTATTAGTGTATGGAAATCATATTTGCCTAATTCTTATGCTGGATTTTCAGAAGCTTGAGGTAAGGTTAACAGGAATTAGGTTCCTTAATTCGTTATCTTTAGATCACCTATTCAAGTATTAGAGGTCTTTCAAAACCTTATCGGCTATTGCACAGAACACCAAGTTAAGTTATTTACGTTAAAGTGCATCCTAAAAACATTGACAACTCAACTGTCTATTTTTAATTCATCTGTCATTTATTTGTGTAATAACATTTGATTCAACTTTAACCAGTTTTTTCAAAACTACTACAACTCAATCAAGTTTTTTATTTGTAGGTATAATGAAGGTTTCAATTCAATTAGAAGAATAATGTTTGATTTTAGATTATTTTGTTATTTCTGAGCTTTTAGTTTTACAACAAGTATCCCCAAGAAAACAGTTAACAGTCAACGAAAAGAAATTATTTATAGTGTGTATAAGTTTATGAGTGAAGAAAAGAATGGAATGCCTGTCATTTCTATGAATGATTTACAAGAACGAGTAGCAACAGCAACTGAAGTTGGACTGAACATAGTCGAGCGAATTATTTCAGAAGCGAAGAGCAAACCGGAGGGTGGCAAATTTGTATCACCAAGGAAGAAAATTAATAAGAGAAGTCCTAAATCTAGTGTGGGCCAATTTGAGGATTGTGGTAGTAATTTTATGATTTTTTAGATTAAATTTCTATGTAATATGCATCCTTAAAAATAATAAGAGGACAATATTTTGGCTGCCAAGAGTGTTAACAGATTTTTTGTTCCTAAGTCACACGTTTGCACGCCTGTTTTACAAAATTTGACCTAAGGCGTCAAACACTAGTACAGACACTTGGGGTTTCTAACAATCAGAGGTGAGTACGAAAAGTTAATGGGCGACTACAAAATTATAGGAACACTTATAAGTTGCGGGCTAAGCTTAAGAAATACCTTATGCGGAGAGACATGAGCTAGGGTCATGGACGATTTTGTGACCAAAAAAAAATTTAGATGCCACTGCGTTTATGAAAATACACACAAAGATGAAACCACAAGGAAAACTCAGAAACTTTTTGGTACAAACAAAAAAAATATTAATTACTAAACCTCCTCATTAGTAGGCCCACGGTTAGGGTACTTCTAAAAACATATTTAAACCTGAAAAATAAAAAACAATAAAATTATTAAAGAAAGAACACTTTTTGCGTTCTGATAATAAATATTTTCTTTCAGAAATCATTCACACTTAGAATTAAAAATTAGAGATTTGTAAAGGAAGATATGTTTACTAAGATATTTCTTTTATAAGCATTTTTAATTTCAAAAATAAGTTTAACGATCAAAAGTCCTTCAAGTTTTAAGATATACTAAAACAATTAAATTATTTACAACAAATGTTACTTTAATTAGACAGGCCTGGCGCTTGGATTACACAAAGGGCAAGCACAGCACAAGCTGTTTACTACATGATAAAAGTTAGCATTTGAACAGCAAATAGAAAGTTTTCTTGTAAGCTTTTAGAAAAATGTGGCATATTTAATTTTGTAAATATAAAATTCTGCTTAGAGCAGCTGTAAAACTTCTAATTTTAAAACTTATTTCGTTTGACTGAATAAAATACAAGTTCACTCATAACATGTAATAAACTCAAGACTTACATATAGGTCAGTCTATTTTTCTAAGAAGCATTTGGATATTTGAGCAGCAAACCCAAGCACAGAACTCTTAATAGTCCGTAAAACTAACAGCAACATAACTCGGTGTCGTTAATCATACATCAACATTGAATAATCTGGTACATCTCAGCACAACCACACGTCCATGGCGATAACACTTTCCAACAAATGCACACGCCGCAATTACGAACATCCGACACGCGGCCACGATGGTTAGATTTCCAGCTAAGTAGATTTATTACTTGTTTATTCAAGAAAACGAATAGTTTCAATCGTGGGAAGAACGGTTGCAACAGTATTTTCTAGTAAAAAAAACTGAAAATGAATTGAAGTTTCCAACCTTAATTACATTGCTTGGCGGTAAGCATTACAGTGCCTTAAAAACGTTCTTGTATTCGGATACACCAATTGCAAAAACTTATATTGAATTAGTAACAGCATTGAAAACAATGTTTACACCGAAAAGCAGCGTCATAGTTGAACGGATTAAATTCTACAATAGGAATCAAAAACCAGAGGAGAACTCCGCTGAATATATACCAGTTATAAAACAATTGGTAAAAATGTGTAATTTTGTTGATTTTTTAGATGAGTCATTGACAGATATTTTAGTCTGTGGAGTTTCTAACACTAACACTCAGAAGCGACTACTAGGGGAAAAAGAAACAATAACATTTACTGAAGCATGTGCTATCGTAAAAAGTATGGAGGTAGCTGAATTACAAAACCAATTACTGGTTAAGTCTGAAACCGTTAATAAAAATGAAGTGCAATGGAAGTCTAATTCATCCTCAGTTTACAAGAAAGAAGGTCCAAGTCAATTTATAAGCAGGTAGCTACAAAAAGCAAATGTTTTCGCTGTGGACGTCAACACAATCCTAACACAAGTCAAGTTTTACAATGGCACTGCTTTACATGTGGTAAGATAGGCCACACATCAAAAATGTGTAGAAGTCGCAGAAAAATTCATAGCATGGAGGAAATAGGCAGTCAAAAGCGGGTGAGACAGAGATAGAAGAAATCGAAGAAGTTACAATTGGACAAGTGCATTGCCTTACAGGAATGCCAGAGGCCATAAATAGTAATGGCAGTACAGCGGAAATCATAAAAGTGAATGTAAATGGTAAATTAGTATATATGGAAGTGGATACGGGAGCGACTAGGTCCATTTTAAGTGAAAATCTGTATCGTAAGTTATTTACAGATTGTAAGTTGTATAATGTAAAATGTAAGTTAAGTGTGTTAAATAGAGATGTCTTGTCTGTGTTATGGGGAGTAGATGTGGTAGTAAGAAAAGATAGTAAAATAGAACATTTAAAATTACTGGTTATTCGGTCAAAAAAGAATTTTGTACCACTATTAGGTAGGGACTGGATGGATGTTTTATATCCATATTGGAGGGCAATAGTAAATCATGACTTAGAATGCTGCAATAATGTACAATATAGTTTACAAAATGCAGATGGGTTAAGTGGTAAAATAAAATCACAGTTTGGCGATTTGTTTGTAACAGACCTATCAAGCACCTTTTCAACGTCAAGGTCCGTATAGCAGTAAAAGAGAGTACTTAACCCATATTTTGTAAGCCATATACACTACCTTTTTCTCTCAAAGATAAAATAAAGGCTGAAATTGAAAATATGGTTAAGTTAGATGTACTTGAGCCAATGGTATCGAGTGAATGGGCTAGTCCGATAGTAATAGTGCCAAAGAAAAACAGTTCAATAAGAATCTGTGTAGATTTTAAAGTATCGATCAATAAAGTTCTAGTCGTTGAACATTACCCGTTGCCCAATATAAATGATCTACTGTCCTCATTAGCAGGAGGACATTTTTTTTTGTGTAATTGATTTATCAGATGCATATCAACAACTTAAGTTAGATGATGTGTCAAGAAAGTTACTCACAATAAACACCCATTTAGGTCTTGTTCGGTTTAAACGGTTAACGTATGGTTTGACTAGCGCACTATTTACTTTCCAAAAATTTATGGATAGCATTTTGTGTGATATTAAAGAAAATATTGTTTTCTAGACGATATTCTCATAAAGGGTAAAGATATATTAGACTGTTATAACAATTTAGTCATCGTCCTTAGCAGGCTCAGAAAGTACAATGTTAGGGTTAATTATGGTAAGTGTAAATTTTTTGTAGACAAGTAGAATATTTTGGCCACAAACTTAGTAAGAAAAGGCATCGAACTGACTGATGATAAAATAGAAGTTATTTTAAATACGCCTAGTCCTACAGATTTAAAACAAGCACGTGCCTATTTAGGTCTTCTCAATTTTTATAACAAATTTCTGCCTTCTACTTCAACGATTCTTAAACCCTTGTACGATTTGCAAAAGAAAAACATCAAATTTGTGTGGTCGGCAGACTGTAGAATGACATTTAAATTAAGTAAAAAAATGTTGGTTAACAACAAGCGTTTGGTACATTATAACCCGAAGCTACCTATTGTATTGACATGTGACGCCAGCGTCTATGGTGTAGGAGCAGTTTTAAGCCACAGAATAGATAATATCGACAGACCAATTCTTTTACACTTTCAAAAGCAGAGTGTAGTTATTTAGAAGTAGAAAAAGAAGCACTAGCAATCATTTATATCATTTATATTATTAACCGATCATCAACCGTTAAAAGTCATTTTCAGTCCAGATAAAGGCATAGAAGCAGTGTCAGCCAATAGGTTGATTAGGTGGTCAGTATTTTTGTCAGCTTATGATTATAAAATTTAGTACAAGAAAGGTACTGATATTCAAACGCAGATGCGTTATCACGATTGCCATTAAAAGGAAACACAAATGTTGATTATATTCATAGTTTTAATGAAAGCTAAGAATTTCCATTAACAGCAAGGGAAGTAGTTAGGGAAACTAGGAAGGATCCGGTATTATTAAAAGTTTTGGATGACCAAATGTAGCGGGTATTAAAGAAAATGTGTATAAGCCCTTTAAACCAATTCGTCAGCAATTGTCCATAGAAAGGGATTGTTTAATGTGGCAAAATAAGGTCATAGTTCCAAAAACTTTACGAGAGCAAGTATTAAAATTATTACATAAATTACACCTTGAGGTAGTGCGGTCTAAGATGTTAGCTAGGTCATTATTTTGATGGCCAAATGTTTCTCAAGATATTGAAAATTTCATATCACAGTGTGAGATATGTAATTATAATCAGCAATCAAAGCATAATTTTAGTTTAGTGCAGTGGCCAAAGACTCAATATGCTTTAGAGCGTGGATAAATGTTCAAGTAATGTCCAGTACCAGTGCTGTTAGCACAATAAATAACTTGAAGCAAACCTTTGCAGTCTTTGGTCTACGGGTCAAATTAGTTTGTGACAACGGTCCACCATTTAATGAGATGGAGTTCAAACAGTTGTGTAATATAAACGGTATAATGTTAATTCATAGCCCCTCCCCCCGTATCACTTACAGTCAAACGGTGCTGTAGAAAAAGGGGTGCAAACTATTAAAGCTTATTTAGAAAAATCATTAATGGCCAGGAATAGATCACATGGTACTAGTACATTCAGTGCTAGATTGTCAAATGTATTATTATCATACCGTAACACTCCTTCTACAGTAACTGGGTTTCGCCAGCGGAAATGTTGTTTAAGTATAAGCCTAGAACTAGGTTAGATTTAAGTAAACCAGCATATGGAACTTTGAAAGAGATACCTGCAAAACAGATTACAAAGTATTATACTACCGACAAAGTGTATGTTAATTTGCTAGTAAAGAATAGTTGTAAATAGATACCTGGTTAAATTATGAAGCAAGTAGACGTTAATACTTACCTTATGAAATGTGGTGACGTTGTTAGGTTATGTCATGTAGACCAACTTAGGAAACGAATTGTAAATCAATCTGTGTAAACCATTAATTTTCTGTGAATTGGAAAATTCAGGCGATGTAGAACTTGATAGTATTGACCCACGGAAAGAAATTACGCTGCCACAAGTTGACCTCACCCCTAAAGCTGGTTCAGAAGAAGAAATGGAGTAGGTGCCAAAAGATAATATTATTATACCCCGGCGATCCAATCGCCAGAGGAAAGCACCTGTGCGCTTAGACATAAAAAAAGGGAAAATAATGTTGTGTTTTATTAGAACAATGGGCAACCCTGTTGTAAAAATAAGGAAACGTTATGCGTATCAGTGGCAAACCTGTGATGTTCGAGTTTTTTCTAAGATGTCGGATGTGTAAAAATTTTGTTTGTATTATTCCAAATAAAGCAATGTGTTTTATCAGTTATTTGTGAATGAACTGTTCACTTGGCCTATGACATAACAAGTATAGTAAAATATAAATAATAAATAAGGGTAAATTAAACTACCAGCGAATGCTAGTTTTACTAATCTTGCTGTCCCAACTAATATATTTGCATTATTTACAATATATCGTAACTTACATTTCAACAGTAGATGTGCAATTACATACCGTTTCGAGTTTTTATTGTTAAAAATACATTAAAATCTTTAATACCTAGGTTGTTATTACCGTGTGGTGTTGTCAGTTGTGTCGGTTTAGTATCTATTTAGAACTTGAGAATTTTCCTAGATTGAGTTTGCCGGAGTCGTTTAGTATCGATTTAGGTGGTGCTCTCCTAGACCATTACTATCAGTCGGCATTATATGGTAGTGGCGATATAAGACAAATCCCACCCCACTCGTTGCAATAGTCTAGCCGTGGTCTATTTTATGTGTTACTCCTGCTGCCGACGACATAGGTGTTGTCTGCTATTTCCTTGTGTATTCGTTGTATTTGTGCTATGTTATTTAATTATTCTAATAATTAATTGGCGCTCCAAAGAAAAAAATAACGTAACAGAACTGTGCCATTTAATTTGTACCACAGTACGAACATTGATTTTTAACGAAGCAGCTATTCGCTAAAACACAAAGTTAAGAAATTTAATTTATAGGTTATAAGTTCAGAGTGCAAAGCTAGTCAAATAATACTCTGATCTAATTTACTAGCCAAGATCCGACATACAATTTAGTAGTTTTCACTTTCTAGCTCATTCAATAAGAGCCCGTTACGATGTGTATTATAAACAAGCGTGTCATTGATTCTTTGTCTTTATTTTACTCACTACAAAATCCAAATATTTATAAATACGTATGTGGACTCTAGAATCTGGGATTTGTCGGGTGACTATCTAGTTTCCTGTTCTCGACTATATCTATTATTATCTATTTTGAATTTTAAATTTGCATATATACTTCATTCCCTTTAACTTTAGGATGACGTCACAACTGAATAAAATACCACATTGCCGATGTTAGCTTAAATCATAATATATTTAATGAAAGATATAGAAATGTTTCTATTGGGAAGAAGAATTGGTGGCAACACCGTACAGAACTGCCAATCTTTATTTTGTTAAATGACAGTATTCTTCAAGTACAAATCTAGGTATTTTTTTTATAGGTACGGTTGCCAACACTTAATTACAGCATTTGACGTCATCCTAAAGTTAATTTGAATGGACTATAGTACTTCCTTTGTTAGATATTTAATTGGAAACAATTTTACATTTATTAATCGACAATAAAAATTTTATAAATGATTTAGTTACCTTAACTGAACAGATTCCATAAGAAACGTAATAAGATATTTGAAAACTATAAATAGTATATACATCTCTGGCAAACTTGTGCATTGGTTACAGTTTGTTTTTGTTTTCTTTATTGTAAAATCTAAAATAATTGTAAATTGGTTAACATATCTGAAAGAGCTGCTAATGTACAGTGGTAGATTGTTTCCTTTCACCCTCAGTAACAAGCAGAAATGAAAATACTATGACTATGGAAGTTTATTGAACAGTTGACATCTATCTTCGCAGATAGCAAAGGTTTTTGGATGAAGCCATTTGAAAACTGTTTTACGGGACAAAACATATAGAAAACATTACAACTGTTTAGTAGCAGGTCGCAGTTATTCAAACGGCGTCTTCCATGCAACTTCAATTACTACTAGTAATAAGAAGTCTCTAACAAAATCAACTAAGCAGTTTTAGAGTAAAGTGAACTAGAAGCAAAATGTGCAATTAAAGATAGAGTGGCAATTAAAACGTTTAATGGAAAATTAGATAAATGTTACAACTAATTTTAGAAAAATAATCCAATGTAATTGTGTCTATTATGCTCTAAGCACCTTACACATTCTTGAAAGAGATTGGATTCATACGACCTATGAAGATTGTGCCGGTACAGGTGGAAGAATTTATTTGAATTTTTGAAAATATCACTATATTTTGCATACAGTTTCATTAACTTACATATATAATGCAGTAATTAGGCAAGGAAGATATATTTTTATTTTTATTTGTGTTATTTAAAGCGTCCTAAAATTTCTAAACAACCTCACGCTTTCCTTGTTATTTCAATTCATAAAAGTTATCGATCAACAAGCTCGAATTCCTTCAAACTGAAATGAGTGCTATCGTATAAAATTTTTTTTAGTATTTACTCTATATTTGCCTTGTTATCGCATTATAAATTCAAACATCTGCTTATCAACTTCAATATGTTCTAACACCTGCAGCAAATACGCTATGAAAGATTAAAATAATTTTGCCTTATACAAATGCTTCGAAATATGTATCAACCACAGTTGCACAAACATTTATGGCTCTCTTTAAAAGATTAGGCCGCTTTAACCACCTGCCTAATAAATGAACACTTGTAAGGGGTTTATACCAAGTAATTCTATCAAGTGGTATTCTGTTATGTTACAGATGTGTACGTTTAAGAACGATAAATCTGTTCTCCTTTGTTAGCAATTCTTGGTAGCCGTTACGTTATTTCTTTGTTTGCATGTTGTGCTTTGCAGCTGGAATATATTTTTGCAGGTGCTATCTGAGAATTCTTTACATTTGATCCTTCGAAAATATTTTTAAAAGCCAAACACCTTGCCTCCCACGTGGTTTCTTCCTTATAAATACAGACCGTGTTTTGAAAGCTGGCTATTTGATACAACATCTTTTTAGCGAAAAGAGATGTTGGGAGTTGCGATATTAAGATGTTTTGTCTACTTTGTGTTCTAACTTAGTTAAACTGGTTGATCCGGTGTACAATCCATTGACGAGTGCAGCCAGCACTTCCAATTTCTTTAAGATGGTACCAGAAAAGCAGACAGCTGGTTCTAATAAGATACAGTGGATTCTGTTTACTTTTTTTTGTTGCTGTTATGAAATATAGACACTCTTTTGGCTGGTTGTTAACCATGTAAATGCTGTAGCTTTCGTACTCTTGATTATGACACACTAAATTACAAACCGCGTACTTTCTCTTTCTCAGTGAACAAGTGATTGCGTGATTGCTTTTTAGTCACAATTTGTTAAATCAAAGCTGGCGTTAGAGCATTTTTTATTGTTTCCTTTTTCTTTGTACATTAATGCTAATGTCAATAACTTGGTCACCAAATTAGTTAACACTTGGTTTATTCAAGTTTGAGTTACGATAGTTTTTGAGGAAGTGTGCTTCAAAGAACAAGTAGAATTACTGTAAGTTTTATGTTTAATTTTTTCTTGTGTATATTCAGGTAAAAATACTGTAAATTTTATGTCTAATTTTCTGCTTGTATATATTTAGAGTTTGAAACTTTAAGTAAGTATATATGTACATATTATTTAGATTATAAGAATTTATATTTGTTTACATGTATCTGTTTATGTCGTGTTATATGCAAAGTTTCGCTTTTGGTGTACATCACGCAAATGTGCGTTTTTCTGGTCTCTGTAAATATTCCGTTTTGTACTATGTTCATCTAACGGCTTATAAATAAATCCACGTACTGAGGTTTCCGATTTTTCTTTTTGTATGACTCATCCCACTCTACGACACTTTGAATTAGCCTGAAATCTAATTATTTTGGATTCCTATTCTACCCTTCTTTCTGTATTGTTGCTATATTCTGTGAAGGCGATTGTCTTTACTTATTTTACTGCTTTCTTTCTTGCCTCCACGAATATCGTAACATTTATTATAAATGGAAAGTCCTTAAATACTAGTGAACACCTTTCATATTTTTATATCTCGTTTAATATATTTTGGATCAACATACTTTTTTTTTATTAATGCTACTGTTTTGTCTTCTTTTCACTATTTTTCTCCACACTGTCATCTTACGTAAATTAAACAAATGAAACCATCTATAGAATATTTTAGTTTTAAGTAGCTGTACTGAAATTTAAAATTTAAAGTTTATGAATGAATATTAATAGCGCTCGTTTTGTTTAAAAATTTGACCTCTTCAGATGGAACTGCTTAGTGAATGACCTGATCTTCAGTAACATCAGGCAATATAGTCGCGTTATACGTGTTTACGAATTTAGATGCTGAAATCCGGTTCTTCGAATTGAAACCTCAAAAGGTTGAAATTTAATCATTCATACAAAATACTAATGTTTAATCGATGGCATACTAAAAATAGCCTATTAAATTATGATACATACTATTATAAGAATATTTTAATGTTAAATGACGTAATTGTGTTTGTAGTGGTAGTTCTAATACTTTTGTGTGCTCCACACGGCATTATTTTACTTTTAATTGTTTCATATTGTTGGCACTAACGTAAATTCGCCAAAATAGGAATTGTTGTTGGCAACTACTTTTTTGATTTATAAATAACTTAGCAAGCAACTTATATGCGTCAATTATTTTTCATTCATCTAAAGCTATTACTCACTTTGAAAGAGTTTAGTTCTAACAAACGCAATTGAAGTAATTAAGCATACTGATACCTTTCGTTGTTTTGGTTAGGTTTTTCTAACGTTTACTAATTCCATTAGTATTTCTCTAGTAAGTCCGGCATGCCACCAATTACGGAACATATATCATAACAGCAAGATGTTGCTCTAAAGTATCTTACTTAATATTATTCCGTTTCTCTCTATACGCCTTTAAACAGTTTTATATAGCAATGGATTCATGAATTCATTTCATAAACTGCTTTTTGCAGACTTGATTATGACGAAGCAAAAATAGTTTTTGCATTCACTATGCACTACCTGTAACGTTTCGATTTGAATTAAAGTCAGTTTAAAACAAGTTTACCTCTGTTTGAGCATTCGGAGTTATTTAGGAGACAAAGCGAAAGCAGAGCTAAAAAAGATGAAGTTTCCTTATACAGAAATTTCGGGAAAGTTAAGAACCTGAAAATGATTTAATGAACGTACAATTAAGAGAATTAACACTGCAATAATGGTTTTTAATTAGAAATCAAAAATAAGTATAAGGTAACCTTTCTGAATAAAATACTAGACTGGTTCGAATGGTTTGCGTGTTTCAGTGAACTAAAGATCTAAACTATAGGTTTAATCAAATTAGTGGAATCTTTAGTAAGGAACTAGACTAAAACAGTTCCAAGAGGGTAGCAACTCTTTCGGTACTTAAAGCGACAGACAATAGGAGTCAGTACAGTGGCGTAACTACGATTTTTGGGCCCCCCCGCAAAAATTTTAAAGTGGGCTCTCTTTAAAATGTATTACTTTTACTGGCTTATATTTAGCCATATTTTTAAATTATAGTACATGTAGAGAAGGAAGCAGTATAGAATTAAATACATATACTATATTAATCAAGTGCTTTATTAATTATAAAACCAAATTACATAAATTCAAACTTATAAGTTAATTAATATTAAATCTACATATTTATACGCCGCACAAAATTATTTACACCTAAAATTTGATACAGTAAAAACCTATGAGCTAGCAGACATTCCAAATCAAATTCAAAATTTTGTTTTTCTTGCATGTTTTGCTGCAAACGCGTTTATTGTATCCTCTATATTCATATTTTTGGCAGTGTCATGTTCTACTGCTAAGAGGGATAAATCGTCTAATCTATCTTGTGAAGTGCGGTTCCTAAGATAATTTTTAATAATTTTAATTTTGAGAAAGATCTCTCCGCACTTGCAACGCTAACGGGTAAAGTTAGGTATAACATTAAGGCTGTTATGGTGTTTGGAAAACTGCTAGAACCTGTAGATTTGGAAAGTACTAGATATTCTAAAAATTGTAAGATACCGTTAACATTTTTAATTCATCACAAATAAGTCTATTATTTTTGAGTGTAGTAAGTTCTATACCTATAGCATCATTTAAATCTTTGTAGTAAAATTTTTGCAATTGTTTTGCCTTAGATAAAATATCGTCTGCAGTTAAATTCAAAAATACATTAGGTTCTAAGAAATTAAACTTTTCGTTTACATGAAAAAGCGATTTAAAACGATTCGACAGCTGTGAAATTATAATATCCATTACGCGATAAAATACATTTATTTTAAATTTAAATTCTTCATCATTAAATCGATAATCATTGGATAATTCATCGTAATGCTTTTTATTTTTGGTTGCCTTTTTTTATAAATTCCGGTTTAATATTCCATTGCCCTGCAACTTTCGCTGCTTCCTCCTTGATGTTGGAATAGTTATTTCTTGTTTCTTGAAAAATTTTAAAGTTTTTGAAATAAGAGAGTTATCTGATTAATATTCGCCTTTTCACTCTGAGCAGTTTGTGAGAGCTTGTTAAGCTCTTCTAGAATTTGACTTAAAAACACTTAAAAAATAAAATTAAAATTATCCATGCTAGTTAATATTTGCTTTGCGTCATTTCGTTCATCTGTTTTTTTGATATCATAATAATTTTATTAAGAGACATTACTATATCTTTATACCGAATTCTTATGGCAGCTAAAGATTTTACTCGATCCGCTCAACGTGTCGGATTTAAGCGTTTCAATTGTGTGAAATTTTCTTTAAAAACAGAAAGCCAATTCCATCTTACTATACTATTAGCAAAAATGTATATATGTTTTCTAAAAGTAGAAAAACGATTCTATTTCTTTTATACCTTTAACGGCATCATTTATGACTAGATTTAAGTTATGGGCACTACAGTGCATATATAAGGCTGCAGGCTCTATGTTTAAAATTCTCTTTGCACGCCAGAATACGTACCGCTCATAACGTTAGCTCCATCGTAGCCCTGCCCTCTACATTTATTTATATCTAATTGCATGTTGGTTAAATTGCTTAATATAGTATTACATAGTCCTTCAGCAGATTGGGACTCTACTTTTGTAAAACCCACAAAAGTTTCACAAATATCTATTTTGGTTACCTCTCCCAAGCTGTCTTTTTAAAATCAATATATCTTACAATTTTACTTAATTGATCAATCTTAGTTATATCCTGTGTAGTGTCTATTATGATTGAGAAAAAGGAGCGGATCTAATTTTATTTAATAAAATATTTTTAAGTGTGCGCTTAAAGTATTAATAATATCGTTTTGAATTTTTGGGAAAGATATTTAATTGAACCTTTGGGTCGTTCAAGCACTTTTTGTAATATAGGATCATAGTTACTAATTAAATGAACTAAACTTAAGAAATTACCGTTGTAACTGTCTTTTGAATCAGAAAACTTTCTCTATGTCCTCGAAATGACAGCATGCGCTGGGATAGTGTTAAAATAACATTGAAAAGTCTGTGTAAAACATTTTTCCAAAATTCAGTTTCTTGTTTTAATAGTAGAGTATCTTTCTTATCTATGGTATAATTTTTTTCCACATATCGTAAATAAAACAACAAGTTAAATGAGATTGAGCAAGCAAATGCTCTTTAATTTTTTGATAAACCCTGCCAATCATTAATTCCGGTCGTCCAACTTGACCTTACTGAAGCAAACAGCCAACATGGTTGACAATAAACACAATTTTTAATTTAGAATAACACAACCACCCATTTGAATTGTGTGGTAAGTTTAACGTATTGCTTTTATTTTCGCTTGCAGTTATTAAGTAATAATAGTGAACTGAAAAACTTCTATTTTTATTATCTTTAGGAAACGCACCATCTGGTCTACACAATCCGTAATTAATTATTTCTTTTCTTAAATTGTCATGTTGTAAAACATTGATTTTTAAAAATGTGCAAAATCGGTTGGATATTCTTTCGTCAGATCCATAGATAGTTCATTAAGTGAAAAGTACTACTCACATTTACCTCTGTAATTGTAGTGGTATCTAGTTCCAAATTTCTATCGCGGCCGTCATTATGTGATGTACTTGCGCCCTGGGTGAGAGTTTTTAAAATTGTTGACGACTGCTGTTCGTCTGTAGCGGAACTAGTAGATGCTACTGTCGAAAGCCCAATTTCTTTCATAGATTGTTCTTGTTTTTCGGACTCTTTAGAAGTAAAAAAGGAACTTATTTTTGGAATCTTGCTCTTTGATTCTTCCAATAGTTTCCTTTTCGTTTTTTGCAGCGCCGCTTGTAGTGCTCATTGTATATTATTTCCTGCAATTTTGAATGAAATTAATTATAATGTAATTAGATAAGTAATAATTATTTAAAAGCCTTTTAAAATTACAAATAACACATACATACTTTGCTTTAAATGCTTTAATTAACAAAATATAAATGATTTTTATTGAATGCTTAAAGATTTATTTATATGTATTTCTCAGCGCGACTTCAACTATGATCAAATCAATAGTAGTTTAATAAAAATAGATATAAATACTTACGTTTAAATATGAAAGACCTCCTGTAATACGAACACAACACTATTGAGTAAAACGTACTGGAATGCTTTTTTACTTCCTTTCCGTTATATATAATGCAGCTAATGCAAATACGTTGCAACCAGCTACTAGAAACCACAAAATGAATTTCTTTCTAGTATTATATTTCTAGAAAGCGAAGGTTACTAAGCTACCTGCCATCCTGTGAATCTGTACTGTACAGACAATAGCCCTTTTATTCCTATTTAAAATCCCACAAACCAAACTAACCCTACTATACGTCGTTTAATAATGCTTTACCACTTTATACAACTTATCACTTAAGAATAATATAGACATCTTTGTTATTAAAGTTTACAGTCTCTTTCATCTGTTTATTAACCCTTACAAAATAGGACAGAACGGATAGAAAGAAGAAAGGATGCAGGCTGCAGGTGGTGTTCAGTATTTATCTTAATTATTATTTCTTGTATTTCAGCAGTTCCTAGTAGTAACATCAAGAAAACGTTCGTTAACCTGCGGTTTCTGAATTATCTGCAATATTTTCTTGACCGTTTCTTACCTGCCAAATACGTTGAAGATGAATAAGTTGAGTTTATTATCGTTTGGGCCTTCTTGCACTTGGGGCCCCCCCGCATAGCGGGGGCTGGCAGGGGTGTAGTTACGCCACTGAGTCAGTATGGCACTCTAAAACACACTACTGCGATGTGGAAGACAGCGTAAAACTACCACATTACCTCCCAAGTACACAGTGTACTAAAAATGTTTTTAAGATGATGGCATCCTCTAGGGTAAAACATTCCGGAGTTAAAATAGTCCTCCATTTGGAATTCCGGGAGTGGAATACTTCGGAGGATGTGAACGGAAAGTTTAAAAAAAGAGCCGGGATCATTTTGTGTCGGAGTGTGTAATATCAGAAGCATGAAGCAAGTAGATAAGCTTGAGAATTTAAAAATTGAAATGGGTTAGCATTAGACATAGTACGGTTTAGCGAAATTCGGTGCCCAAGAGCGGGGAATTTTTTGACTGGAGACTTTAGGGTAATTCATACGGGATCAGAGAAAGAAAAGAAAAGAAAATTCGGGTGTAGTAATAGTTATGCGGAAAGAGATTAGACACTGTATAGAATGCTACTTACAAAAAAACGAAAGAGTACCCATGAATAGATTATAACCTAAACCGGTAAATACAGTAATAAGACAAGTATACATGCCTACGTCTAGCTAGAATAAGGAAAAGGTAGAAGAGATCTACAAAGATGTCGAGGGAATACATACTAAGATTCGTAAAAGGACACGGAAATTTAATAACTACGGGAGATTTTAATGCACTGGTAGGGAGGGTAGGGAAGAAGGGGTAGTGGGTTTATTTGGTTTAGACACGAGAAACGACTGGGAAAATATGCTGGTAGAATTTTGAGACAAAAACAATTTAACCATCACAAATACATTATTTCAATATCATGCTAAGAAGACGATACACATGGAAGATGCCAGGAAATATAGGGAGATATCAAATAAATTACAGACTTATTCGAGAACGGTTTAGGAATCAAGTATAAGACAGTGGAAGCTACCAATAAGAAAATATAAACGCTGACTACACCATATTAATTATAAAAGCCACGCTTAAATTAAAAAATTTGAAAAAAAGGAACGGAAAAGGGCACTTTGACTGTAAGAAACTAAAAAGTAAAGCTGTTCACAAAAGATTTGAGAAAAAAACAAAGGAATTTCCAAAAGACCTTGGGAAAATTTCTGATACCAAGGAAGTAGAAACCTATTGGAATAATATTCAATCCAGCTTAGCCATAACGGTCAGAGATATTCCATGGTATAAATAAACAGAAAATAAGAAATCATGAGTAACATAGAATCTTCTGAATTTACTAGAAGAAAGGTCAAAATACAAAAACAGATCAGACGAAACAGGAAAACAGAGCTACGAGCCATAAAATGAGAAATTTTTCGCAAATGTACGAAAGCTAAAGAACAACGGATTGACGAAAAGTGCAAAAACGTACAAACTAAGATGGAAATATACACGACAGACGAAGCAAACAAACTAATTTGAACGACTTTTAGAGATATAAAACGATACAGCAAAGACATAATGGGCATGGGTGGAGACATCATTATAAAAACTGCAGAGGAAGTGGTTAGATGGCAAGAATATATAGAGAAGGTATATGCAGGACCGGAACTAAAAGCACTAGAACAGAATTCAAACATTGAAAAGGATGGCTTAAGATATCCTATAATTTGGGATGAGTTTGAATTGGCATTAACAGGTTTAAAACTAACAAGGCACCAGGTATAGATATTATACAAGCAGAAACTTTAAAAGCTGCTGCACAAGAGGTAATGGTTCGTTTCTTCCAACTTGTAGCTTATATGTATGAGACAGGCTAGATACCCAAAGATTTCAAACGTAAATCAAAAGTCACTATACTAAAAAAGAGAAGTGCGGATAAATTTGAAAATATTCAAACAATAATTTTCACGATACAAGTGTAGAAAATATTAACTGGAATTGTACAATGTTGGATGGAAAACCGGGCTGAAGAAATACTAGGAAAAGATTGATTTGTGTTTAGACGAACAGTGGAACACGGAAGGCCATTTTAGCTGTAAGTATAATGGAGAAAACAATACAAAACAGAGAAAGTGTGTATATAGGATTTGTAGATCTAAAAAAAGCGTTCGACTATATAGCCTGAGAAAAAATATTCGAAATGCTCAAAAAGATTGGAATGAGTTATAGCGATCGACGGAGGTACATAGCTTACACAAAGAGCAAACAGCTGTAATAGAATTAGAGCAAGAAGGTAGGGAAGTAAATATTAGGAAAGGGTTGAGACAGAGATGTGCCCTATCCACGTTAATTTTTGACTTGTACACGAAGAGACGATGAATACTGTCAAAAGCAGAAAGACATTTGAAATTATTATGCAGGAACAAACGATTGATGTGCTTAGATTTGTAGATTATATAGCGGTATTAGCATTAGTAAGGAAGAAATAGCTGCAGATCTTAATGAAATGGAAATAATACTAACAGAAGGATACAAAAATAGAAATAAAGTTCTAGTATTTAAAGGAGGGGTAAATAAGTCAAAAATCAGAATATAAATAGAAGACGAGAACTTACTAGAGGTTAAGCATTTCTACTACTCAGGAAGTCAACTAACGCAATATGAGAATAGTGCAAGAGATATAAAACAAAGATTAGTAGAAGGCTGTGCTGCATTAAACAAGAAAAAGCAACTACTCTATTCAAAGACACCAAACGTAGAAACAAGCAAACGAGCTGAAAGCATATGTGTGGAGTACAACACTGCACGGATGTGATACGTGGACAGTAGGAGAAGCGGACAGGAAAACGACAGAAGCCTTTTAAATGTGAAGCTATAGACGTATGATGAAGACATCATGGACAGGCAAAGTAAAGAACAAAGAGGTGCCAGAAATGGTAGAGTAATAAAGAAGTATGTGGAAAACAGTAAAAGATAGGAGAGATCGGATTATAGAAAACATACTAAGGCAAGAGGGCACGAGCGACATATGTTAAAAGCAGTTAAAGGTAAAAAGGGGTAGAAGTAGATCTAGAATATTTTATTGCACATAGATTGTGAAAGATGTAGGCTATGAGAATTTTAGGGAAATGTGTGGGTTAGTACAGAATAAAAAACAAGGGGGTACACGTCTAACCAGTTCTAGAACTGAAGACCTAATTATGATGCAGGTAACCTTTAAGCGATTATCAAAAATGTGACAATTACCGTGTAAAGGAGTTTAACCATCGCAACATTCATCGTAAGGGCGTATTTGTAAAAGCCGATTACATTTTGTTGAAATCAAAATGCTTCCCGTTTTGCACCAAAAATAAATAGTTTCAAATTAAAAACAAACAAGGTTCTGGACAAATTGAGTAGGTTGGTGTTAAGTTTACGGTCAACACCAAGAGGCGGCTCAGTAGATCCTACAAGTTTTGCATATAACTGCTGATTCCAAGGTTCCGGGTTTAATTCCTGATACAGACCGCTTGAAAAATGTTTTGCGAGCATTTTTCACAAAAACACGCCCTCGTGCGGATGAGAGGTAAAATATGTGAGTGTTGTCACGCACGCTAAAGATTCGTACCTTGTTTTGAAAAGTCGCTTTCTGGCGAATGTAGCACCTTCAGTGGAGCATTGGAGAATCAAATGTAGGGTAGGCGCCAACCAAATTATTTTGCAGGGTTTAAGAGAACCGTTAAAACTTTATGTACTTCTTAATAATTTTTAAATATTTAGTATACATCTGAAACAAAGTATACCTATCCAAAATATTTCTACACTAGACGATTCCTAACAATTTTGCGTCGCCTAGCATCATTAGCCTGAAGGCTAACACACAAAAGCTATGAAGGTTTTATGGTTCATATATGCAAGGTTCAAAGTCTATGTCAGTACAGCAACTCACTGTCTTCAGTTTTTCGTTGCGCACACTTTAGTACAAACATTAAGCCACATAGCATCAACAATCGCAACAGAAAATGAGGAAGATTTTACAGTTCAAATTTTAAAGCCTAATGCCGCTGCTTCCCTCTACAACCTTTTTAATTGATTTTCTTCTCTGTTAGTGCTAAAACTGCTCTGCATAGTCGCCAGTTTGCACCCAAAGAATGAAAAACATTAAACACCTCAAAGTTTGGGGTATACGCCTGTCATCCCATGACCCGTTTCCCACTATGGGTTTTTTTAATTTTTTTTGCACCAGCCATCTACCACATGATACCTAATAGTGTCATCAATCGTAGAGCTAGCAGTGATATTTCTAACGCGTTGCGTTACGCTAGCTATAAACTAGATGGGAAAGAAAAATTTAATTTTAAAGGAACAAATTAAATATGAATGCACCCTGTATAATAGATTTTACGAATAATTAATTTTAATTAAGTATAATATTTTAATTTTGTTTTTAGAAAATATAACTTCAATTAGGGCATTTAGTATAATTTAAACAAAAAGATATGAATTTTCCTAAAATAAATTGGTACAATTCAATACAATACTATAGTAGCGCATTAGTCGTTAAATAGGATAAACGTCGCGACATTAAAAGCCGTTGAAATAAAAGAGTTCCATAAAACACAATGTAATAAATATGTAATACAAAAATGTTAAATAGGTATAAAAATCAAGGTATCACGCAATGTGTAAAGCTACCGAGGATACTTTAATGAAATCAATAATATGTGAGAAATACAGAAATCGTTAACAGGAAATATAATATTGGAAACATAGCTGGACGTTAAAGTCCAGTTGCAAGAGTTCGTGACTGTTATGCAATAAACAGAACAACAACCCTTTTATTAAGCATAAATTAAATATTATACATTGTATCAACGAATGCTGACCGCAACTAAAGGGTCTTTATAGAATGTGAAATTTGATATAACAATTAAGCACGATAGTTGGAAGTTATAGTTCGGAAAGTGGAGCTCAGAAGGTTAATTCGAAACGTAAAAATGTAGTAATTCGAGCAATCAGGGGGAGTCGAAATTTGAACGATACCAGCTTTAAGATGCAACGTGTATTTCTCCGGAGAAAAAAAATTTAAACCACGGGCGAACTTTTGAATAACTTTGCTTGCAGTTTTGGCAAAAAATGTTTATCCGTGCGCGAGATTATAAAACCTGCGTGTGTGCCCTAATAAATCGTTTACCTGTGACGATAGCTCAAATAAGTGAGTTATATTGAGTTAGGGGAGCTGTGTTTGTTGGAAAGAAAGAAATTGAAATGCTGGAGGTCTCTGAAAGCTTGAAAGAATTAGAATTTAAGTAGAAAGTCATGCGAGTTTTTATGCCTATACTTTAAAATTATGTACATGTGAATTTTAAACGTAAATTTTATTGACGTAATTTAGTATTCGGTAAAACACGGAATTTTGAATGGACAATGAAGAGTTTAATAAGAAGAAAAGTTAGTATTCAACTATTTTGTGTTTGTTACTAAGGGCATTTCCAGGCAATGAGAGTTAGAATTTCGTGTAAGTTAATGTGAGAAACGGAAAAATTAAAGAGAGAGTATTATTGATAGATTCGATTTAATGTTTTCTTTTCTAATTTTTTGTAGTAATACCTGGCCAGTTTGAAATTAAGAAATTGCATTTTTTAAGTAAATTTGTATTTATATTGCAATCTAATATTGCAATCTAATGCCAATAAAGGTTAAATATAAATTTTATTTTATTTGCATTTATTTATGAAGTAGGTAAAAATTAGATCTTTATAAACGGATATCCAGCCACCTCAGTGATAAAGTCATATTTGGGAAAACCTTTGATTTTGAGAATTTTTTTAATTATGACAAAATTTAATAAATGGTTTAAAATATTATTTGAAAAAAAAGGTAAAGTAATTGTGTAATAAATTTAGGAAACTATAAAGCAAAGAAGGCATATTATGGAATAATCGTTTTTCATGTAGAAATAATATCGAATGGACTGCCGAAACAAGACGGTTTTACTCCCTTAGTTATGACATGAAAAAAGTCTTTCCACGTATGCGATTAGTGTAGCGTAGCTAGTTTGTATCACAGCTGTTTCAAATTTTTTATTATTTTTATTAATTTTTTCATACGAACCCACACCCGCGCCATTGTAGCTAGCCGGAACACCCTAAAATTGTTATGGGGTCCCCGCCGTTTTGGGGCAAATCTAAATTTAAAACGTACTGCCCATTTTATCCGTAGCATATTATACCGTATAGCATCATTAGTCAGTCATATACCCTGGCACCCAAAAGTTAAAGTTGTAAGACAAAGACGAGAAGAAATATTAACAGTAAGATTTAACACAAAAAAATCTAAACCTGTTACCGTCATTCGTTTTCTGTTTTCATGTCTAGAAGGTTTATTTCCAATCATTCTTAATCCTTCAAAGTTAATAAAATGACTATATCAATAATTAGTATTATGTTCATAATTTTAAAAGAGATTCCCAAAATCAAGGTACCAAAATGTTTTGCATTTTGACAAAATTAGTAAAAGAAATTTCTGATAAATAAAATAATTAAATATTTTTGATGCACTTTGAAGTAATTAAATACATTTTCTTTGATAATACTTGTTATGTTTAAATAACAAAATATTGGCTATTTAAGTTCCTATTTTATTAATCAACTGAATGTTTATATGCTTTTGCTGAGCAAAAATGGATTATATAATACACAGTGTATAAATAATATAGAATATGAAAATTTGACTTTCAATATCGTATAAAAGCTATACTGTATTGTTGTGTTATACTGGGTTCCCCTATTTTCTTCAACAGTACATTATACAGAAACTGACTCCACTGTTATACAATTATATTTTTGATATATCTGTTAACAAAAGTCTTCAAGCCGCGGGTTATCTTCCCTTGAGTATTACACTATGTACCAATAATTTTTTCATCCCAAATGACAAAGTGCGCCGAACTAATGAATGCTTTCTTACCGCTTAGAGCCGCTCCTAATCAGGACCGGATTTAGACTTGATAAGGTCCTAAGCTATTTGAGATATAGGTCCTTTATATGATTTTCGAACACGTAGAACGGTGATTCTCAACCACTGTGCCACGGCACCTTTGTGTGCCGCCAAATTCTTGATGTGTGCCGTCAAATTTTAGAAATGCAAGCAATAAAAATTATTTTGTATGTACTTTTTTACAGCAATTTATTGGAACCGGAATGCGAAGGGGAAAAAATATGAGTCATGCCACAATCATTACAGCGCGTCGGCATTATTGTTGTACGACTCAGTTATCTGCTGAGCCGAATCAAACGTAGCGTTTACCCAGTTTATTATAGATAAGTAAAATTTTTTTAAACTTATTTTATTGTTTGCCGCCAAAATTTGAAATTGTTGAAAATGTATCGTAACAAAAAAAGGTTGAGAATCACTGGCGTAGAGGGTTAAACTGAAATGTGAAATATAATTAAGAAGTATATAGATAGTGAAATAATAAATCTTTAACTTAAAATCATTTTTATTCATAACAAACTTAAAAATGCAAACTCTGGTAATAGAACAAAAGTTTTAAAAGGTACAATTTAGAAAGGCTTATTATCTAACTTCTTAAAACGCGTTATAATAATCAAGGAATTATATTAAACCAAAATATTTTCTTTCTTGCTTTTGCCATAGCAAAGTCACTGATGACATCATCAAATAATAAACTGCTTAGTAATTTCGGTCGTCATAATTACCGGTAAATACCGGTTGACCGGTTATCGGTCAAACCCTAGGCCCAATAGCGTTTGGTTCGAAAGGCGCACTAAAAAATTGAGTGATGTATGGGACGTTCCAGACCTGCGGCATTGGGACCAATAATGCTGCAGTGTATTTAAGTATTATATTATTATATATGACAATTGCTTACTCGGACAATTTTTTAAGGGGGGGGCTAAGAAAATGGGTACCCTAACCTATAGCTGAAAAGAAATAAAAAGGGTTGTACATGATCATGATATAGCAACACAGACTATAGGTGAGAAAAAAGTAGAAGCGAGAAAACCCTGGGTAACAAAGGAGATTTAATGGAAAATAGAAGAAAGCTTAAACCTTTCAGAGAATTGGATAGTGAAAGTAAGCAAAAATATAATAAAGTTAGAAATAAGATAGCACTTGTGCGTAGAAAAGTTAGAAATAAATGGATGGAGGAGAATTGTAAGGGAACAAGATGATTCAGACAGGGCTTACAGGGCAGTTGAAAAATTTTTCGGGGAAGGTAGGAAAAAATATAATAGTATTAAAAATGAGAATAATGAGCTTCCAATAAATAAAGTTGTAGCATATAAATAGAAAAGATATTTAGAAGATTTATATAAGGGAGACGATAAGGATGAGTTAGAGAACGACCAAGAAGAGAATGTAGAAATAGGGTTCTCAATATTAAGAGAGAAATTTGATAGAGCTGTTAGGGATTTTAAACTACATAAAGCGCCGGGGATAGACGATATACCCACAGAATTAATAAAATATGTAAGTCGGAAAACTTTAGACAGATTATATGAACTAATAAAAGTAATATATGACACGGGTGAGGTCCCACTAGATTTTGAAAAGAACATTATTGTCCCAATCCCAAAAAAGTCGGGAGCTAATAGGTGTAAGAATTTTAGAACAGCTAGTTTAACTTCCCACGTTTCCAAAATACTAACAATAACAATTAAAAATAGAGTAAAAGCTTTGACTGGGAATTATTTAGGCGAAGACCAATATGGTTTTCGTGAAGACACAAGGAGTAGAGAACCGATACTAATGATTAGGGTAATTATCGAAAAAAGGTTACAAAAAAAATAAAAAGACTCATTTCGCGTTTGTAGATTTAGAAAAAGCATTTGATAGGTTTAATTGGATTGTTATGTTCAGGGTTTAGCGAAAAATAGGAATCTCTCATAGGGATAGAGAAATTATTTACAGTCTATAAAAACCAAAGCGTTTTAATTACATTTGATGAAATAGAAAAGGAAGGTAAGATTAGAAATGTTGTTAGACAGGGCTGTATACATCTCCCTTGATTTTTAATGTTTATATTGAGGAAGCTTTAAACTTAGCTAGAGAGAGAAAACAGATTAATGTACAGGGACAGAAAATAGGCATGTAACGTTTTGCAGATGATATAGCCATTATAGCAGAGTCTTGAAAAGAGTTAGCAGAGTTTTTAAATATTTTAGATGAAATACTACAGAGTAACTATAGTATGAGAATTAACACAGGAAAGACAAAGATAATGACAAGTGAGTTACAGCCTAGTTCTAAACCAAAATTAAAAGTAGGTAATACCGAGTTAGAGGAGGTAGATGAAATTTGCTATTTAGGTAGTATAATTACAAAGGACAGAAGTAGCAGAAGGGATATAATAAACTAGAATAACTCAAGCTAGAAAAATGTTTTTAAAAAGAAAAACTTACTAATAGCTAATAGTATTAGTTTAAATAATAGAAAAAGATTTTTAAAGTCGTACGTATGGAGCGTTCTATTATACGGTGGTTTGACTTGAACAATTAAAGAGGTAGATAAGAAAAAGATAGAAGCTTTTGAAACTTGGTGTTATAGGAGAATGTTAAAAATTAGTTGGACAGATAGAGTAACAAATGAGTAAGTTTATAGAAGGACTAGAAGCGGTTTGTAGTCCCTACGGGACTACTTTGAACGCCTCTACTCGCTTTGTGGGCCACTCGCTTTACGCCCCACCATCTTTACTCCTTACCATTTTTGCGCACCGCCCTCTCTACGCCCCGCTCTCTCTACGCCCCGCTCTCTCTACGCCCCACTCTCTCTATGCCCCGGCTCTCTACGCTCCGCCCCCTCTACACCCTGCACCCTCTACGCACCGCCCTCTCTACGCCCCGCCCTCTCTACGTCCCGCCCTCTCTACGCTCTACCCTGTCTACGCCACGCACTCTCTACGCCACGCACTCTCTACGCTTCGCACTCTCTACGCCCCGCCCTATTTACGCCCCGTCCTATCTACGCCCCGCCCTATTTACGCCCCGTCCTATTTACGCCCCGTCCTATCTACGCCCCGACCTTTCTACAACCCGTTTTATGTACGCCCGCTTTCTGTACGCCCCGCCCTCCCTACGACCCGTCGTCTCTACGCCACGCCTTTTCTACACCTCGCGCTCTCTACACCCCACCCTAGCAGACTTTGTCGAAATCACTTCTGGGAGTCAATAGGATCAAGATCACCTCGCTCAAGTAGACTTTGCCGAAATCACACCGGGAGTCGATCGAATCAAGATAATTTTGCTCTAGTAGACTTTGTCGAAATCACCTCATGGAGTTGATCGGATCAAGATCACTTTGCCCTAGTAGACTTTGTTCGAATCACTTCAGGGAGACGATAGGATGAAGATGCTCTAGTAGACTTTGTCGAAATTACCTCGTGGAACCATCGGATCAAGACCACTTCGCTCTAGTATACTTTGTCAAAAACTCTTTGGGGAGTCAATCAGGCCAAGATCATTTCGCTGTAGTAAACTTGTTCGAAATCACTTCATGAGTAGATCAGATCAAGATCACTTCGCTTTAGTAGACTTTGTCGAAATCACTTCGGGAAGTCGATCGGATCAAGACCACTTCGCTCTAGTAGATTTTGTCGAAATCACTTCGGGGAGCCGACCGGATCAAGAACACTTTGTGTTAGTAGACTTTGTCGAAATTGCTTCGGGGAGTCGATCGGATGAAGATCATTTTGCCCTAGTAGACTTTGTCAAAATCAATTCAAGGAGTCGACCGGATCAAGAGCACTTCGCCCTAGTAGACTTTATCGAAATCACTTTGGGGAGTCGACCGGACCAAGATAATTTCGCCACAGTAGACTTTGTTAAAATCATTTCGTGCAGCTGATCGGATCAAGACCACTCCGTTCTAGTAGTTTTTGTCCAAATCACTTCAGGGAGTCGATCCGTTCAAGACCACTTCGCCCTAGTAGTCTTTGTCGAAATCACTTAGGAGAGTCGATCGGATCCAGATCACTTTGACTTAGTAGTCTCTGTCGAAATCACTTCGGGGAGTCGATCGGATCAAGATCACTTTGGTCTAGTAGTTTTGTCAAATTCACTTCGGGGAATCGATCAAAATAAGATCACTTCGCCTTAGTAGTCTTTGTCGAAATCACTTCGGGGAGTCGATCGGATCAAGACCACTCCGTTCTAGTAGATTTTGTCCAAATCACTTCAGGGAGTCGATCCGTTCAAGACCACTTCGCCCTAGTAGTCTTTGTCGAAATCACTTAGGAGAGTCGATCGGACCCAGATCACTTTGACTTAGTAGTCTTTGTCGAAATCACTTCGGGGAGTCGATCGGATCAAGATCACTTTGGCCTAGTAGTCTTTGTCAAATTCACTTCGGGGAGTCGATCGAAATAAGATCACTTCGCCTTAGTAGTCTTTGTCGAAATCACTTCGGGGAGTCGATCGGATCAAGACCACTCCATTCTAGTAGTCTTTGACGAAATCACTTCAGGGAGTCGATCGGATCAAGACCACTTCGCCCTAGTAGCCTGTGTCGAAACACTTCGGAGGAGCCAATCGGATCAAGACCAGTTCGCCCTAGCAGTCTTTGTCGAAATCACTTCGGAGAGTCGATCGGATAAAGACATCTTCGCCTTAGTAGACTTTGTCGAAATCACTTCCAGGAGTCGATCTGATCAAGATCACTTCGTCGTAGTAGACTTTGTTGAAATAACTTGGGGAGTCGATCGGATCAAGACCACTTCGCTCGAGTGACTTTGTCGAAATGATTTCGGAGAATCAATCGGATCAAGATCACTTCGTCCTAGTGACTTGTCGAAAGCACCTCGGAGGAGTCGATTGGATCAAGATCACTTTGTCATAGAAGACTTTGTAAAAATCAGTTAGTGGTAGTCGATTGGATCAAGATCGCTTCGCCATAGTATACTGTCGAAATCATTTTGGGAAGTCGATCGGATTAAGACCTTTGTGTCCTAGTAGACTGTCGAAATCACTACGGGAGCCGATAGGATTAAGATGACTTCGCGCTAGTAGACTGTCGAAGTCACTTCGGGGAGTTGATCAGGATCAAGATCAGTTCCTTAATAGTACCTACGATGCGACGTTTAGCTTCAAGTAATGTAAATGACAATAATCGGTAACTGTACTAAAATATTTACCTAACTGTTTAAAGTAATTAACGATTTCTTCTATTTTATTTGCTTTTTATACCATTGTTGCGTGTTGTACAATAGGAAAAGTAGTGAAAAAACCTATCCTGAACTCAATTTTAACCTTAATACTACCTTAAACTATATACAGTAAAAACTAAAAAACTATATACAAAGAGTGGGCAGACGGAGGTGTTAGCCTTACGCTATCGAACCTTATTTTGTAGAAAATTTTTTGCTTGTATACGTGTAATAGTCGATGCCTCAAAAGATGTATAGCGTTTTCTAAATTATTTACGTAGACTTGAAATTTTTCAGATGTATTCGGTAATAAACGTCAAATAAAATTTTTAGCTTTTTGTGTTTAAAATAGACCGCGTGTATTAATGTGTGATACTTTTTTATAATCAGAATTAATAATTATCAGTACTATAAAGAATTATTATGTAATTTAGAAGCTTTAATTGTAGAAATTTGCAAATTAACTGTGTTAACAGAGTTTCAGAAAGTGCGTACTCGTGCTTCAAGGTCGTAACATAGGTTAGATGAGTTAGTATATATGCGCCACTTCCTGTTTATAAGCTGTTGCCGTCTTTGTCCGCCAATTTGGAGGATAGTGTTAATACTTCCTATGAAATTATAGGTTTGGTTAGCATCTTCACTATATTTAAAAGGTTAAAAACCCTGCTATGATTTACATCGAAGAATGCATTGCGAATGTATTTGAAAGGTTGTAGATGCAAAAATTTATATTTCCATATTTCACTCAAATGAATTACATACATACATTATGTATGTACATAAGTCAAATTAATAAAACTGAAAATATAAGTTTGTACATCATACATGCATTTTATGAAATGAAATAAACATTTTACCAGAATATATTATTGGCTTATTGCATGTTACAGGAAGAAGAAAACTGATTTCATGTACAATTGAGAAATACAACAAAACGCGGACCATTGGCATACAAATTAAAAAATAATCATGGAAACCTAATTTTATTCTTATAAGGATTTGAAAATCTATGCCTAGTGGCATTCTTATTTCCGCAACCTCTCACATAGTAGAGAAAGCATCCATAATCCACGATTCGGATAAAAATATGTAACCCATTATTTTACCATTTGTTACAAAAACTAATAAATATGAATCTCCTCTAAATACAGTAATGTATAAACAAACACCAAGCTCTAACTTTAAGATATCAGTTTCTCGTAAGTTTCAGTTTTACAATAAATTATTTGCCCATGCAATATCGGTAGGTATGTAATAACAACATTGACGGTGAAATAAGTACCTATAAAAAGAATAGTAATGTAATCTTAAGTAAAACTTTTTTTTTTTTTAATCACATACGTGGATATATTCAAGAAATCGAATATTAATATCACAATTCATAATAAATTTTTGGAAATGCAGCAAATCAAATTAAACAATCTTTGAATAGCGATACGGTTAGATAAACAATAATTCTCAACGTCAAATTAATGTCAAATAAATGACAATTGTAATTGTAGTCGAAATTGTGGGCGCCATCTATTCGGATAGTGTCAATACTAAAATGCGCCAATATAATCGTATATAGAGTGGCACCACCGTGGTCCGTAACCTGCTTTTGACATGTCTCAAATATTTTACACAAATCGTAGTAAAAGTTTGAAATACAGATGTAGAATTTATGATAGATGTAATATTTTTTGGTACATATTAGAAATATGTTAAGGATTGTATACAAATTTTTGAAACCAACTCAATTGTCTGTTCATCAACGCAAATGTACCGGTTTTAGCTCTGGACGTTTGAGTTTTTAGATCGTAAAATATCAAATTTTTTTTAGTTTTTATACACATATAAGCGAATACGTTTCTGCAAGTTGGACAATATCTGAAAAGTAAAGATAGGAAATGGTTCTTGACTAAATATGTGAATCGCACTGAAGCATATGAAAAGAAAGTGTTGGTTTATTTAATGCATATTGTTAAATAAATGCTATTGCATGTTTTAAAAAACAACATAAAATTAAATTTAAAAAAATGAATTTGACTGGGCATCGAACCACCGGAGTCACGTTTCGTAGCCATACATGTTAGACTGGCGCTATGAAGGCGATGTATATTGAAATCACGTTGGTGGTATACTTGCTATGTCTAATGCCACATAAGAAATAAATCGTTTTATGAATAAATCACGGTCTATTGTAATTGTTCGGGCGATTCCGCAAACAAACGTCAAATGTATTGTATAATTATTTTTCAAATAAGTAGTCCGTGTTTATGAAAAAGCGATGTTTTCGTATAATTGTAGTCAATTATCGGTACTCTTAAATGATATTAGACGAATTATAAATTTAAATTTGAGAAATTTTAAAAGAAATGTGTCCTCATAGATTTTGAAGGTACATATTCGTTCGCTTCCGTCGGCTTTCGGTACGTGTGCTTGACGTTTGTCAAAGTAATTATACAAATTTTAGTACCTGTTTTAAGAAAATACTATACTACCAGCTTGCAAATCGTTAATAATTCAGGTTCTAGAATACGAATAGCGTTATTTGGTATATATTAGATATTTTTTAACGCCCGAATACGAAATTTAGAAACCAACTCGATCTTTCTACTCTCTCGCACCAACGCTAATGGAACAGTTCCCGACCTCGTTGCACGACTGGTTCGGTTTTTAGATCGGAATTTTTTGAGGGATCCAAGCTTTTTTAACACGTTAACGAATACGTCGCTTCAAATTAATCTTTTCCCGGAAAATCCTTATTTCTCCGCAAGTTATCAGTTTTCCGCCATAAAAACCGGCCTATCCTAAGCACGCAAAAATTCTCCACCTAACCACCACCCGCCCGCGCCCCCAACCCAGAAACCCTCGGACGCAAATCCCAATAAGCGATCGATTCGCGCCTCTCAACTTTAACACAAAGACGGGCGTCCGAAATTTATAGTTATTAGATAGGTGAGGAACCCTGTATGTGGAAACAATTAAAGGTCAGGAGAGATACAATGATAGAGCACCAGTTAAGACATGAGGGACTATTTAGTAAGGTCTTAGATTATAGACTACCAAATAAAAATAGAGTAGGAAGACCTAGACAAAGCTAGATGAAGCTAAAGCTTGTGTAGCTTATACGTAAATCCTGCACTGCGCTTCATTGATGTTTAATAGAATCATCTAAATACAATTATATTTCTTTTTTAACAAACATAAATACGATATTAATGCTACTTTTTAAACTAATAAATTAATCTTAATTTTTTATCTGTTTTCAAGTTTTGCCCGTACATTATGTATTAAAATATAGTAAAATTAATACTATTCTTATACCTATATGTTAATACTCTACGAAAACAATTTACATCATTCCAATACACTTCTATGTGATTTTCAGTTATCATATAATTCGTTGCCCGTCTAATTATTTTATTTCTTTTGATAATTTATTACTATGAAAATTTAAAATTTCTTTATAACGAAAAAATTTCCAATGCCTTGTAGAAATAGCTGCACTCTTAACACAATTGGCATTTTTTCTCGCACGATTTTTGTATCACTTAACCTTTAACGATATACATTAATTAATTGCTGATTAAATTAAAAGGCACTGCCACTAATCGTAGTTGTTTACTACAAGAGATCATGGAAGTACAAAAACAGTGTTATAAACGGCTTAAGCTACAACAACCTTCACAAATTTTCGTTGCTGGTTAACCGACTGATAAAAGTACAAATAACATTAGAATGTCGTGGGGTTGGTACTGGTCTAGTTTCAGGTTTTCTCAAGCTAATAGTTGAAAATGTTGATGAGGTGTTGCTAACATTACCTATTCCATTTACCCACCATCGATCCAGAATGTTTTTTATATTTTTTGGTGCTACCTAGCCAACATGTAGTACACCGGAGGTTTCGGTTTTGGAAAACCAACCTAAAGATCCTATTAATTGGCATCTACCGCTATGGTATAGCCACTTTCCACACTTTAAACTCTAATAACGTTTACAATTTTTGTGTGTTAGATACTGAAATAGCAGTACCATACGCATAATGCAAATGGATAACAATGAAAGGAAGTAAATCTAGATAGATTGCAAACGGGTTATCATTTGAGACTTCTTAGTCGTAAACTATTGTATATTTCACACTTTAATACAGTAGCTATGGAGGTAAACTGTAAACTAGGGATGGACTCGGGCTCGGGCTTTCGGGCCGGCCCGGCCCGGCCCCGGCCCGATTTCGGGCTTAAATCCGGGCCGGGCCGTTGACTACTTTATTCGGGCCGGGCCCGGCCTATCTTTTGTTGGGCCGGGCCGGGCCAAACGATTCGGGCCGGCCCGAAAAATTCGGGCCGAAAAACGCATGAGCAGATACTCCACTGTCCTTTCACTTCTATCTCACATTGAGTAAGTAAACGTTCTTAATTATATTTTCACGTAGTGTCTTCATGAACCCGTTAATAACACTGGAGAACAAAATTTTAGTTTTTGTTTGTTACAAGAACTGTAACAGCTGAAGCTTACAGTATTTTTGGCGCTGATTTCAAATATGTTAGTGGAGGATTTCTATCGGGCATAGTTTTTTTGTAATTTCTATTTAAAGAAAACCTTTGTTATACACACATGTAATATTGGCACATTTCAAAAATCTGCTTTGCTTGGATTTTCTGGCGTACTCTAGTGCACGTAAATCGGTCTTAAGATTCCAGCAAAAGTCAGCTAGCATTCTGGGGCTCCACTTTCCTTGGTAACATGTTTCCATGGTGAATATTTCCTGACGGAAGCGTTCACCATGTTCGTCACTTACTGCTCCAAGATTGTTTGAAAAAAGGTCCAGATGTGAATTTAAGAAATGGATCTTTAGTGACATGTTACAGCCAAGTGTTTTATAGTTTTCCAGAAGCTTGGTTATCAGTTCTTTGTAGTTATCTGCCTTTTAATTTCCAAGGAAGTTATTAACAACATTTTTAAAAGATTTCCAAGCAGCAAGTTCACAGTCATTCAAACAGCCTTCGAATCCAATATCATTCGTTAGTTTTCTTATATCCAGACCAACAACTTTTCGCATTACTTAAATTGGGGAACTGAAATCCACTTCCCTTCCGATCCATTGCTTTTAACAAAAATTTTCATAAGACTTAGCTTAATGTGTAGGTGGGAAGGTATACATTTTCAGGTTTTACTAGTGCTGGACTCACAACGTTCTTCTCTCTCTAACAGTCCTCTTTTTGGCCACTTTCTTAAGATAATGATTCTTTCTATCTCTGCTGTTCCACTCGCACAAAAAGCACACAAATTTTATATAACCAAGTTGTAAACCAAGTAACAGTGCTGCAACTTTAAGATCTCTACAAACATGCCATGAATATTTCTCGTACTGAATCATATCCAACACAAGTTTTATACTTTCATGTCTCCTTTATGTTAGCTGCATGAACCAAGGGATCGACGGGTATTTATTCCCAACATGAAGAAGAACCGCTTTCAAACTACATTTTGAAGGGTCTATAAAAAGACGTCATTCGTCAGGATTGTGGGTATGTCCAAAAGTTTCCAATAAAGATTCCACATCATTGCAGTAAACTAAGTCCGCACACTGTGAGAAAAAACATTTGAAGTCACACTGCCTGTCACGGAAACCACTTATTTTTGTGTTGTGTTGTAAAAGATTCCATCCTTCCAGTCGTGATGCTAGTAGTTCAGCTCGATTCTTAGATAAATGTAGATCACGAACGAGATCATTTAGTTCAGACTGATTTATTAAGTCGTCTAATTCCCATGTTTTTGGTGTTACCGGAATTGGAAGCTGTGGACTGTGAAGCACTGGTCTTAAAGCAGAGAGAATATTAGGATATTTAGCAGTGTGTCTAGTCTTAGCTTTTATCCCTGATATTTTCGTTAAACAAAAATAACAGTCTGTGGAGTGATCCTTAGGTTCTCTCCAAACCATCGGAACTGCAAATGTTATGTGACGGGATCCATTCAACCAACCAGTTAACAACGTTACACACGAATTACAATAACTATGAGAGGCCCAGGACTTATTCTGATTACCCAATTTACATTCAAAATATAATTCATACGATTTTTTTATCAATTGAGTTATATTTCTTCTCTGAGACTTTAGTATTACCTCATCACAAATATAGCAGAAACAGTCTGGGCGCTTAATGCTACTACGTGGCATTTTTATTAAAAATTTCACTGTAATACACTTACAAACAATACAGATCATTTAAACAGTACAACACGGAAAATTAAATCACAAACTGATAGGAAAAGAATCGGTACCTGACGAATGAGCTGCAATACTCGAGAGCTCACATTATACTAACTGGAGATATTTGTTAGTTGCGTTTGTTTGATTTATTTCAATATAGACTGAGGCATCTAAGTGGTAAAAACTGGAGAAAACTAAACACGTATAAAGTACGCGCACTTTAGCGTGATTAATCACGCAGGACATAATTGCTAGTTCTACAATTTTGATGAATCACAGTAATGGTCATTCGTAAATGATTTCATTAATGTGTTGATATAATTAAATTATATTATTATTTATTCTGGACATTAAGAACAAAAATAAAATGTTTAGTTTGAATAACAAGATACATATTGAAAAAAATCAACTTATTATTATTAAACAAGCATAGTTAGTGCCCATGTTACGTTTGCGGGAAAATGTATAATAATGCCATTATCAAACTCATGCCATAAAAAAAGGATAAAGTAAATAAAATTTTATTGGTATATAAAAGGATCTCCATTTCGAATGGACCTGTACCTTGCCGAAGTTTTAAATTACTAGAACAGGTGAAATGGCTTGCGTGTTCTAATGAGCTAAAGAACCAAACTATAGGTCCAACCAAAGTAGTAGGATCGTTAATGAGGAACCAGACTAAGACAGGTCCACGAAAAAATGCAGCGGCTTTTTCGGTACTTAGATTGGTAGAGACCATAGGGGTCGGTATGGCAGTCTAAGACACACTACCGCGATGTGGAAGGCAACGGGAAACCACCACATTATCTCCAAAGTACACAACGTACTTAAATTGTAACAAATATGATGGCATTCTCAGGGGTGAAAGATTCCGGAGTTAAACTAGTCCCCCATTCGGATCTCCGGAAGGGGACTACTTCGGAAGATGCGATCGGAAAGTTAAAAATAAGAGTCGGGAACATTCTGCGAGTCGGAGCGGGGAATGTTAGAAGTATGAAGCAAGTAGGTAAGCTAGAGAACCTAAAAATCGAAATGAATAGTTTATCACTAGACATGGTTGGGATCGGCGAAGTTCGGTGGCCAGAGGCGGGGGATTTTTGGAGTGGAGACTTCAGGGTAATTCATACAGGAGCCGAGGAAGGAAATTTGGGTGTGGGGATAGTTATGCGGAAAAAGATAGGATACTGTATAGAAAATTACTTACAAAAGAACGAGAGAGTACTCATGGTTAGATTAGAATCTAAACCAGTAAACACAGTAATAATACAAGTATACATGCCCACCTCTAGCTACAGTGACGAAGAGGTAGAAGTCATCTACAAAGATATCGAAGACATATTAAGATACGTAAAAGGACATGAAAATTTAATAATTACGGGGGATTTTAATGCCGTAGTAGGTGAGGGTAGGGAAGGAGCGGTAGCAGGTTTATTTGGTTTAGGCACGAGAAACGACAGGGGAAATAGGCTGGTAGAATTTTGCAACAAGAACAATTTAATCATCACACACACATTATTTCAACGTCATGCTAGAAGACGATATACGTGGAAGATGCCAGGAGATATAGGAAGATATCAAATAGATTACATTCTTGTTAGACAACGGTTTAGGAATCAAGTAAAAGACTGTAGAAGCTACCCAGAAGCAGATATAGATACTGACCGCAACATCGTAATTATGAAGGCCGCACTTAAATTTAAGAATGTGAAAAAAGAAACGAAGAAAGGCACTTGGACTTAGAGAAACTAAAAGATAAAGATATTCAAGAAAGATTCGAAAAAAAGTCAAATGAATTGCTCAAAGATATCGGGAAAATATCTGATACTAAAGAAGTAGAAACAGAATGGAATAACATTAAATCCAGCTTAGACATGGCGGCTAGAGATATTCTGGGGTATATACAAAAAGAAATTAAGAAACCATGGATAACAAAGGATATCCTGAATTTAATAGAAGAAAGACGAAAATACAAAAATAAATCAGACGAAACAGGAAAACAGAGATACAAAGCCATAAAATGGGAAATTATTCGAAAATGCAGAAAAACTAAAGAACAATGGATTGATGAAATGTCTAAAGAGGTACAAACGAAGATGGAAATAGGAAAGACAGACGAAGCATACAAATTAATTAGAATGAAATTTAGGGATATAAAACCGTATAGCAAAAATATAAGGGACGCACAAGGAAACGTCATCATAGAAAACGTAGAGAAAGTGGGTAGATGGCAAGAATATATAGGGAATTTTATGCAGGGGAGGAACTAACTACATTAGAACAGGAATCAGACATTGAAAATGATGACTTGGGATATCTTATACTTAGAGATGAGTTTGAATCAGCATTAAAGAGTCTGAAAAATGGTAAGACGCCGGGTACAGATAAGGTGCAAGCAGAAACTCTAAAAGCCGCTGGACAAGCAGTAACAGAACGTCTCTTCCAACTTGTAAGCTATATGTATGAGACAGGCGAGATACCCAAAGATTTCAAACGTAGCATCATAGTAACCATACCAAAAAAGAAAGGCGCGGATAGATGTAAAAATTTTCGAACAATAAGTTTGACAGCACACGTGTCAAAAATATTAACTAGAATTATGCAAAGGCGAATAAACTTCATAATGCGTTGATGTGCAATGTAATATTAGCACAAGTAGGTTCTATATAAAAAAAGCAAAAATATTGCGGGTTAGAGGTGGAGAGGCGAGGTAAAATATTGCAAGCTATCTTATATTTATTGTTTTTTTTTTAATTTGGAGCTGAGGAGGGGTGTAACGTTGTTAATATTCAATTTTTATTCTAGCTTACGACTTATAGTGTACTATGGTGTAATTCGAATCCGAAATTAAGGTGTGATATCCTCTTAATCGTGTATACGTGCTGGCATGCAGTGCATTGTAATCAATGATTGATGATAGACAATAGTTGCAGAAGAGAAGGAAGATGCGACTTGCGCTATCTTAACTTCATAAATTTTCAACAGCTTTAATTTCTATAATTTTTGAATTCTGGTTACCCCACAATCTATAAAATGTGAGACGTAGTGACTCATAGATAATTAATAAAAATAGAAGGTGATCGCGCCACAAACAACATTGTAAGGAACGCTATGAAAAAGTTGTCTTCGTCAAAGTTGAACTTAGAACTACCTAATATTCTTCATTTCTAGGTGCTAGGAACACACCTAGTACTTCAGTGCAGGTATCCGTATATCGAAGAACCAAATCAAAGAAAAGTTGTAAAAGTGATTTAACCGCAACAACTTTCAGAAATTCTAGAAGCTGGCAAAGAATTGATTCAATAATGTTATACTGTACCACTGGTAACGGACGGCTCCGTGCTTTAGCTGGTATGAGTATGACTACTAAGCCTCAAGTTCCATTTTTGAATTCCGAAAGGGACCTTACATTTAGTATTCCAATGCTCCACTCGAAGGTACTACATTGACCAGGAAGCGATTTTTTTTACCTGGAAAATTTGGAATTTTGCTGAACCCTTGCTGTTCCAAGCAAGGTTAAGATCCTTAACGTGCATGACAACACACACACGGGACCTCCAATTTACCTCTCGTCCAAACGAGGGCGTGTTTTTGTGAAAAATGCTCGCCTAACATTTTTCAAGCGGACCGTGTCGGGATTTGAACCCGGGAACTTGGCTCCCGATAGGGACCTTACATGTGATCTTCGAATGCTCCACACGAAGGTACTACATTGGCCATGAGACGAGTTTTTTGTTGCCTGGAAATTTAGAATTTTGTAGAACCCTTGCCGTTTAAGGCAATGTAGGGATCTTTAACGTGCGTGACAACACACACACACACACACGGGACCTCCATTTAACCTCTCATCCAAACGAGGGCGTAATTTTTGTGAAAAATGCTCACCTGCCATTTTTCATGCAGTCGGCCTTGTCGGGATTCGAACCTAGGACCTTGAGATCTGAGTCTTACGCTTACTACATTGATCCACGGCGACGCCTCCCGATAGGGACCCTACATTTGATTTTTTCCAATTCTCCACCCGAAGGTACTACATTGGCCAGGAAGCAAGTTTTTTTACCTGGAATTTAGAATTTTGCCGAACCCTTGCTGTTCCAAGCAAGGTATGGATCTTTAACGTGCTTGACAACACTCACACACGGGACCTCCATTTTACCTCTCATCCGAACGAGGGTGTAGTTTTGTGAAAAATGCTCGCCTGACATTTTTTAAGCGGATCGTGTCGGGATTCGAATCCGGGACCTTGGGCGTAGTAGTCACACACATACCAACTACGCCGCGGAGCCGCCCTCCCGATTACACCAAAGAGAGCCAAAAACTTTAGACGTTTCTTAGGCATGTTAAATTATTACTCACATTTTATACCACGATCAATTAACTCACAAGCTACGTTCAACGACCAATAAAAGAGCAAAATAAATGGCAACGCGCCTCTCAATTGGACAAGCGAAGCAAACATAGCTTGTAACAGTTTTTTTGACCACTGCATAGAGTCAATGGATTTTTAGTTTTACAAACTCTTGTCTAGTCATTTATATCAGGAAAACCATTTTTAAATAAATAAATACCAGTATTGGTATTATGAGTGCTAACCGCCATACAGAAATTCTAGTTTGATTGCTAACATCAGGCGTCGAATGTTAGTATAAATATTATCAAGGCCAAGCAGCTTTCCAGTTTCGTGCATATTGCATCAGCACTCACTTTAGCTAGAGCTCTCGTCGAGAACCAGCATGGAAACAAAAAGGGTTCTAGCATGTAATTTGCGTCTGGCCTTGTGCGGTAGTAGAGCCCTAGTGCGCTGAACACTAGGCGTAGTGGTTTTAACAATGGTAAGAGTTGAAAATAAGTTATTAGATAAATTAAATAATTTTGTTGTAGCGCTCTTTTAATAACGTTTTTAGATAGTTTCTTTTTATAACGTTCTTTTATAATGTCTTTTGAAAAATTCTTTAATTACTTCGTTTGAATAATTTTTTTGATAAATTCATTTAATAATTCTTTGGACACTTGTTTAAATAGCACTTAAAATATTCCTTTAATAATTTCGTAAAAGTTACAATAAAATATGCCTTTCAACGCTTCGTTAGAAAATCGTCAATTAAATGTTGTGGCAAATCTTCGATTAAATATTTATTTTATAATTCTCCTGCAAATGTAGAGGAAGAACCTTTTAAGAAACCGTTTTGTATATCACTTGTAAGGCTTCTCCGTATGTTCATTTTGTTAGAATGTACTCGCCTTATCTTGTTTTATAAAAATAAGGCAGTCTGTATGCTGTATTTTATGAGGATATTAATTTTACTTTCGCACCTGCGAGTATCAAGTTATAGTTCATTCACGTCAACTTTGCGATATAAAATATCGATCCAAGATGAACGTCCTTCAACCGTACGATAAATAGTTGGATTTTATGTAATGTCATGCGAGAAAACAATAAGTTTGGATTTTAAGGAAACGTTCTACAAAGTACGTAGAAATTTTTATGGTTTGGAAATAAAGTCCGAAGATGAATTGAAATGGTATTTTTGAAGTTGCGAGTGTGAAATTACAAGTAATTAGGAGGACGATAGTAATTATTTTGGTCAAGATCTACACACCGTAGAACAACTAAGTTTTATATTGGATTTTGGTTGGTCCAGTTTGTGCGTATAAGAAAAACGCACGAAATTCATATGGTTTGGTCCAAGGATCACGCAGTTGTTTGTGTCCTGTAGAACGTGTGGATTTTACGTCACTTGTTTTCTGAAGAACATATGTATTAACACCTGCCCTAACATGCTGTAACACCATCACGTAAACAACACCTGCTGAACCAAGGTAAGAGATTAGTATTATTCTTACATCAAGTCTACATTTGGTGATCTTTGATACGAGGCTGCTTCAGAAAATATCTTTGCAACCACTTATTATCATTAACCCGTTTAACAAAGTGAAAAGGACCTTAGTAAATTTTTATTGTCAATACTAGTGCAGTGTAATCACAGTTACTAATTTTAATGAAATTTAAGCAAACCTAAAGAGTTCTTATTAATGTTTCATATATTCATGATTTCACTTACAATTTCTGAATGATAAATTTATAGACAATGTAGTTAAAATTTTATAACTATGTAAACAGAAAAACAGATCTGATATTTCTGGTATAAATTCAAGTTAAATTTTTGTAACAAAAACAACATTTCAAGTTTTTAATATTTCCTTTGAATATATAAGCGTACCTTATGAGTAGATGAAACTCGTATTATCTTTTTTTAAATATGAATTTTATATTTACAATTTTTATGAAGGAACTATTTTAATTAAAGAAGCAACATTTAATTTTCTTAAGGAACTGTTTTATTCTGAACAACCAGGTATAAGATAAAATAGCGTAAAGTGGTAACCCCAATTTAACAAGAAGCTTTAATAGCCTTTTCAGATTTGGAAGCATAAAATCTGTGCTCAAAATATTGTTGCCTGATTAATCCTTGTTGTTTTTTTATATGAGATTACAAGAGTATGCCTCTTGTGTCCTTCCTTTTGTAAATTTAATTAAATTTTCTATACAGTTTCTGCGTTAGCAGTTAATACGGTATTCCTCTCTAAAGACGCCCAAGTCTCCCTTAGGGAAACCCTGTGTTTAAAGTTAATGACTTGGTGGCGCCCTATTTAAACCCTTGTTTTGTTAAGAATCTAGCCCTAGTAAGAAAATAATGCTTTGTAAAAAGAACCACGACCAATCCTCATAAGGTCTGCCCAAGGAATAGACCCCTAGCATAGTCGGAAGATATTTGCGTTCCATCATTTTAAGGAAATTTCTCCTTAAAGGTCACTGGTCACATTAGGGGATAAAAAGAACCCGTAACATGATACCCATCAGTTGATAAAATATGTAATAAGCTTTTGAGGAGTGCAAAGCACAGCTGGCAGAAGCCGTGGTACTCACACATTCACTCCCCGACACAAAACAATCTATAGCAATAGATGCTTCAGATTTTGCTGTCGTTGGAGTAATCCAACAATAGAGCAATCAACTTTTTATTTCAAAGAACTAACCATTGCCCAAACAAAATATTTAACTTACGACCGATAACTTCTTGCCATTTATCAAACTATTAAACAGTTTAAGTACATGTTACAGGGTAGCTATTTCACGATCTACACAGACCACAAACCTTTAACATCCGCTTTCTTACAGAAATTGGAAAAATGTACGCCCACACAATTTAGAGATCTGAATTACATAAGTCAATATTCGACACACATCTAACACTCTTCGGGGAAAGAAAACATTGTCGCAGACACGCCCTTGAGAATGGATAGCATCAACTTCAAACGGCTATGCGATTCACAGCAAAGCGATGAAGAGTTCAAAAATCTCAGTGAGATCAAATTTATAGCAAAACAATAAGGAGTTCAAAGGTCTTGGGGAAAACAATACCTCAAGTTTGACCTACAGACTGATACAAGTTCCCGAACTCTGACCAAACAATTCTCCGTGACATTTCAGCAACAATAGGTCGTCTATTTGTAACAAAAGAATTACGAAAAGAAGCTATCGCAAACATTCACAACTTGGCACGCCTAGGAATAAAGGCAACCACGAAGCTGGTACCCAAAAAATTTGTTTGATCTGAATCAAATCAGACTGCCGCATCGGACACAATTGCATCCAATGCTAAAGAGCCAAAGTCACAAGACACATGACCACAGCAATGCAAAATTTCAAACAACCATCTTTAAGATTCCAGAATGTCCGCATATACATTGTCGGACAATTTCTCGTATCAGAGGGTCGCCGATACATATTCACATGCATCGACCGCTTTAAAAGATGGCCAGAGGCAATAACTTTACAAAACATTGAAACTGAAGCGGCAGCCAGAGCATTCATAGAATAATAGATCGCACGTTTTGGCATACCACTCAAAGTTACAATAAATCAAGGCCGTCAGCCTGAATCACAACTATTCAGACAATTAGAAATCTTAATTGGATTCACAGAAATCCGCGCGAGAACATACCACCCGCAGGCCAATGGCATAGTCAAACGATTCCACCGACAACAAAAAACTGCATTGACCTGCCACGAGGCAAAGAAATGGACAGAAGCATTACCTCTAGTCCTACTCCGAATCAGAAATGCTTTGAAAAAGGAACTAACCGCTACAGCTGCAGAAATTACATTTGGCTAAACGCTACCAGGAGAATTCCTCATAAGTTCAAGCAAGCCAACGGGACAAACATCCTGAGGTACATACAAACTAGCTACCTTACCACTATCAACGACTATAACCAGTCCAAGGTACCAAGCATAGCAGCAGACAGACATTTGTATTTAAGGATTGAAAAACTCAAGCCACTATTTTTCACACTGCGGGTGCAACAGAAATGTTTTACAAGGTGCATACGGTGGACTACATAGACTACAAAACGGCAATAAACATGGCAAAAAAACAACGGTTTTATTGACAGGGTCAAACCAGCATACATGGAGAACAAATCCTCAGAAGCAGTCATCACGAGTACAGAGGAACAAATTTGTACTCCTCCGACGACAAGAAGCGGTACAAAAGTACAGTTCGCAAAGAAATATATCACTCTCTATCGTGCCTAAAGCAGTCACTAGAAAGGGATATGTAGGAGTATGCATCAAATCATGCTCCTAACTTAATGACCATTAAGCACGCAGCATGAAAATAAATAGCATGCATGCTTTACACACATCTCAAACAATAATAGACTCGTCGGACGCTCTTCAAAATACATAATATGAGGTTCAAACGCTAGAGCAATTTACTTCTTAATTGTTCTCTTGAAGTCACCAAACTTCTCGGAGAGAACTTAAGAATATTGCAAGACGAAAGTCACCGCGCTCCTTGTGCACTATAGGTTTTCCTTCAGATTACCCAGTTGTACCCACCAAATCTAACGAGATAAAATGCAGTAAACTCTTTAAACACATTACGGAAGCAGGAGCCCACCATAACATAGCTTGGATCCGCTCCACCTCCAAAGCCATCAAAATTACCTACTAGAGCACGCAAACATGCACGCCATGATTGGGATAATTCCGCTATAAGCTTGTTTCAATTTCTACCAACCAAGGATGTCGCCCGTATGTCAGCATCTACACCGATCTGCTGCAGTGTACCGAAGCATAGAAATCATATCCTCTCACCGCTGCGAGGTGCCGCATTGCATACAGCTTAACGATAGGCATCATTCACACACAACACCATATTCAAGTCTTCGTCATGAAGGTGCAACGTTCAATTTTTTAACATAAAATCACATCCAGCAACTTTACAAATTAAAGTACTCTCAGCGATTAGATACATTTGCAATAATTACGCACACAAAACCTTTTATAAATATTTTCTTTGTGTGCCATGCTTTTATTGTATGAATAGTTCGTATTTTTAACTTGTAAATAATGTTATCTCCGTTGCTACGAAGCAAAGTGACCCCAGACAAATCAGAACACAACACTCTTAAGCCACAAACTTTGAACTCTTCCCAAATTTTTAGATTCTAGCATGAAACCCATGATATTATGTGGTTTAGTTATAGCATAACTCAAATATGATTAGAAATAGATGGCTTATCTTTGTATGTAAACTCCAGCAATTCTTCGTCCAGAAAACTCTGACATGAACGTTTTCTTTATCTATATGAGTTCTTTATACTAGCGATTCGTCTTTTCGTTAGACAAACAGTTGTAAATGGGTTTGTTTATTATACGTTTGATAAGATTCACCTTCTGAAATTGTCGTAAAGGTGTTGACTTGGTTATATATCAATATCACCGACAGACCGTGAAGTATACCTTAACAATTAATCGTTTTTTAAACTTCTTTAATTTTTGAAACTATCTATGCACTTTCGGCAATAATAATGTTTTTAATTTGGTGATATATAGCGACATAAGTTTCCCTGATTGCCTTTTAAATTATTGCCAAAATCCAGACACTGTTCAACAATAAACCTTTAGTTACTCGTAACTTTTTGAATAGCACCGCTCTTAAATTTCTTTCTTTTCCATGATGCTTAGAAGTAAAAGCTTTTACCTGATCAGGTAATAATCAGGTAATTAATGTTGAAAAATTGCTATTTACGGAATTCATACTTACCAGGTTCCGCGCAAAGTCGGAGACATTTAATGTTGCATGCTTTTTAATAAGATTAAACACAACAAAAAAATTAATAAACACAAATTAGGTATCGTCAATGCCATCTATTAATCAAAATGACCACCTAATTTAAATAAATATATATTGTGTACGTCGTATTATTATATATAGCCATCCATAATAAGAAATTTTTCTAAGAAGTATACACTATAATTTGGTGCAATGGAATTATTTATTAAAATTATCATTATCATCATTAGGTCTTCAGTCCTGGAACTGGTTAGACGCGTACTCTCATTGTTTCCTATCTTGTGCTAACCTGCACATTTCCCTGAATTTTCCACAATCTGCATTTTCACTATCTGCGTGCAATAGTCTGATCTAAGTCTACCTATACCTCTCTGCTTGTAATATATCCCGCACTAGTCCCCAAGTATGCATTAGAACCTATTATGCCCTTCTATTTCTTCTATTTTTTTTGTTTTCAACAGATATCTTTATTTCCCTACTATTTCTATAACCTCTTTGTTCTTAACTTTGTCTGTTCTTGCTATCATCTTCATACATTTGAAGCACAACATTCCAAAAGGCTTCTAACGTTTTTGTCTGTTTCCCCTACTGCCCCAATTTCATAGACGTTCTTTGCTTGTGCTCCACATATATGCTTGCAACAATTTTCTCCTTGTTTCTATGTTTGTTGTCTTCGAACATAGCCGCTGCTCTTTCTTGTTAGATGCAGTTCGGTTCCTCTTCTATTTTTTACAAATATATAACCTATTTCCCCGACATTCAGTGGTTGTGAAGGGGGTTAGGCAGCCTGCGGCTACCAAGATTCCCAACACTTGAACATTTACTGAATTAATAGTTTTCCAATATATTCTTTCGCACAATCAACATTAGTTGAAAATATTTCAAAACCAACACCTATAGTTGTATATAATAATCATCAGATTTAAGTGCAATTATCTTGCGTACCTTCACTTATTTCTATTCTAAGCTAGTCTACACTGTTCCCTAATATTCCAACAGCCTAGATATAGATCGGTTCTCCTTCCGTTGTTTCCTAACTATTTGGCCTATTTCATCAAGGTTCAGTGGTCAGTGAACGGGGTTAAGTAGCATGTGGCTACCAAGGATCCCCAACACTTAGACATTTTCCAAATAAATAGTTTTCCATTAAATCCTTTAGCACAATTAACATTAGTTGAGAGTATTGCTGTGCTCCACACATATGTTGTAAGCAATCTTTTCCTGGTTTCTATGATTGTTGTCTTTAAACACAGTAATTGCTTTTTCTTGCTAAATGTAGCACGACTTTGTGCTAATCTTTGTTTTATAACTTTTGCGCTCTTCCCATCTTGCATTATTTGGCTTCCTAGGTAGCAGAAATCCTTAACTTTTTGTAAGTTTTCGATACCTATTTATATTCTAGTTTTTAATTTATTATCCCCTCTTTTGCGTACTAGTACTGCAAATCTAAGCATATCAATCTTTTGTCCCTGCATATTAATTCCAAAAGTCTTCCTGCATTTGACAGTATTCATTGCCTCTTCGATGTACAAGTTAAAAATTTATGGGGATAGGGCACATCCTTGTCTCACCCCTTTCCTAACTCTAAGTTGCTGCTCTAATTCTATTGCCACTGTTTGCTCTTTGTATAAGCTATGTACTATCCGTCAATCCCTAAACCTCACTCCAATCTTTTTGAGTATTTCAAACATTTTTTCCAATTTACATTGTCGAATGCTTTTTTCAGACTTACATACCCTATATGCACGTTTTCTATGTTTTCTTCATTATCATCTTCAGAGCTAAAATAGCCTCCCGTGTTTCCCTGTTTGGCCTAAACCCAAATTGATCTTCTCCTAGTATTTCATCAGCCTTCTTTTCCATTCGTCTTTGTACAATCCTCGTTAATATTTTTGACACTTGTGCTGTCAAACTTATTGTTCGAAAATTTTTACATCTATCCGAGCACCTCTTTTTGGTATAGTGACTATGGTGTTACGTTGTAATCTTTGGTTATCTCGCCTGTCTCATACGTACAGCTTACAAGTTGAAAGAGGCGTTCTGTTACTGCTTGTCCAGCGGCTTTTAGAGTTTCTGCTTGCACCTTAACTGTACCCGGTGCCTTATCATTTTTCAGACCCTTTAATGCTAATTCAAACTCATCTCTAAGTATAGGATATCCCAAGTCATCCTTTTCAATGTCTGATTCTTGTTCTAATGTTGTTAGTTCCCCTCCTGCATATAAATTCCCTATATATTTTTGCTATCTATCCACTTTCTCTATATTTTCTATAAGGACGTTTCCTCCCGCGTCCCTTATATTTTTGCTATACGGTTTTATATTCCGAAGGTTCATTCTAATTAGTTTGAATGCTTCGCTTGTCTTTCTTATTTCCATCTTAGTTTGTACCTCTTTGTACTTTTCATCAATCCATTGTTCTTTAGCTTTCCTGCATTTACGATTAATTTCCCATTTTATGGCTTTGTATCTCTGTTTTCCTGTTTCATCTAATCTATTTTCGTATTTTCGTCTTTCTCCTATTAGATTTAGGATAACCTTTGCTATCCATGGTTTCTTTTTTTTTGTTTATACCCCAGAATATTTCTGGCCGCCATGTCTAAGCTGTATTTAATGTTATTCCATTCTGCTTCTACTTTCTTAGTAGAAGAAATTTTCCCGATATCTTTTCAGCAATTTTGTTTGACTTTTTTCAAATCTTTTGTGGATATCTTTGTTTTTTAGCTTCTCAAAGTCAAAGTGCCTTTTTCAGTTCCTTTTTTTTCAAATTTTTAAATTTAAGAGCGGTCTTCATAATTACGATGTTGTGGTCAGTGTCTATATCTGCTTCTGGGTAGCTTCTACAGTTTTTTACTTGATTCTTAAATCGTCTTCTAGCATGATATTGAAATAATGTGCGTGTGATGGTTAAATTGTTCTTGTCGCAAAATTCTACCAGCCTATTTCCCCTTTCATTTCTCGTGCCTAAACCAAATAAACTTACTACCGCTCCCTCCCTACCCTCACCAACCATTGCATTAAAATGCCCCGTAATTATTAAATTTTTATATCCTTTTACGTATCTTAGTATGTCTTCGGTATTTTTGTAGCTCGCCTCTACCTCTTCCTCATTGTAGCTAGAGGTGGGTATGTGTTATTACTATATTTAGCGGAATAGATTCTAATCTAACCATGAGTACTCTTTCGTTTTTTGTAAGTAGTTTTCTACGCGAGTTATGTATCCCCCAATTACCTATATATATTGAAATATTGAATCTAATAGGAATTATTAGAAATTGTTAAATAAAGTATAAGTTCATTGCAACATTGTAACACAAGGATAACCCAGAGAGGTTATCGACAGTTCATGAGAACGGACATGCAACTTTGCATCCGTGAGGGCAGTGATACTGCAGGTGGCAGGTCACAGGCGGTCAACATACCGCAATTACTTAGAATTAAGTTGTTACATTGTAATAAAGTGTACAATTAAGAGAAACGCAGACATGAGATCTGCAAGTTCCCACAGCCGTGTGAGGGGCAGGTTATTATAAAAAGCCCGGGAGCTTAATGCCCGGCAGTCAGTCTTCGAACTCCATACTTCGTTGTTCAAGCTACTCACCAGAACAATTAAGTATTTTTTTATTAAAGTTATTATGTACAAGTTATTCCAAATTTCACCATAATTTCTGTTTCAAATCAAATAAATGTTGTTACCAACGTAACATAAAATGCCTGGTACGAGACCTAATAAACCTTAGAATGGAACACAAGCAATCCCCCTACCAATTCGGAATGAAATGCCAAGACGTGAGAAGTCTAATACTAACCAAATTAAAAATCGAAGAACCCGATCAAAACGTTAGACATTTAAAAACAAAAATGTATGACGAAATGGCACTGGACACGTATATAAACGCTTTACCAGAACGACTATCGGATAAAATCAGATTCCAACGACCCCAAAATCTAGAAGAAGCTATGAACCTAGTAATAGAAGAAGAAAATGTAATGTATTACCGCAACAGACTATACAACCCCAACGCGAATAAAAGTTATTCACCAATAAAAACCATACAAGCTACAAGACAAACAATCCCTCAACAAAAATTCACACCCTTTAACGCACAAACAAATCAACCGCGAATTAATAACCCAAGTTTTAACAATACCAATTTTAATAATCAATATAAACATTTTTCAAAACCAATATTTAACCCAACTTTTACGAAACCAGCATTCCAACCAAGATTTAATCAAAACCTAAACCAACAAAGACCAGCGTTTAACGCAAACCCCAATAGAAATACACCAATGACTAATAATAATAACAACCCTAATAATTATTACAAACCAACACCAATGGATACCTCATCTGGTAACACCAGACAAAATACAAAAATAACACATATCCGACCAAACGCTCATCAGAAACGCAATTTTACATTGGAAGAGCTATTCCATCAAGAAATAGAAAAATTTGACACTGACCAGAATAATTACATTGAGACACCTACGAACAATGAATCAAACCAAGCAGAAATTTACGAACGTGACGAACAATACGAAACTTACGAGGAGTACGACGACGAAAACTCGAATTCAAATTTTCAAATGGACCCATTCATAGACAACCAAACTTAATAAACTTAAATAACATAAATCACTTAGTATTACCATACATAGAAATACCCACGCCAAATTCAAACTATTAATCGACACCGGATCATCAAAACATTAATTAGCCCCAGAACCGTACAAAACATTATTTAGATTATGTAGAAAGAGAGCCATTTAAAATTAAAACAGCCCATCAAACGACAATACACCAATTCGTAGCTAATATACCCTTACCGAGAACATTTAATGTTAAAATGAAACATAAATTTTATGTATTGGAATTTAACGACAAATATGACGGATTAATCGGAATGGACCTTCTAAGAAAATTAGGAGCCAACATTGACATTAAAAATCGCTTATTAAGGACAAAATACGGAAAAATCCCAATTAAATTTCAAAACACACAAATCGAACAAAAATACACTATAGAACCCCGAACGGAAAGAAAAATAAAAATCCCAGTAAAATCTAACAAAAATTTAGGAATAATAAATCATATGACATTTCAACAAGGAGTAGAAACCCCAACTGCCTTAGTGCAAATAAAAGATAACTATGCAACTACAACAATAATTAAATTCAAACGACTATCCCGTAGAATTATCATTGACCGACCCAATTAACGTAGAAGAACTAAATTTTAACGAAATGGAAATTGACGAAAATTTAGAAAACGATTACAACCCAATAGAACATGACAAAATGTTAAGAGGAAATTTAACTAACATCCGCTTCAATACCGACATAAATCAAGAAGAAGAAAGAGCAATTAAAAACTTATGTTTTGAATACCGCGACATATTCCATTGCGAAGGAATACCATTAACATTCACCAACACACTAAAACATAATATCGAGTTAACAGACAATAAGCCAATTTTTACAAAAGCATATAGACTACCTCATGCAAGCCAAGAAGAAGCTGACAGACAAGTAGCAGACTTATTAGACCAAGACATAATCCAGCACTCCAATTCACCATGGAGCAGCCCCGTGTTAATAGTACCTAAGAAATTAGATGCAACCGGAAAGAGAAAGTACAGAATGGTAATAGATTATAGAAAGTTAAATGAAAAAACGGTAGATGACAAATATCCACTACCAAATATAACCGAAATTTTAGACAAATTAGGCAAATGCCAATATTTTTCAACATTAGACCTAGCATCAGGATACCATCAGGTAGAGATGGAAGAAAAGACATATCAAAACAGCCTTCAGCACACCTAGAGGACATTACGAGTACAAACGAATGCCATTTGGATTAAAGAACGCACCCACTACTTTCCAGAGAGTCATGGACAATATATTACGAGGAATACACAATGAAAAATGCCTTGTATGCCTTGACGACATCATAGTTTATTCTACATCATTGGTAGAACACATAGAAAGATTGAAAGAAGTATTTGAAAGACTTAGACAAGCACATTTTAAAGTACAATTAGACAAAAGTGAATTTTTACAAAAAGAAGTATCATTTTTAGGACATGTAATAACACCCCAAGGAGTAATGCCAAATCCAGACAAAACAAATGCAGTTCTAAATTACCCATTACCAAAAACAACCAAAGAAATTAAAGGATTTCTAGGACTTAGTGGTTACTACCGCAAATTCATTAAAGGTTACGCTCAGATAACCAAACCCCTGACAAATTGTTTAAAAAAGGGAAACAAAATTGAACACACCCCGGAATTTATTAAAGCCGTAGACAAAATTAAAAACATATTAACAAATCACCCTGTATTAGAATACCCAGACTTTACAAAACCATTTATACAGTATAATAGAAAGCATTTTAAGAAACATAGAAGATAAACTTAATAGACTAATACCCAACGAACAAACTACGAGACGAAAAAGAGGACTAATCAGCGGATTAGGTAACATAATAAAAGCTATCACAGGCAATTTAGATAACCAAGACGCAGAACGTTATGACTAAACAATACAACAATTAGTTGAGAATCAAAACGACATAAAAACCATAATCAGCAACCAATTATCGTTAACCCAATCAACGATTATAAAGTTCAACGAAACATTGAGAAAGTTAGTAAAAAATCAGGACAGTATAGCCAACCGAATGCAAACCCTTGAAACCACCATGCAAACTACCTCGTTAGGCATGCGAGATTTAATTAGATTTAATACAATATTTACTCAAATAATATCCACCCTTACTTTAATGCAACAAATTTTAGCAACGTTAGAAAACGCAGTAACATTTGCAAAATTAAATACCCTACACTCTAGCATTATTGAACCAACCGATTTATTAAACGAATTAATAAGAATTAGATCACTTATAATTAACAGTAAATTACCTTTTGATGTAACAGAATCGAACATTCTAATATTCGAAAAGATAGCTATAGTAAAAGGCTACATTAAGAATAACGAAATAATATTTTTTAGAAATCTAGATAGTAGAAAGTAACAATTATATTTATTATCATTTATTTGCTTTTCCAACAAAAGTTACTAGCACATACCAAGTAATCATACCCAAAACCAAATTCCTATCCCTAAATGAACTGAGATATGGTTATACAAACGAAAAATGTACTGAAGTAACACCAAACCAATATTTATGTCAATCGATGACGACAACAACCATTCAAGAAGACAGCCCTTGTGAAGTACAACTATTAAAATTCTCAAATCATTACGAAAACTGTGAATCCAAACAAGTGCAAATAACTAACATGAAAATTCAAAAAGTTACAGATAACAAATGGATAGCCATTTTCCCAACAGAAGTAATAGCAACCATCCACTGCAACCAAGATGAAAATAACCAAGCATTAATCGGAAGCAAACTAATCACCCTCAAGGAAGACTGTTATGTGAAATTGAAGGATGAAGTAATCAGAGTTTATCAAGATCCCATAGCAACAAAGAAACTTGCAAACCTACCGGAACTACATTTCAAGATACAACAAGAAGACGAAGAAATAATCAAGAAACCTATGAAGCTAGAGCAACTAGACTTATACGATCTCAACCACGCCGTGAAATTAGTGGAAAGTTATAAAGAACAATTAAGTGAACTCAAAACGCCAAAGTTACATTATAATAATATAAGTGTTTGGACAATTGTATTAATCATTTTAATAATTTTTGTAATTATATATGTATTTTACAAAATGTACCTTAGATATAAGAATGAAGGAAACAGTTTTAGATTTAAGGAAACAAAGAGAAAAAAAGAAACAATAAGTATACCCTTAGAAACAATAAATTTTAAATGAATTTTATGTATTTAAAAATTAAGAAAAACCTTAATTTTTCATTTACGGTGGGAGGAGTTATGTATCCCCCAATTACCTATATATATTGAAATATTGAATCTAATAGGAATTATTAGAAATTGTTAAATAAAGTATAAGTTCATTGCAACATTGTAACACAAGGATAACCCAGAGAGGTTATCGACAGTTCATGAGAACGGACATGCAACTTTGCATCCGTGAGGGCAGTGATACTGCAGGTGGCAGGTCACAGGCGGTCAACATACCGCAATTACTTAGAATTAAGTTGTTACATTGTAATAAAGTGTACAATTAAGAGAAACGCAGACATGAGATCTGCAAGTTCCCACAGCCGTGTGAGGGGCAGGTTATTATAAAAAGTCCGGGAGTTCAATGCCCGGCAGTCAGTCTTCGAACTCCATACTTCGTTGTTCAAGCTACTCACCAGTACAATTAAGTATTTTTTTATTAAAGTTATTATGTACAAGTTATTCCAAATTTCACCATAATTTCTGTTTCAAATCAAATAAATGTTGTTAAGTGTTTAAGTTGTTTTTTTAAAAACACAGCTCCAAAGGCCCGAACCTTAACTCGCGTTGTCCTATCTTTTTTTCATAACTATCCCCAGACCCGAATTTCTTTCCTCTGATCCTGTATGAATTACTCTAAAGTCTCCACTTCAAAAATCCCCCGCCTCTGGCCAGTGAACTTCGCTGATCCCTACTATGTCTAGTCCTAACCTATCCTTTCTGATCACATCCCTCGAAGTAGTCCCCTCCCGAAGCTCCGTGTGGTGGACTATTTTAACTTCAGAATTTTTACACCAGAGGATGCCATCATCTTTAATAACAATTTGAGTACGCTGTGTACTTGGGAGATAATGTGATGGTATCCTGTTGCCTTCCACATCGCAGTAGTGTGTTTTAGAATGCCATACTGACCCCTATGGTGTCTGCCCTATATGTAATTTTCCAATGCTCCACCCTAAGGTACTACATTGGCCAGGAAGCGAGTTTTTTTTACCTGGAAAATTTGGAATTTTGCCGAACCCTTGCTGTTCCAAGCAAGGTAGGGATCTTTAACGTGCGTGACAACACCCACACACGGGACCTCCATTTTACCTCTCATCCGAACGAGGATGTAGTTTCGTGAAAAATGCTCGCCTAACATTTTTCAAGCGGACCGTGTCGGGATTCTAACCCGGGACCTTGGGCGTAGTAGTCACACGCATGCCAACTACGCCACGGAGCCGCCTTTATGGTCTCTGCCACTCTAAGTACCGAAAAAGCTACTGCCCTCTTTCGGGAACATGTCTTAGTCTGGTTCCTTACTAAAGACCCTACTACTTTGGTTGGACCTGTAGTTTGGCTCTTTAGATCACTGGAACACGGAAACCACTCCATCCGTTCTAGTAATTTAGAACTTCTTCAATGTGCAGGTCCATTTGGAATGGATATTTATTCAAAAAGTAAGTTGGATTTGTGTAAGCTAGTGCATTATTGTAGAAATTGGTAAAATAAGTCCAATTACAACACTAGTCCTTAACAGTCAAGTGATATACGTGTGATTAATAAATTCATATTACTTTGCTTACTCATTCATACATTCAAAGCATTACATCAATATTCAGTCGTAAATGCGGTTATTATTAATTTTATTACACTAGCAATTTGTCCTTGCAATAGTTTTCTATTTAATTGGAAACAAACTTAATCGCGTACTAACAACTTGAGTAATGGAACTTTTAAATCACATTCAAGTGGTCATAAACTTAAACGTATTACTCTAACAATAGTTTTTTATCGTCTATTGTGCTAAACAACTTCGTGGTATTATTCCGTATATAATCAATCGTAAGCTTCTTTTATCACCAAACACACGTCGACGACCGATAAGTGTGTTTATTCCAACGTACAGAAATAAATTCGATAACGTTTTATTTTTGAAATAGCTCAGCTAATCTGTCCCCGGTTTAGCCAAATTATGTATTGTTTAAAATTGTTTGTGGAAACTAAATCGTTTTTACTTCAAACCAATACATGAAAGAATATTCAATATTTCCGATTTCTTTATGAAATTTAAGCAAGTTTGCACTTATTTATCTCCTTAACGGAAATATATTTGTTTAAAAAAATATCCTGCTTAATCTATTTCAAAATCTGCATAAGCATGTGGAGTGAGAGACCTAGGGTGGAAACGATTTCGGAGGATACGGGTAAGCAAGGGTATTTGACCCGTATATGGACTAGGAGGTATGATTCCAAAATATTGAAGTAAACACAAAAAAGATTGAACGACTTCATCTTGAGAATGGAATGTAAAACCTGGAGGGCATTGACGTAACTACACTTCCCCAGCCACCGCATTGCGGGGGATCCAAGTGCAAGAAGGCCCAAATAATAAAAATTTCAAATGAATTACCCTAATAAATTCAACTTCAACATACGCACATTTGGCAGATAAGAAGCGATCACTAAAACTACATACTTTTAGAGATACGTGATACAGAAGTAAGATTAATGAGCCGTTTTCCGATGTTATTGTTACTAAGAACTGCTGAAAGACAGGACAAAGAATAAGTAAAATATCAATGAACATCATCTGCATACTACATCTTTCTTAAAATTAAAACTTGTCTTAGAAACCGCACTTCACAAGATATATTAAATAATTTATCCCTGTCAAACACATGAATATCAAGGATGCAATTACTGAATTTGTAGCACAACAGGCAAGATGAAAGAATTTTTAAATTAGATTTTGAGTGTCAGCTATGTAATAGGTTCTTTCTTTGCTGTTTCAAATTTTGAGGTGTATATTCCTTTGTGCGTTGTATAAGTATATTCTGTTCTTAATGGACCCACACCTTGAAGAAATTCTAGATTGCTAGAACGGGTAGAACGGCTTGGAGGTTTAGTGATTTAAAGAGCCAAAATATAGGTTTAACCAAGTTATTGGGGTCTATAGTGAGAAACCAGATTAAGACACGCCCCCGAAAGATCTAAACACTACTAAACACTACTGCCCTTTCAGTTGTTAATACAGGGTGGGGCACGGGAACCTCCCACATTCCAATGATTGGATGTGAAGGAATGGGCCATTCCACAGGGTAGGGGTTGGTCTTGGTTGGAGGGGTGTAAGAATCTAGTTTTCTGTAGTTACCATGCCTGGACTGGAGCGCAACGTGCGTTTGTTATCGAGAGTTTTATAAAAAATGGTGAATCTGTTATTGCGATACAAAGGACATTCCGCACGCGGTACAATTTGTCATCGTCTGCTAGTGTTCCCGACCAGAAAACAATTTTGTGTTGGGTGAAGAAATTTAGGGAAAGTGGATCTTCACTAAATGTGAAGAAGAAGGGCCCTGCTGTGACCGTCAGAACCCCTGAAAACATCGGTAGAGTTAGGACGTCGATTGAACAGTCTCCAACACGTTCTGCGCGCAAACATGCTGCTGCCATTCAGTCTTCGACGAGAACAGTGAGGCGTATTTTGCATTGTGAACTCAAGATGCACCCCTACAAGTGCAGGAATTGTTCCCAACGGACTGGGGGCGGCGTGTGGAATGTTGTCAGACGATTCTTCGCGAAGTGTTTCTTACTGCAATTTTGTGAAGTAGCGGCGAAGCTCATTTTCATCTTTCAGGGTGTATTAAACAAAATTTTTGCTACTGGTCAAATGAAGACCCTCGACAGCTTCACGAAACACCCCTGCATAGCCCAAAGGTAACAGTTTGGTGTGCAGTATCGTCCGTAAGCATTATTGGACCTTACTTTTTGAAGAGAATGGCGTCACCGCTACGTTAACTCAAACCGGTACTGTGACATGCTTGAGAATTTTGTCAGGCCTAAAATAGAAGGATCTGGTCAAGAGCATGTGAGGAATGTTTATAGTCAGTCGGGTCTACTGTAGATGTGCTTAATTTGCTCACAGGGCTACGTGAGAAGTTACTTTTCTGCTACTTGAAGGCGTTGATACATCGCTATAGGTTTAGATTGCCTTGCAATACAGTAGGATGTACAACTGACGATGTACTTGCAATTGCTTCTAACGCCGTGCATGGTTTCGACAAGAAAGGTTTCATTATCATTAATTTCTAGTTCAAAACGTTTTCTGGAGAGCGCGTCAAGTCTATTAAAAAATCAACCAAGGTGAATTCCTAAGACGCAACATTGAATTTTAATGTTTCTAAAATGGCTAGATTTTCGGGAAAGTTGTCGAGCAATTTCCGTAGTTTCTTCGGATTTTCCGAGCTCATTGAGGATAATTTTTTATAGCATACCAATGGGCAATAGCTTGGCGGTGCATATCTGAATACAGTTCCACTAACGCATTATAGGCGATAAGATACGCATTTGCAGTTAATGGGATCGACCTGATTAACTTCAGTACTTCTCCAGTTAAAGATGTGACCAAATAATTATAGCGTTCGATATCAGATAAATTGGGGTTATTATGTACCAAAGAATTGTATAAGTCAATATAGCTTTGCCAAAGTTTATATTGGCCATTAAATGTCATTCGGGACAAAGAGTGTAAACGAATACTTGGATTAATCCGTGAAATTATGGAATCTGGAACAACTGCGGTTTTATTAGTAGGAACCCCTAAAGCTTCATATTTTGTTAAAATTGAATAATATTGAAAGGCCGTCGCTTTTTTCGAATTGCTTCATATAATTCAATATCCGATTCTGAAATTGATGAAATTACTGAAAGATACACGTTTGTAAATTGTACATACAAATCTTCAAAAATTTTGCATTTCACTTTAAATATAGGACTAAGAGATTCGTCGTTTTGTAAGACTTGTAAAAGTGCGAATGCTTTTTTAGATATGCCTTTAATAAGTTTAAATTAGCAATATCTGCGTGTTTTGGTCCCATTTTGTAATGAATTTTATGAGAAAATATCTAATGTGCCTTGTAAAACAATGCTCTTTTAGGAAAATATGTACTTGTAATAAGATACGAATTTCGAACTGTTTGAACTTATTGAATCGTTGACAAGCTGTAAAATTCATTAGTAATAAAGAGTAAATACATATATAACCAGGAGCGAGGTTTTGATTTATTATATGTATTTAAAGTATAAGATTAGTATAACATCCTTTACGAAAGCCTATTTTATTGAACATATGTAATTGGTGCTTAACTTGTTCCTTACAAAATGTCCTTTTATGGGACATAATCGAAAGATTATTTTTAACGTGCTAAATAAGTGATAGATGCACCTATCTTAACGGTAAATAGCTTTTACCAAACAAATTGTGTCCCCTTTCAAATCTATAAAAGGATAATGTACATCAAATTGAAATGTTTATGACAGGTTTGAAACTAATTTTCAATACAATGGCGAGTGCTTTTAGTGTGATCGGAATAGGGCTTAGAAAGTCTGATAAATGTGGTTATTGTTTACTAAATAAGCAAGAAGGGATGTTATTAGATGTTAAATGTCAGATTCGATAACAAAATTAGAAATTGTAAATCCAGAGAGCTGTCTAGACATGAGTCTGCGAAGGACAATGTTAAGTTACGAGCGTCTCACGGCAGTAGTGCCGTGACTGCAATGACAGGTTAAGTTACTGTTAGAAATAGATATTATTATTAAAAAACACAAATCACTTAACACACATATCAGAACAGTCTGCAATAGTTTTAGAACAACTGTTCTGATATGCGTGTTAAGTGATTTGTGTTTTTTAATAATAATATCCAATTTGTGTTTTTTAATAATAATATCTATTTCTAACAGTAACCTAACCTATCATTGCAGCCACGGCATTACTACCGTGGGACGCTCGTGTTAAGTCGGCCAGAAAGACGATTTATGGTTCGTGTTCTAAGCTGACCTGAAAGACAATGGGTCGTTTGTGAAGGGTCACCCTGTGTACAGGGAAATGAAAAGATTAATAAGTTGATAACGTATACATTTAATGTAAATAAAATGTAGAAAAATAGGAGTCACAATGACCATATGGAATTTGTATTGTACAACTGAAGTAGCTTGTACCGGTAAACTGTGTTGCTGCTTATGGTTTGATGGAAGCTATATAGGGATGCCGGTAATTTTAAGAGTAATAAATATAGTGGCTCACTAAACTCGTATGTTGATTGACGATAAAATGCATATGTTGGTTATATCTTTAATCGGGAGATTACTGGTACCCGCACTCCGTGATTTAAGAGTTCATTTATAACTTAGCACTAAACACTACTGTATTTTCATTTGTTCATATTTTCAAACATGAAGAGTCATTTAGCGAGAACGTAGTAACATCAACAGACGCATGAAGGAAGAACCGTGCTTTGTTGCGTGGTAGGGCTTTTATGCCTTGATCCTTTCCATCTCCTCTTTTAAGGGTTAAACCTTTGGGTGTGAGGTATGTTCTATTGGAAGGTAAGAAAACGTGAGCTTAATGGCAGCCAGCTTCAATTTATATTAGTGCGAACGAAAAAGAAATAAAGTACCATAATAATCAATAAGTAAATTGAGCACTTAATGTGCTTGATATAGAAAATGGGCTTTATAGGAGCAAAATTAGGTAAGACTTTATGCGTTGTTTCATTCCGCATGGAAACTGCTTGATAGAAAGAAACTGCAAAAACTTTATTAAAGCGAGCTTGTTTTGGAGAAATTGAGTTAATATTTTATAACATCATTTCGTTCATTAGCAACCAACGGGAAGTAATAATAGAACCCATTAATGTAAACTGAAAGATTGCATTTATTTTGAAAAATTATACAAATTGTACTAATTGCCCAGATGTTATATTGAGAATTTCGAATTATTGTTACATTTAATTGGCAACGTAACATGGAAAAAATAGTCACATTTGTAGGCAATAAAACCAAGCTGTTATTTACAGATGCCAATAACTTAATTAAATTAATATAACCCTATTGAAATTTTACCTATGAAAATGATGTAGGACTAGAAACATTTGAGCCTTTCAACAAATAGTGAAACGTATTATATTTTCTTGATCGCTAACCCCAAACGGTCACATTCTTTCCTAAATTGAGCTTAACTAATGCTCTCTTCTTAATACATACATCTGACTCTAGAAGTTGGGGTCAGCAAAACAAAGTCTTCCGACGTAACTAGGGTCTATTCCTTGGGTAGAGCTATGAGCAATGGGGGTAAGTCGAAATCTTGGGGGTTACATAAACAAAAAAAACAGGCGCCACCAAGTCCAAATTGATTTATTTTAGGGCATAGCTATTTTAAGGGCGGACTTGGAGACCCAAAAAAAAAGATCGCCTTCGTTGAAAAAACTTGTCTTAACAGAATAAGACGCTGTTCCTGTAAGAAAGAATAATAATTAAGTCACATAAAAATGGGAACACTATTTGCGTCCCTCAATATACCTAAAAAATATAGAGAATATTTTCTGCATAATGGGATCATAAAATTTTAGTTCTTATTGCTTTTGTTTACCAAGTCTGATCAGACTAGATCAGAATAAAAAACTTTAAATGAAGAATATTAATTTACTAATAAGAATTTTCTTGGTTTCAGTAAATAAAATTCATTGTAATTAAATAAAATAAAAATTTGAAGTACTTGCAAAACTGGTAGTAAGGTTATCAACTTCCTTCTAAATATTTTATAATTCTATGTAACTAAAATTAAGTTTCTTTATAACCCAATCAGATCTTGTGAGTCATTTACAAATGAATATACAAATTTTCTCTTTAGGTTAACAAACTTAAATTTAGTTTGAAGTCAAAATAATCACCAAGATATTCTCTAATGTTATCTAAGTTTGTACTAAAATTAAACATTGTTGTT